>CP106723.1:28204612-28349956 GCA_025506655.1 Gossypium rotundifolium | reverse complement strand
TGACTAGAAGAAACCCTAGAGGACCATTAGAATACTGAAAGTGATATTGAAGCTACCACTCGTAGAAATCGTAGAGAAACTAGACGAGCTCTAGACTACCAAAGAGAATAACAACAAAAGATCCAATCCCATCAAGGGATGGTCGAAAATAATCCCTCGATGCAAGATCGTAATGCTCCACGACTATGTATGATTATGCTAAACCGATCCGACAAGAGTAGAATCTAGTATTGTTAGGCCTACTATAGCTACTAATAATTTTGAATTAAAACCTAACACAATACAAATGATTCAACGGTTTGTTCAATTTGATGGATTGCATGACGAAGATCCAAATACTCATATAGCTAATTTCTTAGAGTACTGTGATACTTTCAAAATAAATGGCATTTCTGATGATGCCATACGTCTTCCCTTTTTTTCCTTTTTCATTAAGGAATAAAGCAAAGCAGTGGTTGAACTCGTTACCACGAGGGTCAATCACAACATGTGACCAAATGACCGAAAAATTTCTTTTAAAGTATTTTCCACCAGCCGAAACGGCCAAATTTAGGAATGACATATCTTCTTTTGTGCAGAATGGCGCAGAAATATTAAACGATGCATGGGAAAGATACAAGGATCTCCTAAGGAGATGCCCACACCATGGATTACCTTTGTGGCTTCAAGCCCAAACTTTCTACAATGGTGTGAATTCTTCAACAAGGCAAATGATTGATATGATTTTATTAAGGAGATGTCACTGAACACTTATCAATGGCAAATCACAAGGGCAAAGCCAACAAAATCAGCCAGAGTTTTCAACATAGACGCAGTGACAATGTCACAACATGTAGAGTTAATGAATAAAAAGCTTGATAATCTATGTTCTTCGCAGTACATCCAAAGGATGCAATGCGAATCAAGCGGAATGTGGCAAATCGAGTACCCACCCTACCAACCAGAGCGTAAAACAAGCGCATTTAACTATATAGGTAACAATTTCGATCCAATAATAATCCCTATAGTAATACTTATAACCTGAGTTGGAGGAACCACCCAAATTTTTCGTGGGAGGACAAGAAAATCAAGGAATTCAAAGGCAAGAACCTCTTCAAAATTATCAAAATCATCTACCCACGTGAATAAAATCAAGCCTTGAAGAGATGTCTGACAAAATTCATGGCGACCACGTAATCTCGCCTTCAAAAGACCGATACAAACCTTGATGAACAATAGAAGTCGATGAAAGGACTCGAGAATCAAGTTGGAGAATTTACTAGGTCAGTAAAGTTAATTTCTGAACGCCAACAAGGATGTCTACCAAGCAACACAGAAATAAACCCAAAAGGGCAAATCAAGCCATTACAACTTAAGAGGGTACAGAAGTAGATAGATCCACATCAGCGCAAGAAAAGAAGGATAAGACCGAGGTAGCTCAAGAAAAGCCAAAACCGATAATCAAAGAATACCAACCTCGTATACCTTATCCCGAAGCATTGAAAAACGATGATTCAGAGGAACAATTCGGTAAGTTTCTAAAACTCTTGAAGAAATTACATATTAACTTACCTCTTCTTGAAGTTCTTTTTCAGATGCCCTATGCAAGGAAATTCTTAAGCAAGCTCTTGACGAACAAACGCAAAATAGATGAAGAGCACCATGTGGAATTAAATGCAACATGCTCAGCTATGCTACAGAATAAGCTACCAAAAAAAATAAAAGATCTAGGGAGTTTTACGATTCCATGCTTAACTGGTAGTTTGACTATTGATAATGCTTAGTGATTTAGGGCAAGTATAAATGTTATGCCTTATGCAATCGCTTAAACGACTAGGTCTAGGAAGCCCAAACAAACTAGGATGAGTATTCAACTAGTCGATAAAACTATCAAAATCCCTAGGGCATTATTGAAGATGTTTTAGTCAAAATTATAAATTTGTTTTCCCAAGAGATTTTGTTGTTTTAGACATGGATGAGGAAAATTCAATCCCTTTAATTTTAGGAAGACCTTTTCTTGCAATCGCCAAGACTAAAATTGATGTTGCCACAGGAGAACTCATACTTCATGTAGGAGATGAATCACCAATCTTCAAGCTCTCGACTTAGCCGTAACCACGTAAAATGAAGATAAGAAAATCGTTTTAATAGATAATCAAATTATTCAACCTCCATCGCAGGAAACATCATGAAGCATCAAAACTGAGCCAACACTGAAGCATATGATCAACAATTTAGAAGAACAGAAGACATACACCAAAGAAATGCCGAATCCACACGAAGTAAAACCTAAGAAACCACCGGAAGAGCTCATAGGAACATCCAATCACTTTAAAATAGGAGACCGGTCTTTGTTAGAAAAAGTCGATCTTCACATCACTTCAATAGACTTGAGGACAAAGGAAAAATTCTTCCTGGTACACAAAATCTTCCCAAAACATAGTCGAGGTAAGTAACCCAAAATTTGATAAATTCAAGGCAAATGCTTCTGACTCCAACTTTGTCATGAAAATAAAATCGCAAGCATGAGGGAAGATATTCAAACCTTTAAGCCTCCCGAAATTTTCAAACATGAGGACAGTCTAGCTTAAGACTATAAGCGCGCTTCTCGGGAGGCAACCGAACATTAACACTATTTATTTTCAATTTTTTTAGTTCCTTTTCACTATCTTTCTTTTCTAAGTATTTAGTTGAAACTAACATAAAAGTGTAGATTTCAGACCACATTACACAATCGTGTCCGTGTCCGTGTGGACCATTGGAACCACCACAGCGACAGGAGGCAGGCCGTACAAGTCATCAACCACTCCCGATGTCACGAGTCCAACAACCCTAAAACACGTATCGACAAGAACAGCATAGGCGTGCCTATGAACCGTGTGAAGCTCTTCGACTTTCTCAAAGCAGGCGTGTAAAAGGAACACGCCATTAGCCACTGATCGTGCTAGGCGAGTGTGAATCAACACACCCTCGGTACCAGCTGAAACATGCCAAATTTGAAATCTTATTTAAACCCCACACCTTCTTCTTTTTCCCATCTTCTTTCTTATTCCTTCTTCCTCTTTTCTTTCAAATTTTCTTCCTAATCATAGAAAAGATCCAAGACACTTGAGCAACACAAAGACCATGCCGAAAAAACGTAAGCATCCTATCCTTAAAGGAAACCTCAACATGAGTTCATGCCGACAGCTTCACTTAATTGACATGCCAAGGGTCTCGGAAACCTTTTCGGTTCTATTTTTCTTTTCTCATCTCATTTATTTTCCTTATCTATGCTTCTTTGATGCTTAATGTAATTTATTTCATATTAGTTTCTTGGTTTTAGGTTCTAAAGGCTGCTAGGGAATCACACAACCACATTCGAAGTCACACCCACTTGAAACCATCCAACAATAAGGACTCCTTAGTCCATTAGTCTTTTCTTTCAATTTCAGTTCTCTTCTTAGTCTCCTTCTTTTATTTTCTTAATCCTTAAATTTAGTATTAGTATATCATTATTATTTCCTAGATCTCTTGGCTATATCTTCATAGGCTACCCTATTTCTTCATCTTGCAAATTACTTCTCGGTAGCCACTCCACCAGGCCCATAGAAAACACCATCACCGCCACCAAAGCGCCAGGATCATCCAGTTGTGGAGTATTATTTTCCCCACCTATCTTTTGATTTGGCACATAAATTTCATTATCAATCTTTGTACATTGAGGGCAATGTACATCTTAAGTGATGGGGTAATAGTGCCTAACTTTTTGCATAATTCTCAAAACCCTGAAATTAGTCTTAATATTAAGTATTTTTCTCATATTATTAATTAGGATGAAATTTCTAATGATTTATGATCTTTATTGATATGTCTCTAATTAAATCTTAGTTAATTATGCATTGATGATTAAATTTGAAGGATACTAGAGAATCGAGCATGATAAGTCTACTTTCTAAAAAAAATTTGACAGGTTGTTGAACCTAATTTGAGTATCACCTTGAAGTTCAAAATCTATAAGGATTAATGTCAAAACACCTATAATTTTTTGTGAGATTTTTAGCCTTATAGAGCATATACCTTTTTTTTATGCTCACTTTAATTGATTATGAGTATGTCAACTTTGAACTGTTATTCTAGAACTTGCCTCGTTTATACATGTCAAGACCACATTAATGATTTGATACCTTTGAGATGATAAAGGCACCTAGGTTTAACCCATTCACTCCACTAAAAGCCTACCTTCACAAATTAACCCTAGTGAACCCGTTGAATCCTAATAACCTTTTTATTGACTCACCCACTAATATCAACCCAAAATCCTTTTATATTTGTTATCACCATTCTTTTGACTACCCTTCAATCGAGGATTGATTTGATTAAATTACAATTATATTAGTTCAATAGTTACATTTATCATTTATGATGTAATATACTTGTTTGTTCTTAAAAAAAATCAATCAAAGTTTAGAGCTCATTATCTAAATTCCAATTGATTAAAGAAGAGCTCGTATTGGAGTATTATAGTATTCTTATTAGCTTTTAATTAATATAAGTACTTATATTAGTTCATTGTTTTTAGTTAGGTAATTGGTTAATTCAATCTCGATTCTAACCTTTTAATTCAGCCTTTATCCACACCTTTAACCCTAGCCCGTTACAACCCTAATAAAGACCTTTTGATCATTTATCATCTCATATCAGATGGTGGAGATTTGATTTTCGAGCAAGCTTATGGGATTAACTTTTCAAGTTCGACTTAGAGTGCTTATTCTTAAACCTTCAACACTTTTGAGTGATTTGAGTGAATCTTTAGTGAGGATGTCGGTCCTTGTCAGTTTTGAATCAAAGGTAATTACTTAGATAAGGGGAGACACCTAAGGTTTTAGGCTATAAAGGAATAACTTATCATAATTGAATCTTTAGGGCACTTCGAGTTAAATCATCCATGTAAAAATTATCTATGAATTATGATAAGGCATTGTCAATGGGGATTATGAATTTTGGAAAGTTCGTTTTAATTGTAAATTGAGAATTTTGCTTGAGGACAAGCAAAAGCTTAAGTGTAGGGGTATTTGATAAACTGTAAAAGTAATACATTTTAACCTCATATTTAGTATGCTTTTGGATGATTTAGCCCTCAATTTATGTAAAAAGATGCTCTTAATCCTTTCTTTACATGTCTTATACTTAGGAGAACACCTAAGGATAAAAAGAACGTAAAACGGCCTTAATACGAACCAAATTGGGCCAACCCAAGAAGCCGGCACGGCCTAGACTACATGCCACATGGCCGTGCCCCAATTTTTAGATTGCACACGGTCACCCCCTGAATTACACGACCATGCCTCGTCGACAAAAAGCCCAACACGGCTTGACTCTGATGTACATGGTCGTGCCCTAATTGGCAGACCCGAAGCACGACCTCAGCCCATATATTACAGGGTGTGTCATAGTCGTGCCTAAATCGAAGGATGGAGACACGGTGGACCACGACTCACAGTGCGTGCTCTTAGCTATGCCCTGCCTGGGAAAGAGCGAGTTCACTCGAAATTGGATGGTTGGAGCCAAGAAACACAATCCTAAGTCCACTCAAACACTTAGGATGAATTTCACTTGAATTACGAGTACTTAGGAGCCAAGTAAATCATTCCAAATGTCTATATAAACAATCGAAGGCTGCACTTCAAGGGCGTCAGGTTTTAGCAAAGTTTTCTGCAAGAGCTTTACTCGTTTAGGGAATTACTCGAAGATAGCCAATTGATCCATCTCGAAGAGTCAGAATTCTACTCAAGACGGAGGATCTCCTCTTCAACTTCTTCAGCGATTTTTAAGGATTTCCTATGTTCTGTTTTATCTTTTCTCTTGAGATGATTTCTTGTTTAATTGTAAACTAAACCCCTCAGATATCTGAAGGGGATGAAACCTATGATGGATTTTGTTATTTAATTCTTTCGATTTATATGATATATACTTAGTTTGTTCTTAATTATGTTGCTTAAATTTATCTGATGTGCTTAGGTGAAGGAGGAATAGACCCTGTCTAAGGGTAGATCTAGCATAATTAAGCGGAGTTGATTGGGCACCTAGAGATAGGGTTACGAGATTTTGTCGGATTAGGGTGAAACCTAATATGGGAGTCCATTGATTGATTTACTGCTTCCTTAGGGGGTTATTATAATAGAATGAGAGTTCCATTAATTAACCTAAGGTTAGACATTATTCTCTTCGAGAGAAGGTTTAATATAGGTTAGGGAGTCTCACGGATCAGGCTAAGTAAAGAAATCATATGAATTGAAAAGGTAGATAATAAGTGAAGTCATAGGTGGATTCTTCCCGAAGATATCATCTTTATCAATTGAGTTTTCTTCAACGTCTTTTCCCAGAGTTTCGTTTCTTTTGTCTTTGCATTTAGTTCAAATATTTCATTTGTTTTAGTTTAATAAACCAATCACTCCATATTTAGGCTAAATAATAGAAAGTAAGTAAGTAATAGTACTTTTAGGTTCTTTCGGTTCGATAAGATATTCTTGCCTAAGCTATACTACTATTCGATAGGTGCACTTGCCTCTATCGTTGTCGCAGTCAGTCTACAGGTTCGATCACTCTTTTATAAATATTAAACTAGACTATTTTGGAACAATCACTCGCCCACGTCCTCTCGTACTCATATCTCTGAATCGAGTTAATCTGATTAAGAATTTTATGAATCAGTCTATAGTTCCAATGTTTATTAACAAGTGTTTTATGAAAAATAGCTATAAAAGTTATTTTTGCGAATCGAATTTCCTACTGTTTCAGTCTCTATAATCTTAGCTCCTATAGCTAAGAGTTTCAGTATACTACCACTACCTCTAGTAGTTTTCTCTCTTACAGACATTCCCTCGCATAATCAAATATAAAGTAAGAAGTCTTACGAATTTGGTGTCGAAGACTCGGTGTGCCACACTTCCAATGATACTATTACTTTTACTAAACCATGTTTTAAATAGATTTGAAAAAATTTTAAACCCATTCCACAGCCGAGTTTCGCAACTGGGCTCTGATACCACTAAATGTAACACCCTAAACGCGGCCTAGACGTTATGGCCAGATCCAGCTGTCACATAGAAAGGTTATTTAAAAGTTTTGCGTTCGTCAAAAATGTTGCATCTCTTTTTGAAACTCCGAGTTTCGTTGTTTGTTATAAAAACCCAATTTACTTAACGTCCAATTTTTTAAAGTCGTTACTATTTTGGAAAGTTGTTTTTTTGTTGTGAAAATCAAACTTGAATATTTGCGAAAACGTGAAATTTTGAAAACGGTTATTAACATTTTAAGAAAACCTAGTATTTTAACGTTTATCAATTTAATAATAGCCGAAAAGGAAGTTTAAACGAAAACTAAGTCTAATGGCCTTATTACAACATATTAAACCCAAATTAAATAATCATAAATAAAGTAAAACTGGATTTACTAATTTTAGCGACAAGTACTCCGATATATGGCCACCACCGAGTCCTCCGTTGCTCCAAATCTGCTAACGTTGGGGATTACCTACAAGATTAAGGGAAAGGGGGTGAGTTACGAGAACTAAGTGTGTAATCCCTTAAACAATCACTAACTGGGCCCACAAGCCCAGACATCATCAATCTGGGCTTAAGCCCTAAAATCGTGGCAATGTAGATAAGGTAATCATCAACCCAATCCAACAAATCACACCCGACCAACCAATCGTCACTGTGGGGATCAAGTCAACCCACCCGCCAATCACACCAATATTGTAGCCAAGCTGCTAATCACAATATGGCGATTGTTGATAACAGATTAGTTTCTGATTTGATAAACATAAGTAGAAACATTTATTAGGCTCACTACACTTACCACCCAAAAGTCGAGATTTGGAGAATGATAATGTGAAAGAAAGTACCCTCCTAAACTCCACTAGGTACGGCTTGGATCACAAAGAAAAACTCAGTCAATTGTTTCGGCTATCACCTTCTCATGAGAGGAAAAAGATGAGGGAAAAAGAAGAATATTACCTACGGCTTGACAAAAATCGAATGGAGAGGAAGGATTTGGCAGCAACGAGTAATAACTGCGAACTAATGGTGAGATGATTCGGCACCTAGTAGCACAAAAGAACCAAATTCAGCTATAGGGTTAAAAGATAGATGTTTCGACTCTTTATGAAAGAAGAGAGAAAAAGAACATATATATAAAAGAAACCATTACCTTGTGATTATTGACGAATCGAATAAACAAGGTGGATTCGATGGTCAAAAGAACAGCCAACTTCCAGCTACTAATGTTTGACTAATAACAAAGACAAAGAGAAACTAATTCAAAAGGTGAAAAGAGAGAATTCAATTGATGGAGAAGAGAGTAGAAAGACAAAAAAGAAGAAAGGAGAGTTTCGGCTAATAGTAGAAGAAAAAGAATAGATTCAAATGAGAGGTAAAAGGAGATTTGGCTATAGTGTAGCAAAGAGGAGCATACTCCAAATGGGAGAAGAGAGGGAATTCAGCTTATAGAAAGAAATGGTGAAGAAGAAAAGAAGAAAAAGGTTTTCGACAAATTGGTAAATGCAAAGGTAACCCGAAATGCACCAAGCAGAAAAGCACTCAATTTGTACAATCACACAAAAAAAACAAGAAGATCCTAAAGAAATTTCGGGACTCAACCTCCCATAAGACCGAATATGCACCCCACACTCCCAAGCCGAATTTCACCCCCCACAAGCTCCTACATTCGGTCAACCACCCCCTCTCACCTCAATCCCACGACTCCCTCCTTAACTTCCTCCCCACATTACTCTCTACCTTCCATTTGAAATATTTGACCAAGTCTTCTCTCTCCTACAGTGTGGTCTCCACTCGCTTCCTCCCTTCTGAGCACAAAATTAAACTCCCCAAATCTGCTTTTGATTGAACCCCACTCCCTTGCTTCCATATTGACGCCACCACCACTCCACCATGTGGCCACTTGTGTTAGCAAAATACCACCAATTAAACTTAAGTCCTGCCTCCACTAGCTCACCCCACTAAAGTGACCAAAAACCAAAGTTTTACCAGGGCTTAGGCTCGACCCCGAGCCTCCCCAGGACCCCCAAACACACTCAAATAACAAGCTTAACAAGCACAATACATGTAATAGTGCAAAATGCCAGACCCCTAATTTTCGAATGTTACAAGGACTAAAAGTACTAGTAATAACTATCTTTCTATTATTTAGCCTAATAATTAAGGGGATTGTTTTTAATCTAAAACTAAACTAATTAGCTGTGAACTCAACAGAGAGAGAAGAAAGTAATCAAATAAACCTATGACAAAGACAATACGTAAGGAAGAATCCACCTAGACTTCACTTATTATTTATGACTCTGAATTAAACAATTTATTCACTTGTCTTGATCCGTAGAAATCCCTAAATTATGTTAATATCTCTTTTGAGACTAAGAACAACTGACTCTAGGTTGATTAATTGAAATTTCTTTCTAATCAAAACCCCTATTGTCGCATTAACTCGATCTATAGATTCCCCTATTATATTTGACTCTAATCCGGCAGATTTATGTCGTCCTATTTCTAGGATTACAATCAACCCCGCTCAATTATGCTAGATCTACTCTTAAACAGGGACTTTTGCTCCACGGAATAAGCACATCAAACTTGAATTATTATCCTGAAAATATTAAAGTAAGGGTTAAGAACACATAAGTAAGAACAAGAACAAGTATTTATCATGTAATTCAGATAATTAAATAATAAGATTCATCATAGGTTTCATCCTCCCTAGATATTTAGGGAGTTTAGTTCATACTTATAGAGGAAAACATCTCAAAATAAGAAAAACAACAAGACATAAAGAACCCAAAACTTCTAAGGAACTTGATGGAGATCTTCAATCTTGAATGAGATCTTGTTTCTGAATTGATTTTGACAGCTTCCTTTGAGTAATTTCTTCGTTCTACTCTCTGTCCTCCTTAAGTCCTCTTCTAGTGTGTATTTATAGTCTTTAGAATGCTTAGAAACACTAAAAATTGGGTTTTTCCATGTAACAGAGGATCAGGGTGTGAAATCGACATGAGCTGGCACATGGGCGTGTGGCCAGCCCGTATGGATCCTGAAAACTCCGATTTTGGCCCCTTTTTCGCTCCTTTTGCTCTCAAATGCTCTCTTAAGTGTAGAAACATGAATTTAAGGGATTAAGAGCATCAAATTCACTAATTCTCATCATAAATCATCCAAAAATATGCCAAGAATGGAATTAAAATATATTACATTTATGGTTTATCAAACCTCTCATTTAAGACGTCATCTAAATCAATGTTTGAAAAAAAGTTAATAATGACATCACTCAATACACCATAGCCACTCAACCATCATTAGGAGGTGGTTCATCTATAAAAACTACAAGTTTGATGTTGATGAGTGTCGTCGAAATTTTACTTTTCTTGTGTGTGGCAAGCATTCATTTAGGCAGTTGAAGAACCGAGATTTAAATACATGATGAGAATCGCTAGTCCTAATTTTAAGAATATAAGTAGATTTACGACTACTGAGGATGTCTTAATGTATTATGCAGAGAGAGATCATGTTAAGAAAGAGTTGGCTAAAGCACCTAGTTTAATTTGTCCAACTTTCAATAATTGGAACTCAGAGCATACTAATGATGAATATATTTGCATTACTACCTATTGGATTGACAAAGATTGGAAGCTACAAAAGTGAATCATAAGGTTTAGAGCTTTATTTCTTCCTTATGATGGTTTGAACATAGCGGATGAACTTGTTTTATGTTTATCTCAATGGGGTATAGACAATAAAATTTTTAGTATCACTTTGGATAATGCTTCTTATAATGATGTTATGGTTTCTTATCTCAAAAATCATTTTTGTGCGAACCGAGCTATTTTGTGTGATGGTTTGGAACTTTTGATGATGTTGATTGATGGGCACGAAACTAACTATTATTACGACAAAGGCAATCACACCTATCGAACAGTAGTATAGTTATGGCGAGTCCGAAATATCGTATCCTCAAGGACTAAAATTACTAATAATAACTATCTTTTTATTATCTAGCCTAATAATTAAGGGGATTTATTTTTAATCTAAGATTAGCTAACTAATTGACTATGAACGTGGCAGAGAGTGAATTGGGAAAATACTTTTGGACAACTTATATGAGATAGGTAATACCTAAGGAAGAATCCACCTAGTCTTCACTTATTACTTTTGATTCATATGATTTATTCACTTGACTTAATCCGTAAAAATCCCTGATTTATGTTAATATCTCTTTCGAGATTAAAATCAACTAACTCTAGGTTGATTAATTGAAATTTCTTTCTAATTAAAACCCCTATTGTCACATTAACTCGATCTATGAATTCTTTTATTAGATTTGACTCTAATCCGGCAGATTTTCGTCACCCTATTTCTAAGGTTGCAATCAACTCCGCTTAATTGTGTTGATCTACTCTTAAACAGGGACTTTTGCTCCTCTGAATAAGCACATTCGACTTGAATAAATAACCTGAATTATCAAAACAAGAATAAAAACTCACAATTAAGAATAAGAACAAGTATTTATCTTATAAATCAAATAATGATAAGATTTGTCTAGGTTTCATCCCCTTAGATATTTAAGGGATTTAGTTCATACTGATAGAGGGAAACATATTAGAATAGGGAAAACAACAAAACATAAGAAAACCCAAAAACTTCTAAAGAACTTGATGGGAGATCCTCGATCTTGATGGAGATCATTCTCCTAAGCTATTCTCGACGGCTATCTTAGAGTATTTTCTTCCTTCTATTCCACGTCCTCTTTTAAGTTGCCCCCTAGGGTGTTTATATAGGCTTTGGAACACCTCTTTTGGCCCACAAGTAGCCTATTCTGAATAGAATTCATCTTTGCTACGACAAGGACACACCCGTGTGACATGCCCGTGTTTGACTCCTTAGATCGTGCTAGCTCCTGCTTGCCACACACGGCCGTATGGTCAAGCTGTGTACATTGATCTAGGCCGTGTCTCAATTTTGCTCGAAACACACAACTGTGTCTATTAGCCCAGGCCGTGTAAGTTCTTAGTGTAGGCCCATTTTGTCCCGTTTTGGCCCGTTTCTCATTCTTTTCGACTCTCTAAGCTCTCCTGGGTGTAAAACATGAAATTAAGAGATTAGGAGCATCGAATTCATCAAATCTTAATGAGAATTCATCCAAAAATAAGCCAAGAATAAGGTTAAAATATGTGTAAATTGAGGTTTATCATTGATGGTAAGATTCGAAATTGAATTAAGTACATAAAAAAGTCGGGAATTCGTAGGAAAAGATTTTATGATATGGCCGACAAAAGTTTTCATTTGAATGTGATCAAAAAGTTGCGTCAAGACGTGTTTGTGAGATGGAATTCTACTTATTTAATGCTTGATTCTTCTCTTTACTATAAAGATGTGCTAGATTATTGGGGCCAACGGGAAAAAAATTATCAAATATTTGCACTTTCTAGCGAGGAGTGGAGAAATGTTGCTATTATTTGCAAATTTTTGAAAGCCTTTTATGATATGACTTGTGTTTTTTCTGGTTCTATTTATCCAACGGCTAATCTTTATTTATAGGGGTTTGGAAGGTTCACAAGGTCTTCCTTGATACAGTTAAAGTCCCTTATTCTTTTTTAACTCCAATGGTTAAGCAAGTGCAAGAGAAATTTAATAAATAGTGGGCTGAGTATTTGTTAATATTGTCATGTGCTGCAATTTTAGATCCTTGTTACAAGTTGAATTATGTACAGTATTGCTTTACTACAATCTATGGTATACATGCTTTAGATTTTGTTGAAACCATTATTAGCAATCTTAGACTCTTGCTTGACGAGAATGTTAAGAAATCTAATCTACGTCTTCCTCTTTGGCTGAGAGTTCTAATGTTTCAGATAAAGATCCTCTTGATTCTAGTTTGCATCAACACAATGTTAATACTGTTGATTTTAGGGGAGGTTTTGATGAGAGTGATGATTATAAACGGTATTTAAATGAATCTAGCACTAAGAGTGAAAAGTCACAGTTGGACATTTATTTGGAAGAACCGGAGCTTGAGTTGAATAGTTAAATAGATGTTTTGGATTATTTTGGGGGAGGTTTTGATGAGAGTGATGATTATAAATGGTATTGTAATAGGCCAATTTAGCCCGAGCCCATACAAAAAATAATAAACCCAAAATAATAAAACAAAGTCCAAGTCCAATCCAAAATATATCATTTGGCCCGACCGAAAAGGCCCATTACTTGAAAAGATTGAAGGTCCATCTATAAGCTTGATGTATATGGAAACATGTAAAGACCCAAACCAGGTCTATGCGTTAAGACGAGATTTGGTTTGTCACACAGAACGAACACCCATTTAATTATCTAATGATTTAGGTAAAAGCAGTTCTACAAAACCTTTTGAAAATGAAGTTTAGTAAAACCAAGAATTTGATTTAAAATCGATGAATAAAGTAGTACTAGTTTGAAATCCTAGTATTTAATATTTAATTGTTAAAGACTTTAAAGCAATTTTAAAGAGTTCAAAAGAATCAAAACAAGAATATTTAAAGAATCTCATATGTTTAAAAACAAAATATTTAAGGAAACATTATTAAAATAGTATTAGTCCAAATTAAGTGTCTAAAGCATAATTAAATCCATCCACACATAAAAATCCATAAAATAATAATAATAATAGAGGCCTTATTACATCATACCTAAAATAGTAATTAAATAAATATACTTAATTGAAGTTCATAGTTTATAAAACCCTTGTTCAAGTATGGCCTCCACGAAGTCATCCCCCCAAGCCTCCATCAATTGCCATTACGAGAAGGATAATAAAGTAGAGTGAGTTACTCGTAACTCGATGTATAACCCAATTACCATATCCACTAGGCCAAATCATCAAGACATTATATTGGGCTTGAGCCCATTTATAGATTTAACAATATAATAATAATAATGCATGTAGAATGAAATTCCCAACCAAACCTAAATTTTTCATCCGCTACACACCATTGCACCAACCAACACACTTGTGGGGATCAAGTCAACCCACCCGCCAACACACCAATCGCAGCATAAAGCCGGTTTAAATAATATTGTGGTGCACCACCGAACTAGATTGTGGCAAAGCCACCCGAACTAGATTTTTGGCAACATGCCTTTCTTCTCTTCGTCAATTTTTCCCAACCCATGCAATCATGTTTATTTATAAAACATAACAATACATTCACATGATAATTGTATCAAAAGGCCCATAATACAAGTGAGTCCATATTTCAAATTTTCATTTTGGCCCATAAGGCAAAATAGCATTTTAGCCCATTTAACGATCTAGCAAACTTTGGCCCATATATCGATCTAGCAGTTTGGCCCATATATCGATCTAGCGTTTTGGCCCATATATCACATGAGGCATAAAATTTTACTATTTATCAAATAACCCATTGGGGCATTTTCGTAATTTCCACGACTTTAACCATTTTCATGCATTTACACAAAAGTGTTAATTATTTCGTATTCTCGATTTTGCCATCTTTACGATTTTATCCCAATACTTACGGTATAGTATCTAACTAGAGATAAGTGTGAAGTTACACACGATTATAATGAGAACTAGACTTTCCGCTCGTCGATACCTAAACACGCATCACGATAATTTGGAACACTAATACTATTTATAAATCTATTCTTATAAATAACGATCTAGACTTTACCCTTAGAATTTGAACAACTTCTATATGCGTTTCTCCCGATTGTTGGTTCGTTACCCATTGAATATCCATGAACAAACAATGGCTCGAATCTGAACGACTTCAAATAATAGATTCTCCTCGGATGAGGGTCCACAACCGTAGAAAATCTCGGATTCCCAAAATAGCCCTTGCTTAAATTTAGGGAATAGCGAACCGTCTGTCTTCGAACACTATTCACCACCCTTTTCATCCCTATCTTGATTGTCTCCATTGACAAAAGATCATTAGTCGACTAAATAATATATCGAAATCATGACTAACGATTTTAAGGGTTAGATTGGCTTACCACAAAATATCCTTGCTCCACAAGATGAAAATCGGCGATAACGTCCCCTAAGACAAAATCGATTAATAATCCATCTATATCAATATGTCAAGTATTATATATATAACTCCTTAACCTTGAAAAATATGATCCGAACTTAATAACTTCAAGATGACTTTGACGAGATGGTGATTCGGCCTTCCACTATCATACTAAAATATAACGAAAGAAAACGTTTAAGAGTAATGATCAACGGTTTCGATCAAAAAGACTCTCTTTTACCACACTTAGGGTTCAGCCAAAACAACCAATAAACCAACATAAGAACCAAAAAGAAAGCTCTTACCTATTGCTTAAACGAGGGTTGGAAGAATAATCAACAAGACAATATAGATGAATAGAAGATTCGGCTTTGAAGGAAAATTGAAGAAAATGGTATTAGTACCATTCGGCCATGGGGAGAAAAATAATGAAGAAAGTATTTGAATGATAAATAAAAATGGAGAAGAAAAGAGAATGGGGAGAACGTGTTATAATTCGGTTTTCAAAGAGAATAAAAGAGAAGGAGAAAAGAGACGAGTTTAGGTACAATATGCATTCGCAATGGGGAGGAGAAGGAAAAAGGAATTGCTTTTGTGTTGGTAGTTTCGGCACTAGAAGAGAAATACAAGATGAAGCACTTGAGGGTTTTGCAAAAGAAACAAAACAAAAATTGTTTTCTCCTAACACAAGGTAAAGACCCAAACCAGGTCTATGCGTTAAGGCGAGATTTGGTTTGTCACACGAATCGAACACCCATTTAATTATCTAATGATTTAGGTAAAAGCAGTTCTACAAAACCTTTTGAAAATGAAGTTTAGTAAAACCAAGAATTTGATTTAAAATCGATGAATAAAGTAGTACTAGTTTGAAATCCTAGTATTTAATATTTAATTGTTAAAGACTTTAAAGCAATTTTAAAGAGTTCAAAAGAATCAAAACAAGAATATTTAAAGAATCTCATATGTTTAAAAACAAAATATTTAAGGAAACATTATTAAAATAGTATTAGTCCAAATTAAGTGTCTAAAGCATAATTAAATCCATCCACACATAAAAATCCATAAAATAATAATAATAATAGAGGCCTTATTACATCATACCTAAAATAGTAATTAAATAAATATACTTAATTGAAGTTCATAGTTTATAAAACCCTTGTTCGAAGTATGGCCTCCACGAAGTCATCCCCGGCCCAAGCCTCCATCAATTGCCATTACCTGAGAAGGATAATAAAGTAGAGTGAGTTACTCAGAACTCAGTGTATAACCCAATTACCATATCCACTAGGCCAAATCATCAAGACATTATATTGGGCTTGAGCCCATTTATAGATTTAACAATATAATAATAATAATGCATGTAGAATGAAATTCCCAACCAAACCTAAATTTTTCATCCGCTACACCACCATTGCAACCAACACACTTGTGGGGATCAAGTCAACCCACCCCGCCAACACACCAATCGCAGGCATAAAGCCGGTTTAAATAATATTGTGGTGCACCACGAACTAGATTGTGGCAAAGCCACCGAACTAGATTTTGGCAACATGCCTTTCTTCTCTTCGTCAATTTTTCCCAACCCATGCAATCATGTTTATTTATAAAACATAACAATACATTCACATGATAATTGTATCAAAAGGCCCATAATACAAGTGAGTCCATATTTCAAATTTTCATTTTGGCCCATAAGGCAAAATAGCATTTTAGCCCATTTAACGATCTAGCAAACTTTGGCCCATATATCGATCTAGCAGTTTTTGGCCCATATATCGATCTAGCAGTTTTTGGCCCATATATCACATGAGGCATAAAATTTTACTATTTATCAAATAACCCATTGGGGGCATTTTCGTAATTTCCACGACTTTAACCATTTTCATGCATTTACACAAAAGTGTTAATTATTTCGTATTTCTCCGATTTTGCCATCTTTACGATTTTATCCCAATACTTACGGTATAGTATCTAACTTAGAGATAAGTGTGAAGTTACACACCGATTATAATGAGAACTAGACTTTCCGCTCGTCCGATACCTAAACACGCATCACGATAATTTGGAACACTAATACTATTTATAAATCTATTCTTATAAATAACGATCTAGACTTTACCCTTAGAATTTGAACAACTTCTATATGCGTTTCTCCCGATTGTTGGTTCGTTACCCATTGAATATCCATGAACAAACAATGGCTCAGAAGTACGAACGACTTCAAATAATAGATTCTCCTCGGATGAGGGTCCACAACCCGGTAGAAAATCTCGGATTCCCAAAATAGCCCTTCGCTTAAATTTCAGGGGAATAGCGGAACCGTCCGTCTTCTGAACACTATTCACCACCCTTTTCATCCCTATCTTGATTGTCTCCATTGACAAAAGATCATTAGTCTGACTAAATAATATATCGAAATCATGACTAACGATTTTAAGGGTTAGATTGGCTTACCACAAAATATCCTTGCTCCACAAGATGAAAATCGAGCGATAACGTCCCCCTAAGACAAAATCGATTAATAATCCATCTATATCAATATGTCAAGTATTATATATATAACTCCTTAACCTTGAAAAATATGATCCGAACTTAATAACTTCAAGATGACTTTGACGAGATGGTGATTGGCCTTCCACTATCATACTAAAATATAACGAAAGAAAACGTTTAAGAGTAATGATCAACGGTTTCGATCAAAAGACTCTCTTTTACCACACTTAGGGTTCAGCCAAAACAACCAATAAACCAACATAAGAACCAAAAGAAAGCTCTTACCTATTGCTTAAACGAGGGTTGGAAGAATAATCAACAAGACAATATAGATGAATAGAAGATTGACTTTGAAGGAAAATTGAAGAAAATGGTATTAGTACCATTCGGCCATGGGGAAAAATAATGAAGAAAGTATTTGAATGATAAATAAAAATGGAGAAGAAAAGAGAATGGGGAGAACGTGTTATAATTCGGTTTCAAAGAGAATAAAGAGAAGGAGAAAAGAGACGAGTTTAGGTACAATATGCATTCGGCAATGGGGGAGGAGAAGGAAAAAGGAATTGCTTTTTGTGTTGGTAGTTTCGGCACTAGAAGAGAAATACAAGATGAAGCACTTGAGGGTTTTGCAAAAAGAAACAAAACAAAAATTGTTTTCTCCTAACACAAGCACATTCGGCCAAGAGAGGAAAAGAGAAGAGAAAGGTGTTTTTCGGAGAGCAAAAATGACCAAATGAAAATTCTATCAAGCTACCAACCTATTCCCCAAAACTTACCAAAAAAATTTGGCCTCCCCTTTAGTCCAATAAGCCATCCATGTACATTGGCTAAAAGTCAAAGTTTTAGCCACACAAAGTTTCCAAAATAACACCCTTGATTCATGCTTTATCATCCTCCTACCTTTAATAAGCTTAGGATTCCTTTCCCCAAGTTCAAGCTTACCTTAACTATTAGCCACCTTGCCATGAAAATTTAGTCCAACCTTACCATAAATAGGGCTTGACCGACACTAGATAAAAAGGTGCAAAAATTAAAGCTACCAAAATGCAATCCATGGTATTCGAACCTCTCCCTTCAAGCAATCACTCGTACACCAATTCCACCTTACTACTAGCTCATCTTATGCTAGTTTTTGACACTTAATTCCCTTAAGCATCAAGGTCACTTGTTCCATTTCAATAATATTCTTATTACTAAAATTTATTCTAGCTCCGAATAAATCTCGAGCTTTCTCGAAACTATATTAAACACACAAATTTATTCATTCACAAGCTAATTAAAAAAATACAACATATTGATACTCGTATTTTTTTAGGATGTTACAATTCTACCCTCCTTAAAGAAAATTTCATCCTCGAAATTTACCTGGCTAAAAAGAGGTGAGGAAACAATAGGTAAGTGTTGATTACGGGATTTCAATGTTCTTTCAGCTTTTCAAAGTCCTTAGCCGAATGGCTATTAGAAACTAATCTCTTATTTCACGCTTCTTTTCGGCATTCTGGGATTTGAAGAAGGAGGCCAATCGCATAGATCTCTAAGTTATAGAATAGTGTTACTTTCGAGATTTCAAGGTAAGAGGATTTGTTTATTTATATATATATATATAATCAGGTTGAATACTAACCATGGCCGAATATAGGAGAGGTCGCAATTGTTCTGGCTGTTAAGCAAAGCTATAGATTAAGGATAATAGATCCGGATAGCAAGGACATCGACTAAGGATAGTAAATTTCACGATATCAGGTGTGTAATACTTTCCCACCATTTAGATCTGTCTGTTAAATACCTATTTATAAGTATTATATGTTGTGATAAATGCCGAAATCCCGGCATAAAGATGGAAGCCCAAAGAGGGTAAAAGTGAATCACCAGTCAGTGAATATTCTGATGATATGTTATAAGTGTATTGATTTTTGTGATTGCATGGGGTAGGATTGATGACAAGAGGAAGTTATACGTTATATGTGTAGCGATTTTTACCGTGATCTGATGTAGCGGCTAATACCGTGAACTGTTATACGGGCTTCGGCCATTATATGTTATAAGGGCTTCGGTCATCATATGCGGATGAGCAACATGACTGCCATCATGGTGTGTAGCGGTGTGGGTCGATTGTAGAAATCCCCAATGGTGTGAATGGTTGGTACGGGGGTGTGTAGCGGATGGAAACCTAAACAAATGGGTTGGGCTTGCATATTAATTTTTATTATGTATATTGAACTGTTTATTCTATTTTATGGGGTTAAGGCCCAAATCTAATGGTGCATGAGGGTTGCACACTGAGTCTCGCTACTCAACCTATTAAATTAACATTTTAGGTAACTCATAGTGCATCAGACCGGGCTGGAGAGGAGCGCAAGGTGGCCATGCAAAAGAATATGTGGATCCGGCGGAAAGTCTCAACTAAATAGTTTATAAGATGTTTTATTTTATGAGCTTTAAACCCCGTTGTAATAAGGCCATGGGCCACTAGTTTATGTTTTGGTTTTATTATGGGCTTGCTTTGTTTTTTTATATTTACTTCGTTTAAACTAAGGTTTTTTTTTTCTCTTTAAGTTTTGGGCTTTCAATTGTAAAGACCTATTTTATTTTATTTGGGTTTTCTAATAAATTGAATTGCTTTATAAATTTTTTTAGTGACATACCAGATCCGGTCGTGGTGTTTGGGCCGGGTTTGGGGTGTTACAAGGAAGCAGATCAAAGATATTAGCTTACCTCCCTGAATTTACAGCGGAGCAGATTGAAGACAACAGATCTTATCTTCCTGAAGTTGTAGGAAGCAGATCGAAGATATTAGCCTGCCTCCTTGAAGTTACAATAGAGTAGACTGAAGAAAGCAGATCTTATCTTCCTGAAGTTGTAGAAAGTAGATCGAAGATATTAGCCTGCCTCCCTGAAGTTGCAGTGGAGTAGACTGAAGACAGCAGATCTTATCTTACTGGAGTTACAGTGGAGCAGACTGAAGACAGCCAATCTTATCTTCTTCAAGTTGCAGGAAGCAAATTAAAGATATTATCCTGCCTCCCTAAGTTTGCGAGTAATATGTCAAGACAAGCAGATCTTATCTTCTTGAAGTTGCAGGAAGCAGATCAAAGATATTAGCCTGCCTCCTTGAAGTTGTAGCAGAGAAGACTGAAGATAACAGATCTAATCTTCCTGACGTTGCAGGAAGCAGATCGAAGATATTAGCCTGCCTTCCTGAAGTTGTAGCAGAGCAAACTAAAGACAGCAGATCTTATCTTCCTGAAGTTGTAGGAAGCAGATTGAAGATATTAGCCTACCTCCCTGAGTTTGCAGTGGAGCAGACTAAAGAAAGCAGATCTTATCTTCTTGAAGTTGCAAGAAGTAGATCGAAAATATTAGCTTGCCTCCACGGTTACGGATGGAGCGGTGAAAAAGCAGATCTTATCTTCCTAAAGTTGCAGGAAGCAAATCAAAGATATTAGCCTACCTCCACAAGTTGCGCAGAGTAGACCAAGAGAGCAGATCTTATCTTCCTAAAGTTGCAGGAAGCGAGATCAAAGATATTAGCCTTGCCCACGGTTACAGATGAGTAGATCGAAGGCAATGAGATCTTATCTTCCTGAAGTTGCAGGAAGCATATCGAAGATATTAGCCTGCCTTCCTGAGTTTTCCGTGGAGCAAAATGAAGACAGCAGATCTTATCTTCCTGAAGTTGTAGGAAACAGATCAAAGATATTAGCTTTGCCTCTTTGAAGTTGCGTGAGCGGTGAAGATAGCGATCTTATCTTCCGAAGTTGCGAAGCGGATCGAAGATATTAGCTCGCCGTACTGAGTTACGGTGAGCGATCAAGAGCGATAGATCTTATCTTCCTAAAGTTGTAAGAAGTAGATCGAAGGTATTAGCATGCCTCCTCGAGTTTGCTGACAATGCAGAAGGCGATGAGATCTTATCTTTCCGAAGTTGCGGAAGCGGATCGAAGATATTAGCTTCGCCTCCACGAAGTTGCAACGAGCGCATCAAGGTAGCGAGATCTTATCTTTCCGAAGTTGCAAGAAGCGGATCGAAGATAGTAGCTTGCCTCCCTGAGTTTGCAACGGAGCGGTGAAAAAAGAGATCTTGTCTTCCTTGATATTGCAATGAAGCAAGATCAAAGATACTGGTCTCACTTTCTTGAAGTTACAGTAGGATGGATTAAATCTACAAGAGCAGGTTTTATCTCCCTGAAGTTGCAGTAGAATAAGATTAAAGCTACAAATTCAATCTCCTTGAAGTTTGCAGTTGGGTTAGAGACTACTTGAAGAAGATTAGGATCAAGAAGTTGAGGCTCTGCAAGACTAGGCAAAATTGGTCCTTTTATAGTCTTTGCTTCATTCCCGTTGCACGACAATGAGTAAAGAGGGGCAGCTGTAATAGGTAAATTTAGCCCGAGCCCATACAAAAACTAATAAACCCAAAATAATAAAACAAAGTCCAAGTCCAGTCCAAAATATATCATTTGGCCCAATCGGAATAGCCCATTACTTGAAAAGATTCAAGGTCCATTTACAAGCTTAACGTATACGGAAACATGATCTTCAAGGATATGCAATCTTAGATATGATATGCAATCCTAGAAGATATGATATGCAATCTTAGAAGATATGATTTTGTAATCTTTGAGATTTAATTTGTAGATACCTTTTAATCTCAGCCGTTGATGTAATTGATCTGTACTGTTGGATTTGGGGAGGCTCAACTATAAATAGAGGCCTCTCCCTTCATTGTAAAGGACTTGAGTTTTGAGCAATAAAAATTCTTGAGAGCATTCACACAAATCTCTTTCTCTTTTGCTTTCTTATTTTCTGGGGCTTGTTTTTATTTTGTTATTCGTTCATCTTCGTTTCTTTTTTAGTTGCTTTCATTTGAGTTGGATTTAGGTGGTGGAATTTCGTTGAATCCTCATATTGTGAGAATTAGGTTAACTTAGGCATTTTTAACTTTTTTATTTATCCATTTAATTGCTTAATTATTAATTATTCTTTTTATTTTTATTCATTTATTTATTAATCAACTTTCTTATTTACATATTGTTCATTCATTTAACCATTCTTATCATTCTTTTATTTTCTTCCATTAATTATATACATTATTTGGTTTTAATGTCACACATGTTGTTTATTTAAAAAAAACTCATTTTATAAATCATCCATTTTAAATTGTTTGATTTTTGCTTTAATTTTTTTCCATATATTATCAATTGCAAATTTTTATATATTACTATCTATTTTATATACCATTTATTTTTAAGATGTTTTGTGTATAACTTATTTGGTCTTTGATTATTGATGTTAGTATTTAAATAATTGCCATCATGTGTTTTATAAATTGTTTATTTGTATTTTAATATTGTCGTTTTTTATCAAAGTTTTTACTTATACATTGTTTTAATATTGCAATAATTTTCCCCCAGATACTCGTATTTGGGAGCTTCGAGAAGATTGTGCCCTAACTTACTAGGTTCTAATTTTTCTCGTTGAATCTAAGTAATCGAGCACCCATTTCAAATCAAAACATATGAGTTTCAAATAAAAGCTTATTCTCGGGAATTCGAGGTGTTATGTCCTAACTCATTGGATATGACGTCTTGTTATCTTGAGGTAAGGATTTCTAAAAAAGTATAGGCAATATTCTATTTTTGGAATTTTGAGAAATTGTGCTCTAACTTACTGGGTTCCGATTTTTTCACTTGACCCAAATAACCGAATATCCTTCTAAAATTTAAATGCATGAATTATGAAAATCAAAAGACAAGCTTAGTTTCGAGGATTTAAAATGGTGTGTCCTAACGTACTTGATGTGATATTTTATTACTTCGGGATGAAAGGGCCTTAACATCTATTTCAATTTATTCAAACATTTTTTAAAAAATAAAAAGGATCGTATTTTAAAATCTTCTAAAATTTTTGACATTAAGCCATTAATTAATCAATTAGGTACCAATTTTGGGCGTTACGAGGGTGTTAATCCTTCCTCATGCGTAACCGACACCCGAACCCATTTTCACAAATTTCGTAGACCAAAACCATTGTTTTAATAAATCAAAATGTTTTTTTATTAAAGATCCTCTTGATTCTAGTTTGCATCAACACAATGTTAATAGTGTTGATTTTGGGGGAGATTTTGATGAGAGTGATGATTATAAACGATATTTAATGAATTTAGCACTAAGAGTGAAAAGTCATAGTTGGACATTTATTTGGAAGAACCGGAGCTTGAGTTGAATGGTCAAATAGATGTTTTGGATTATTTTGGGGGAGGTTTCGATGAGAGTGATGATTATAAACGGTATTTAAATGAATCTAGCACTAAGAGTGAAAAGTCACAGTTGGACATTTATTTGGAAGAACCGGAGCTTGAGTTGAATTGTCAAATAGATGTTTTGGATTATTGGAGTAAAAGTTCTGTTCGATATAATGAGCTTTCATTATTGGCTCGTGATCTTTTGGCAATTCCAATATTGATTGTAGCTTCCGAATCGGCTGTTAGCATGGGTACGAAAGTTATCACTCCTTTGAGGAGTTCACTTAAGCCAAAAATGATTCAAGCCGTTGTTTGCCTTGATGAAGGATGAGAGCTAAGGGATTTTCAACGGGTAATTATATTCTCGTTTTATTGTTGTAATTTTATCTTATTTTTTTATCAATTTGATAATCCAATTATTTATTCTTATTTCATGTTAGAAATTGGTTGCAAGAATGATGATGATGATGAGGACAATGTTTCTTCGATTGTTTTTTAGGTTACCTTCCTTTCTAATTGTTGACAATTTAATTTAGCTTACAATTTATAGTTTGTTATAAAATTAAATATGTTAATTGGTTAATGTATAGATATTCTGGTTGGTTGATTATATTTTGCAGGTTTTTGGTGTTGTTTTTTCTGCTGTTTGGTGTTGTTTTTATGCAGTTTGGTGCTGTTTTGATGTTGTTTGGTGCTGTTTTGTGGTGTTTTATTGTTTTGTTGTCGTTTTTAATATTATTTCGATATTGTAGATGTAAGAGGCCCATTTTACTCGGGCTTGAAAACAAACCAGAAATAATAAACCAAAGTCCAGATTCTTTTAAACAGTCCATTTACAACCTTTGACCCAATACCACCAGACCCAAAATTAGCCCACTACCCGAACAGACCCAAACTAATGCCCACAACCCAAATTACACCTGAGCCTAATTACTTAAACAAACCCAAACTCACACGGGCTCAGACTAAATCAGAAACTAAGGGTTTCTGAAACCCTAGGTTTCCAGTCGCACCGCAAACAGCCCCTTCCTTGCGCCCAAGCCACCAGTCACACCACAATCCATGCGAACTACGCCCCACCGCCGAGATCCTCGTCGTTGACAAGCAAAAAAGGAAAGAACACAGCAGAAAATGGCAAGAAACATATGGACAGAATCTGTATTTTATTTTTTGGGGGTTATAAAACCCAACATAAAATCTGTAAAATAGGACACGGAGATACAAGCAAGAAATATACAATAATAAAAAACAGAGAAAACCCAATAGTAGAGGTTATTTCAGACGATTTCTTTTCGTTTTTTATTTTTTATATATTTTGAATCTTATTATTTATTATGTTTTCCTCTATCTTGTTTTTTAAGCCTTATAATATATATATTAAAATATTTAAAAAAAGGAAATTTTACTGTTTTTGAATTTTACCACCGTGCACGGTGGCCGACGTTGATGGTAGACAGCGATGGGCGGTCGAAGCTTCACGAACTCGCTGTAAATCGCTCGGGCAAGGGATGCAGAGCTTCTGTTTATTTTTTTTCTTTAAAGGTGTTAAAATGAATTTTTTTTGCTGATTTTAGCTTATATAGCCTTATTGAAACAACGCCGTTTCTGCTTAAGTTAATAAGCACCAAAACGACGTCGTTCAGGGAGAATCCGCGCGTTGACCTGAAAACTCGGGGAGGATCTGCGCTTTTTTTGTTAAAAGGGCTAATTGCCTCTTTGATCATTCCGCTATTTTAGTATTTTTAATTCGGTCCAATTTGAATTTTTATTTTTTATTAAATTAGCCCTAAAATTATTTCTTTTGTTTCAATCAAGTCCTCGCGTAGCTTAAAGGCAAAAATCAGAATGACGTCGTTTTGGAAAGAAAGCATAATTGCTCAATAAGTCCCTGTGGTTTAATGCGTGTTTTGATTTAGCCCTTTTATATCTATTTTTATTGCTATTTAACCCCTATTTCTTTGTTTATTTTTTAAAAAACCATTTTATTTTAAATTATTTTAACATTGTATAAAATTATTTTATCATATTAAATATTCTATATTATTTTCTTTATTATTTTTATATTAATTTATTAATAGTATAAAGTTCAGATATTTTTTTATATGTATTATCCTTATATATATATATATTAAATTATTGCTATTTATTATTTTAGTTGGTTTAATCTGCTTTTCATTACATATTGTTTTCTGATTTATATATTAATTATTATACTATACTTTTTTAAATTTCTATATTATATAGTATTATATTAAATCATATATTACTTCTAAAATATTATTTTGTATAAAATTTATTCATATTGTATAACATATATATTTATTTTTATTGTTTATATGAAATATATATGTATTAGATTATTATGTTATAAATGTAATTTTATTTGAGGTTATATATTATTTATTTATTTAACAATATATTTTACTTATTTTTTATGAATAAATATATTATTTTTATTATTCCATATCATTTTGCATGTTAATTTTTTTTTATATAATTCATATTTTTTATTATTCCGATCATTTTTATTTAAAGCCATATGTTTCTTAATTTACAATATTTATAATAATTCATTCTATATTGTTATGCGTGTAAAGTTTTATATTTATTTGTTATTTAACGCTTTATATCTTATACTTGTTTATCCTTTTATTTTATTCATCTATCATTTTATATTTTGCTTTATTATAATTATTTTATTGTTTGTATCACTTATTATTTCGTATTATTATTTAATTATCCATTAGTAGTAATTGTTAATATGATTTATAGTTATGATAAATTGCTATTCAAGATGTATGTTGTAATGTATTCATGCAATGTTTTACTCAAACCCTTTTTTAGAAAAACACATTTTGAGTTAATGCATTTTATTCAAATATTAAAAACAACGATATATGATATTTAGGGACTTTGAGCGATTATACCTTAACTTATTGGGTTTTAATTCTACTCGTGGAACTTAAGGTATCAAGTATCCTTTTTTTTACTTATAAAATCAAAACTTATTTTCGGGAATTCAAAATGTTGTATCCTAACTTACTGGATATGATGTTTTGTGTTTCGAGGTAAGAATTTTCTACAAATAAAGACGAGCCTAACTTCAAAGTCATGAGATGTTACATCCTAACTTATTGGGTATAACATTTTATTTCTTTGAGATAGGTAAGTCTTGGTTTTCTTTCAAATAAAAGGATCATATTTTAAAGTTTTCATATTTTCAACATTAGGACATGATTTTATCAATTAGGTACCAATTTTGGGCGTTATGAGGGTGCTAACCCTTCCTCATATGTAACCGACTCCCGAACCCATTTTCTTGTACTTTGTGGACCAAAATCAATATTTTAAAATAAAATGTTTTATAAGGTGATCCAATCACACCTAAGTCAAAAGAGATTGGTGGCGACTCCCATTTTTTTTAAAGTCGATTCCCATTTTTTATAAAAACTTTAAAATTGGTTTCGACAGTAGAACTTTTGTTTTATTATTAATTTGGTTATTATTTTAGTTCTAACTTGTTTCAATTTTAATATAACCACTTTTTATTATATTTTCAATTTGAGTCTTGTTTTAAGAATTGTTTTAGTATCATTTTTTATTTGTTTCTTATTTTAATATTTGTTTTTATGTTTTTAAATGTATTTGATTTATTATATTTTAAAAAAATTATTTAATAAAATAAGCTAAAAAAATTAATATAGGCCAGGTCAGGCCGGGCTTGGACAATTTTTTAGGCCCATATTTTGCTCGAGCCTGGAAACGGGCTTAGAATTTTGTTTGGGCCCGGCTAGGCCCATGCTCAGCTCTACGACTGACCACACGCTTGTGTGGTGCACTGTAATTTCGAAAATAGCCTATATTTTTCAAATTTTCCCAAGTTCTAATTGATGTTTTGGGTTAGAATCACACACTTGATAATATTCCTAATTAACTACACAACTAAGAACTCTCGAATCCTACATACGACATTAAACCATGCCCATTAACAACAAAAAATTAAACCAACATATAACTTAATAATTTCCTTTACTAAAAATTAGTCTCCAAAACGATATTTGGGCACTTACTTCACAAAAATAGCATCCAAAACAACAACTAATCCGTTGGAGGATCCCGAATCTCTCACCCTTTGCCTAATTAAAGACCACAAAAACATTTAACACAATGAAGAAAGAGAATTAAACACCATTTTAATTCTACCTTGCTCAAAGAATGGGTTAAATCTCAATATCAGAAAATAATATGACATTACTTACACTATACTTGGATTACTATTGTAACACCCCAAACCCGGCCCATGAGTCCTGACCGGATCTGGAATGTCACGGAGTGAAACGATTTGAAACATTTTGAGTGTCTGGTGAAAACTTGATAAAATATGGCAAAGGTATTAAAATAGTATTTGATAAAACTCGCTTGGGATTTATTTTTATAAACATGGTTGTGTTGAAAACCCTTTGAAAACATTTGATCATGTAAAATTTTAAAGTCGATGAGTTATTGTTAACTTGGTAAATTTTGTTACCCGATGGTAACATCTTTGAAAACTCGTAAAAGTTACTTAATTTGGAATTGTTGCTTTTAACCGATTTACTTAACATTTATAATTTCATTTTGTAATATAGTATAAGTAAAGTAAAACGACTATGTAAACATCCAAATAATAATTAGCGCCTTATTACAACCCAAATTAAAAATTTAAACGAAATAAACATGAATGTAATCGAATAAGATTCCGTAACCAAGGAACAAGCATGGTCGCCTCGAGTCCTCTCCGCTCCATCTCCGCGATCTACTCATCTACAAAATAATTTGGGAAGGGTGAGTCACCAAGACTCAAGTGTAAATCCCCACCCTAAATGCAACTCATACACAAAGTATTAATTAACATGCAAACATGCAACCCAACTAACCATCCATACTCCTTTAACTACCCCGTGTGGTCAAAACCACCGGTGGTCAAAACCACTAGTGACTAGAGTCACAAATCAAGTGATAGGGCTAAACCCATCGTGTGGTCAAAACCATCGATGACCATAGGTTACAATTTATCAATATGTGGTCAAAACCATCGTGGTACCAAACCACCGGGACTTAGTCACAATTTATCAATGGTGTGGTCAAAACCACCGGTGATCAAGTCACAAATAACTGATGGGGCCAACCCATCTTGTGGTCAAAACCATTGGTGACAATCCATGAGATCATCCCCTCCTCTCATTAATCCCACCATCATCATACTTACATAACAAATATCATAATCCCATATATCATGCATATATGTATAGCATAGCATTCAACAAAGATATGATGGCATACACAAACATACATCATAGATCACGTAATAGGGGACTTACCCAGAATCCAAGCTCATGTCCACAAGCAAATCACTACCACAATGATAAAAGGTAACAATATAGCAATGTTAACTAATAAAGTGTGTAAAGAGTTTTACACACCTGTTACTAACGCGAGTCTTAGATCCCAAAGATTCGATCTACACTGTGCTAGATCCTTTGACCCTATATTCGGCCAACATCAAAGTTAGTGCCATAGGCCTATTCTACCATAATAGCTAAAACCAAGACTCAATTGTGGCACTTACCTTGAACCGATTTGGTTTCCAACCAAACTCAAGCCACACATCGGATTCCTTGCAATCGGGCAAACCTTAGATCCATACAAGTGATTAGTTTTGGCTTTTCCAAGTATCTAATGGAAGGACTAAAGAGAATCCCTCATCAGAGAATTACTAAATCGATTAGCGAGAGAATGGAGGATCGATTCATCGCTTTGAAAATCCCAAGTTCCTAGGTGAAATCGGTTTCAAAAGTGGTTAGCCAAATCATCAATAAATACCGGATCTCATTTTTCCTTCATCCAAATCGACAGAGAACAAGAGAATATGGGAGAAGAGTTTCGACAAACACTTGCCTTCTCAAACCGATTGAAAAAGACAATCCGAAGAGACGTATACCAATCTTTATATTCGGCCAAGTGAGTCTAATAGGAGGGGGGAGATTTCAGCAACAAGAGTGGAAGAGATTCGGCTAATAGAGAAAGAAAAAGAGAAGGAAAATAAGATGGGGAATTCAGCAGAGAGTTTGAGAAAAGAGAAAGATAAAACGAGGGTAAGAGTTTGGTTATGGTGTTGTTGGCTTTATGGTCTCAAGAAAGAAAAGAATAAAAATAAAAGAGAAAGAGATGAGGGAGATAGGGAATTCGGCTAGGTACTTGAGAGAAAAGAAGATAACATCGAATGAGTTTAGGAGGAAGACATTCTGGCTAGACCTATGCCCCAAAACCGACAGAATGGCCTTGAGGAGTCCTACATTCTACCATTACTCCTTAATAAGATAAATCCTATCTTTTGATTATCACCCTCCTTTATTACCTCTTCAAAATAAAATAAAAATACTTACTCTTATCTTCCCTTCTAAGTTTAAATTATCAAGAAAAGAAAGACTTATCCCATCCTTTCTAAGGTCCCAATTGACATTCAACTCTACTCTCCTCATGGCGCCAATTTGCAAAAATAAAAAACAACCCCTATGCTATCACCGTGACTCAACTTGAGCCCATTCGCTAAGACCCTTAAGTGGCGCCCAAGCCACTCCACCAAACCAACTTTCATGCCCTTAAACCTCACCATTTAATTTTAAGGCCTTCTTACTTTAGCTCTTTCTTTAATGCCCAAAAGGCCCAAAACAAAATGCATCCCCTTGTAACTCCCAAGACTCAACCTCTCCTTGAAGCTCCCTTTGACGCACCTTCTAAGCCTTTAAGACGTCCCAAGCCACCTTATCACATGATCTCTTGTGTCATGTTTTGCACCAAAATTTTTTTTAAAGCCTCATTCACTTAGCTTTCTCTTCTCAAGTGCCAAAAAGAACTTCTAGCCCTCATTTGGCCTAACCCGAGGTTATCACTAGACCCTAAAACCTATCTAGTAATCATAGTATTCATTTCTTTTCAAGCAAGCACATGCAAATAATTAAATTTTAGACAACCTCTAAATCAGGATGTTACAGTTCTACCCCCCTTAAAAAGAATTTCGGCCTCGAAATTACCTGGATCAGAAGAGCTGGGGGTATTGGTGCCGCATCACATCCTCGGGTTTCCACGTGGCCTCCTCCGTACCATGGTTTCGCCATAACACCTTTACCAAAGGCACTGACTTCCTCCTCAAAACCTTGACATCTCGATCCAAAATCTGGACTGGCTCCTCCTTGAAAGACAAGTCTGAGTTCACCTCAATTTTCGCAATCGGCACTACGTGTGATGGGTCTGATAGATAGCGCCTCATCATATAAACATGGAAGACGTCATGTATCTGGCTCAATTCCACTGGCAACTCAAGCTGGTAAGCTACCGATCCCACACGTTTCAACACCATGTACGGTCCGATGAATCTAGGGTATAGCTTGCCCTTCCGGCCAAACCTCAGCACCTTCTTCCAAGGTGATACCTTCAAGAAGACCTTATCACCCACTACATATTCAACCTCTTCGCGCTTAAGATCGGCATAGGATTTTCGCCATCCGATGCCTCCTTAAGACGAGCTCAATTACTCTAACCTTATCCTCCGCTCTCGCCACTAACTCTCGACCCAACATATGTCGCTCTCCTAGTTTCGGCCCAACATGTAGGAGTACGGCATTTTGACCATACAACGACCTCATACGGTGCCATCTCAATACTCGCTTGATAACTATTGTTATGTTTAACTCGCCAAAGGTAGGTACTCCTCCCAACTACCACTAAGTCCAAAACATAGCCCTTAACATATCTTCCAACACTTGATTACCTCTCGATTGTCCATCGATCGCGGTGAAAAGCCGTGCTAAAATTCAACCTCGTGCCTAACTCCCCGATGTAAAGCCTTCCAATCTTGACGTGAATCGGGATTCCGATCCGAGATAATGGAAACCAAGATCCATGCAACCGCATTATCTCTACTATATATAGCTTGGCTAACCTTTGAAGCGAGTAGTCAACCTCATCGGTATGAAATGGGTCGACTTAGTCAACCGGTCTACTATCACCCAAATCGCATCTTTTCATGGGCGTAAGGGAAGCCCACTTACAAAATCCATAGTAATCTCCTCCCACTTTCATCTGGATCTTTACCTACCGTAATGCTTCGATGGCAATTGATGCTTAGCCTTAACTCGCGGGCATGTCGACACTTGCCCACTAACTCGGTTACATTTCGCTAAGACCCTAGCCACCAAAATCGCTCCCTTAAATCCCGATACATCTTATCGCTTCGGGTGCATAGCGATAGATCGCTATGAGCTTCTTTAAGGATTCGCCTCAAATCATCATCCTTAGGCATACATACCCTCCCTTGAAAATACAACACTCCATCACTACCTAAGTCGAATCATTCGGCCTCACCATTCTCAGACTTGCAACCTCCGAGTACTCAAAGCTTCGCTTCGGTCATCCGCCTTTCTTTGACCTCATCAATCCAAGATGGCTTCACTTGCAATTCGCCAAGAGGCTCCCATCCTCATAGAGACTTAGGTGAGCAAACATTGCTCGAAATCTACTACCACCTTTCGCTCAATGCATCGCCTACCACATTAGCCTTACCCGGATGGTACTCGATTGAGCAAATGAGTCTTTCAAAGAACTCAATCCATCTCACCGCCTCGATTTAAATCTTTCGAGTCAAGAGGCACCTTAGACTCTTGTGATCTGTGTACACTACCGACTTCTCCCCATACAGATAGTGCCTCCAAATCTTCAAGGCGAACACCATAGCAGCCAATTCCAAATCATGTGTCGGATAGTTAACTTCGTGAGGCCTCAACTGCCGTGACGCATAAGCGACCACCTTCCCTTCTTGCATCAGCACACACCCTAAACCAGTATGCGATGCATCACAATACATAATGAATTCATTTCCGCCTCAAAGTCAATCAAGACCGGTGCTTCACAAAATCCTCTTCAACTTATCGAAACTCTCTTGCTGCTTCTCAGACCACACAAATGGAACTCCTTTTCTCAGCAGTTTAGTCAATGGTGCTGCAATTAAGGAGAAATTTTCCACAAATCTCCAGAATATCCTACCAACCCCAAAAACTTCAAATTTTCGTAACCGACCTCAGTGGTTTCCACTCCAATAATGCCTCAATCTTACGAGGATCCACACTGATTCCTTCGGCTGAAACAACATGCCCTAGAAAAGTTACCTCCTTAAGCTAGAACTCACTCTTACTGAATTTGGCGTACAACTGTTTCTCCCTCAGAACTTGCAGAACCACATGAACATGTGCGTCATACTCCTCCTCAGACTTCGAGTACACCAAAATATCGTCTATGAATACCACGACGAATCGATCCAGATAGAGTTGGAAAACCCGGTTCATCATGTCTATAAACGCGACCGATGCATTCATCAAACCAAAAGGCATTATCAGAAACTCCTAGTGCCCATACCGAGTACGGAATGCCGTCTTGTGGACATCAGCCTCCTTCACCTTAAGCTAATGGTACCCTGACCTAAGGTCGATCTTAGAGAACACCGATGCACCCTTGAGTTGATCAAACAAATCATCAATCCCGGGCAACAGATACCTATTCTTTATTGTCAGCTTGTTCAGCTGTCGATAGTCTATGCACATCCTCATCGTTTCATCCTTCTTCTTGACAAAAAGCACTGGAGCTCCCCAATGCGATACACTTGGTCGGATGAACCCTCTATCCAACAATTCCTGGATCTGAGTCTTCAATTCTACCAATTCTTTCGGCGCCATTCGATATGGAGCTATAGATACTGGCACGGTTCCGGGTAACAAGTCTATACCAAATTCAACCTCACGGTTTGGAGGTAGACCTGGAAGTTCCTCTGGAAACACATCAACATAATCCCTTACGGTCCGGACATCACTCACTGCTACACCCTTAGCTTCCAAAGCACAGACATGCACTACATATGCTTCACAACCCTTCCTAACCATCTTTTTTGCCTTTAAAGCCGAAACCAGATTAGATAGGTAATCTCTCCTTTTACCCATCGTCACCACCTCTTCTCCTTCCATGGTCCTTAATACCATGCGCTTAGCCACGCAATCCAGGCTAGCCTGATACTTTACTAGCCAATCCATCCCGAGGATTAGATCGAACTCCCAAAATGATAGTTCCATCAAGTCAGCCAGGAACACGACCCCTTGGAGTTCTAGGGGTACGTTCCTATAGAGTTTACTTACTTCTACAGAGTGACCTAGGGGGCTTAGTATAGTCATCTTCCTAGAAGTAAGCTTAGAGTCTAAGTGTAGAGTTTTCACTACGCTACTAGCAATGTAAGAGTGAGTTGAGCCAATGTCAATTAAGGTACTATAAGGTACTCCAAAGATCAAGAACATACTGGTTATGACGTCCGATGTGTCGCCTCCTCCCGACGCCTCGACATAGACTAAACCAGGTTGCCTAGCCTCAAGACCGCAGACTACCTCCCTCGTGCCCTACCACCTCCGCCAAGACCATTACCTCCTTTTCTCACACCACGACCTCTCGGTGGTCGTTGATTATCCCTCCTATTCGGTGCACGATCCCGACCTCTAACCTCATTTAGCCGCTTTTTTGGACAATCTCTAACTCGATGATCCATGGACCCACATTCAAGCATCCCGATTACCATTCCAATACTCCCCGTGTGAGACTTTCCACACCAAGCACATCGTGAATGCCATTGAGGATTAGAAGCAAGAAGCAGCCTAGCAGCCTTGATCCGACCCACCAAACCTTATCCTCTTCTCGCTGACATTAGAGAACCTCAAGATCTAGAGCTCCTCTTATTCCAACTCCTATCCCGATTCCTCCTAACCTGACTGCCTTACCCTTCAAAGAACCTTAGACTTCTCCACTAAGACAATGAACTCGCTCTGCTAGGAGCTATCATCATCCTCACTCATTTTTCACCCCATCTTGAATCGACACATTGCTCATGCTCGATCCACAATACCACGAGCATACCCGCCAATTGGAGAAATTGGCCTCATATCGCCATCGCCTTATTACCTCGAACTGTGTTTAAGAAAGCCTTCCACTGTGCATCCACATAGCTAGTTCCTAAATACTTCTTTTGGTAGGCGCCTTTAAAGAACTCCCATGTGAGATCCTCCGCCATCGCTCCATCCCTTACGGTGAGCCACCACCGATATACCTTATCCCAAAGGTAGAGATTATACCCTTCAACTTCTCCTCACCGTAAAATTCGTGTCACCCATGATCCTCTCGCTGATTCCAACCAATACTCCGCCAGAAGGTACCACTCTAGAAACTCCTCTAAACACCTCTCGCTGTTAGCTCGAGTTGTTCAACCATAGATTTATGGGCTCTCGCACTACCGCCTCAAAGAACTCATTCAACACTGTAGTACGCCTTGGGATACTACATCGTTACCACCGGCCCGATCTCGAAACTTAGTTTCCACCGCAGATCCAGATCTCATTTCTAGACCCATGACCTGACTCTCCGGGCTCTGACAAGGTCATCCTACCCCTACCACGGCCACGCCGACGGATGTCCACAACCTCTTGTACTCATTATTCTCGCACGCTTATCCGATTAAGAATTTTATGCATTAGTACTTGTTTCACTAGTTATCCACGAAGAAATTTTATGAAAAGAGCTTAATAGGATTCTTTCGATCATTCAAGGTTCAAGTTTTCTATCCTAATTCACGTAAAACACATCCATTCCTTAGTATCTCCCATTCACATTCCTCAACTGATATTCCCGTCTGCTCCTATCCTGTGGGTATTTTCGCAATTGTCCTACAAGGGTATTTTTGTAATTTTTTTAAAATAAAAGTTCTCGGATGATTTTGTCAAAAAGTATTTCGAAACTTTTAAATTCTCGAGGTATTTTGGAAAAAATTGAAATTTGGGTTATTTTGGTGATTTTGAAGCTCAAGGGCATTTTGGTAATAAACCAGGGTAACTTTGTAAAGTTTGATAATTTCCGAGGTATTACAAAAATTTGAGGGTTCTTTTTGAGAATTTGCTTTCCAAGTTGATGGTGTTGCAAACTTTTTGAAAATCAGGGTCATTCTGGTAATTTTGTAGGTTAGGGGCAATTTCGTAATTTTATCACTAGGGTATTTTGAATTTTTTTATTTTTTTATCAGGGCATTTTCATAAAGAGATTTCCAAAATTTGGTTCTAATTGATTTCACAAAAGAATGATATTTTGAAAATTTTCTATTTGGAAATTTTTCATACGGAGGGTATTTTGGTAGTTTACCAGCCAGGGGTATTTTGGTCATTTTTCAAACTGAGGGGTATTTTGGTCATTCATTTTTTTAATCAAGGTTTTATTTACTTCAAAAGCAAAATGGCTAGTCCCTTTCGGGTTTTAGTTATTTGGTTTAGCCTGTGAGCACGTCGTCTCAGCTAGGATGAACCGTCACAACGCACCAGGTAGGATTCAAGTGAGTAGGAGGTGAGTCACTAGGACTGCTTAAATACCGTGCTCCCACCAAATCCAATCCTAGACATGCGATAATGATTTCCACATCCCTTGCTCGGTGACAACTCATGTGGTTGTTTAGGAATTATTAAATCTTATGCATTGTTTGTTGGGGTACGCTAACCCTGTGGTTCAACAATTCCTATTCTAATATTCTACGTCCACAATTTACCCTTCTACCCCTATCAAATATTCATAAAAAATAGATAGAATTACTTACATGGGTGGATTGGTGCCGAGGCTTCTTACATGTCGTTTCAAACCATAAACAGCTTCCCAAAACATTCCAATAAGGCCTACTAATATAAACAAAACATTTTGGGCCTTGGGGTGCCGAAGTTTTGAACCTCGGCTCGATACCAAAATGTAACACCCCAAACCCGCCCATGAGTCCCGACAGATCTAGTATGTCACTTGAGTGAAACGATTTGAAACATTTTGAGTGTCCGTGAAAACTTGATAAAATATGGCTAAGGTATTAAAACAAAGGTTTGATAAAACTCATTGGGATTTATTTTATAAACATGGTTGTGTTCAAAACCCTTTGAAAACATTTGATCATGTAAAATTTTAAAGTCGGCAGAGTTATTGTTAACTTGGTAAATTTTGTTACCCGATGGTAACATCTTTGAAAACTCGTAAAAGTTACTTAATTTGGAATTGTTGCTTTTAACCGATTTACTTAACATTATTAATTTCATTTTGTAATATAGTATAAGTAAAGTAAAAACGACTATGTAAACATCCAAATAATAATTAGCGGCCTTATTACAACCCAAATTAAAAATTTAAACGAAATAAACATGAACAGAATCGAATAAAATTCCAGAACCAAGGAACAAGCATGGCCGCCTCAAGTCCTCTCCTGCTCCATCTCCGCTATCTACTCATCTCGCAAAATAATTTGGGAAGGGTGAGTCACCAAGACTCAAAGGTAAATCCCCACCCAAAAATGCAACTCATACACAAAGTATTAATTGACATGCAAACATGCAACCCAACTAACCATCCGTATTCTTTAACTACCCCTGTGGTCAAAACCACTAGTGGTCAAAACCACCGTGACTAGAGTCACAAATCAAGTGAAGGGGCCAACCCATCGTGTGGTCAAAACCATCGATGACCATAGGTCACAATTTATCAATATGTGGTCAAAACCACTGGTGGTACCAAACCACTAGGACTTAGTCACAATTTATCAACGGTGTGGTCAAAACCACTGGTGATCGAAGTCACAATTAATCTGATGGGGCCAACCCATCTTGTGGTCAAAACCACTAGTGACAGTCCATAGAGATCATCCCCCTCCTCTCATTAATCCCACCATCATCATGTTTACATAACAAATATCATAATCCCATATATCATGCATATATGTATAGCATAGCATTCAACAAAGATATGATGGCACACACAAACATACATCATAGATCACGAATAGGGACTTACCCAAATCCAAGCTCATGTCCACAAGCAAATCACTACCACAATGATAAAAAGGGCAACAATATAGCAATGTTAACTAATAAAGTGTGTAAAGAGTTTTACACACTGTTATTAACGCGAGTCTTAGATCCCAAGATTCGATCCATCGTGCTAGATCCTTTGACCCTATATTCGCCAACATCAAAGTTAGCGCCATAGGCCTATTCGCCATAATAGCTAAAACCCAAGACTCAATTGTGGCACTTATTTTGAACCGATTTGGTTTCCAACCAAATCAAGCCACAATCGGATTCCTTGCAATTGGCCAAACCTTAGATCCATACAAGTGATTAGTTTTCGCTTTTCCAAGTATCTAATGGAAGGACTAAAGAGAATCCTCATGAGACTTACTAAATCGATTAGCAAAGAATGGAGGATCAGATCTACTGCTTTGAAAATCTCGGAGTTCCTAGGTGAAATCAGTTTCAAAAAGTGGTTAGCCAAATCATCAATAAATGCCGGATCTCGACTTTTCCCTTCATCCCAATCGACAGAGAACAAGAGAATATGGGAGAAGAGTTTCGGCAAACACTTACCTTCTCAAACCGATTGAAAAAGACAATCCGAAGAGACGTATACCGATCTTTATATTCGGCCAAGTGAGTCTAATGGGAGAGGGGAGATTTTGGCAACAAGAGTGGAAGAGATTCGGCTAATAGAGAAAGAAAAAGAGAAGGAAAATAAGATGGGGAATTCGGCAGAGAGTTTGAGAAAAGAGAAAGATAAAACGAGGGTAAGAGTTTGGTTATGGTGTTGTCGGCTTTATGGTCTCAAGAAAGAAAAGAATAAAATAAAAGAGAAAGAGATGAGGAGATAGGAATTGCCAGGTACTTGAGAGAAAAGAAGATAACATCAAATGAGTTTAGGAGGAAGACATTCTGCCATACCTATGGCCCAAAACCGATTGTGAATGGCCTTGGGGAGTCCTACATTCGCCATTACTCCTTAATAAGATAAATCCTATCTTTGATTATCACCTCCTTTATCACCTCTTCAAAATAAAATAAAAATACTTACTCTTATCTTCCCTTCTAAGTTGAAATTATCAAGAAAAGAAAGGCTTATCCCATCCTTTCCAAGGTCCCAATTGTCATTCAACTCTACTCTCCTCATGGCGCCAATTTGCAAAAATAAAAAACAACCCCTATGCTATCACCGTGACTCGAACTTGAGTCCATTCGCTAAGACCCTTAAGTGGTGCCCCAAGCCACTCCACCAAACCAACTTTCATGCCCTTAAACCTCACCATTTAATTTTTAAGGCCTTCTTACTTCAAATTTCTTTTAACGCCCAAAAGCCCAAAACAAAATGCATCCCCTTGTAACTCCCAAGACTCAACCTCTCCCTTGAAGCTCCCTTTGACGCCACCTTCCAAGCCTTTAAGATTAAGGCCCCAAGCCACCTTATCACATGATCTCTTGTGTCATGTTTTGCACCAAAATTTTTTAAAGCCTCATTCACTTAGCTTCCTCTCAAGTGCCAAAAGAACTTCTAGCCCTAAGTCTGCCTAACCCGAGGTTATCACTAGACCCTAAAACATGTCTAGTAATCACAGTATTCATTTCTTTTCAAGCAAGCACATGCAAATAATTAAATTTCAGACAACCCCTAAATCAGGATGTTAAAACTATGTAACAAACAAAATCTATGCACCTATCTCAAATAAAGAACAAGATGGCAGCAAAGCAAAAAGGAAACTTGGAAAGAAAGGAATAAGAAAAGGAAAGAAAACAACAAGAAAGAGAAGAAAAGTGAAAAGGGAGTGAGAGTGGGTAAATTCGGGTTAGTAAAATTAGGGATATTTTGTTAATTCAAAATAAAATAAAATAATTTGGTAATATCCTAACCCACCAGATTATTCAAAATTTGAATGTAACTCAACTTCGAACACATGGCAAAGAAATAAAAAGAATTCCACTTTTGCGCCCAAGGCTCTAACTCAAGACCCTTGGGTAGGCTAAAGCCTTACCACTAAACCAATAGGCTCATTCTTGTTAGCAACTCACAAAATCAAAAGATAAGCCCTAAGGCTCAAGTCTGACGTAATTCCAAAATTATTGGGAAAATTCCAAAACAAGGGAATCAAACTCAAGACTCAAGGAAAACATCCAAAGCACTTAACCATCATACTACATCAATTTATTTGGCATAATTTTAACAATCCAAACCTAAGAAAAATTGGGACGTTACAACTTTCCTCTCCTTAAAGAAATTCCAGCCTTGAAATTTACTTGACTCAAAAAGATGGGGATATTGCTGACGAATTGAGTCCTTAGGCTCCCAAGTGGCCTCCTTTGAACCATGATTCCTCCACAGAATTGTAACTAACGAAATAGTCTTTCTCCTCAAGACCTTAACCTCATGATCCAGAATTTGTATCAGTTTCTCCTCGAAAGACAAATCCAGTCTTAATTGAATTTCCTTAACTGGAATCACATAAAAAGGATCAGATCGATAGCGTCTCAACATGGAAACTTGAAAGACGTCATGGATACGGTCCAACTCTAGAGGTAGCTCTAACTGATAAGAAACCAACCCAATACGCCCCAAAATCTGATACGACCCAATGAACCTAGGCCTTAACTTACCCTTTCGACCAAATCTGAGAACCTTCTTCCATAAGGATACCTTAAGGAAGACACGATCTCCCACCTCGAACTCAATATCCTTCCTCATAAGATTTCCAAAAGACTTTTGTCTATCAAAAGTGGATTAAAGTCGATCTCGAATTAATCTAACTTTATCCTCAATCTCAGCAACTAACTCTGATCCCATAATTTTCCTCTAACCCAACTCAATCTAACAAAGCGGAGTACGACACTTATGACCATATAAAGCTTCATAAAGTGCCATCTAAAAACTAGACTTAAAAATATTATTATGTTAATTCACTAGTGGAAAAACTCCTCCCCACTACCATGGAAGTCAATAATACAACTCCAAATCATATCCTCTAAAATCTAAATTACCCTCTAAATGAACATATTCTATAGGTGAAATGTTATATTGAAGTCCAGCTGAGTACCGAGAGCCTCATGCAGATTCTTCCAAAATCGAGAAGTAAATCAAGGATCTCAATATGAAATAATTGATATCGGAACCCCATAAAGCCTAACTATCTTAGAAATGTATAACTTCACTAGCTTCTGCAAAGAATAATTAGTCCTAACTGGAATAAAATGAGTAGACTTAGTCAATCGATCCACTATAACCCATACCGAATCCTTTTTAGTAGCTGTTAAGGGCAACCCACTAACGAAGTCCATAGTTACATGTTTTCAATTTCACAACGGAGTCTTAGGGTTGAAGCAACCCAGAAGGGAGTTCGTGCTCAACCTTAACTGGTTGGCACATCAAACAATGAGACATGTAATCCAGTGCCTCACGTTTCAACACAGGGCACCAGTACAACTCTCGAAGGTCACGATACATCTTATTACTGTCGGGATGCATAGCATAGGGGCTACTATGCATTTCCCGTAAAATAGATTGCTTCAAATCCACATCACTCGGTATGCAAATCTGACCTCGAAAACATAGAATACCATCACTTTTAAACCTAAAATTTGAAGTCTTACCCTTATCAATCTTCTAAACTTGACTGATCAGAGACTCATCCAGAAGTTGTGTATCCCTAATTATTCATCTAAGTTGGCTTAACTTGCAACTCGGCCAAAATTCCATCATCATCAAATAGACTTAGGCGAACAAGCATCACCTTCAACTTAGACATAGATCTCCGACTAAGAGCATTGGCCACCACATTGGTCGTACCATGATAATACTTTATCGTGCAATCATAATCCTTAGGCAACTTGATCCATTGATGTTGCATAATATTCAAATCCATCTGAGTGAGGAGATACTTGAGGCTCTTTTGATCAGTGTAAATGATACACTTTTCACTATATAGATAGTGCATCCAAATCTTAAGAGCAAAAAAACCACATCTAGCTTGAGATCATGTGCCGGATAATTACCTTCATTATGCTTAAGATGTCTGGGTGCATAAGCTACTACCTTACCCTCTTGCATTAGAGCACAACCCAAACTGGTGTGAGAAGCATCTCTATACACAACAAATTCTTTCCCAAATTTGGGCTGGACTAGAATGGGCGTCTGAGTCAAAACAGATTTGAGCATCTCAAAGCTCGACATTTCACATTAGTCCACACACACGATGTGCTCTTACATAATAACTTAGTTAATGGAGCTATTATAAGTGAGAATCCTCACCAAACCTCCGATAATATCCCCCCAAACCAAGGAAACTCAAGCTCACCACAATCCTAGGTTGCTTCCAATCCGAATAGCCTCTATCATCTTAGGCCCACTCAATACCCACGGTAGAAACCACATGCCCTAGAAACTTAACTTCACTCAACCAAAATTGGCACTTTAACTTAGCATAGAGCTCGTTCTCTCAAAGAATATGAAGAACCACTATAAGATGCTCATCATGCTTAACATCAGTCTTAAAGTATACTAGAATATCATCGATAAATACTATGACAAACTAATCCAGACACGGTTGAAAAACTCACTTATGAAATCCATGAATGTAGCTAAAACATTAATCAAACTGACTGGCATGACAAGGAACTTGTAATGCCTATAACGAGTCCTAAAGGCAGTCTTATGTACATCAGCCTCCTTTACTTTCAATTGATGATATTCGAAACGAAGATTAATCTTTATGAACACTGACACCCCATGAAATTGGTCAAACAGGTCATCAATCCTCAGAAGTGAGTACTTGTTCTTTACAGTCAATTTGTTCAACTGGTAGTAATCCACACGGATCCTCATAGAACCGTTTTTCTTTTTGATAAAAAGAACCGATTCCAAAACTGATTCCACATCACTCATGTCATGCACATAAGCCAAATATGCATCACACCCTTTTCGGACCAACATTTTGACTACCGTAGTGGAGATCACATTAGAGAGGTAATCTCAGCGCTTGCCGACCATCACAACCTCCTCTCCATCACCAACCTTTAGAGTCACTCTCTTAGAATCACAATCTAAGCCAACCTGATGCTCCACCAATCAATCCATGCCCAATATCAAATCGAACACTCTGAACAACAATTCCATCAAATTAGCCAAAAATATAAACCCCTAAATCTTAAGTGGACACCTCCTAAATACCTTACTAACTTGAACTAACTGCCTCAACTGACTAATCACAGAAATCTCACTACTAGTATCTTCAGCCAAAATCCCCAGATTACCAGATACACTACTAGCAATATACGAATGCATGGAGCCATAATCAATCAAAGCAAAATAAGGATGCAAATGCATAGTAAACGTACTGGCTATCACATCGGTCGCATCTCTATCCTTACGGCGCCTCGCCGTGTAAACCAAAGCGGGCTATCTCGCCTCAATCTTAATCCCACCTTTGCCCAGTGCCCTCTAACATGACCACCTCCATTATCACCCCTAAACTGACTACGGCCTCCAGCGGGCTGCTAAAATTCCCCCTAAGGCTGAACCTAATCCTGAACTAGAGCTCACACTGGTTCAACCAAATGAGAAAACTCGATGCTCAGTAGACTCACATCTAAAGCAAGCTCTAATCCACCTCTAACACTCATCCGGATGATGTCTATTATAGTACTCACAAACGAGAACCCACTCAACCTTAGAAATCGACTCAACCTACTGAGGTCTATCAACCCTCGCCCATTTCATAAGCCACCGAATGCAGTACAAGGACCCAACTCACTCTTATTCTTATTCGCTCCTCTCCTTATCCCTTTCTCGCGACTCCACGACTTAATCTCCTCAATGGTTTTCGCTTTCCATCAAAGTTTTAAAGACTCGCTTCTACTATAGAGCTACTAATACCTTGATGTCATACCTCACCCTCCTCAAACTAGACACTCTTGTCATAGTCCGTCTCAACCAAACTCGAGCATACCTACTCAAATTTCGTAAATTTGACTTCATACTCGACCACAAATCTCTCACCTCGAAGTTAGCCCAATAAACTCTCGCTCTATGGGCCTCAATATAACTCGCCTTACATACTTATTCGAAAACGCCTGAAAGTATGCCCAAGTCATGCGCTCAGGCTAGGTGCCCTTCTCAACTGTCGATTCTGAGTAGGGTTTTCGTTAACCCTAGACTCGCTTCATCGTTGATTTTGATTTACAGCAAGGATTGCTTTGAGTCTCAACCACCGCTGACTGCTTTTTCCTTAGCTTTATTTCCTTGCGATTAGCTTTTGCAGTCTTTTTAATCTATGAGCAAACGTAAGAGTGCCTAGAGCAGACCTGGTCATAGAAAGCTAAAAACAATTTTAGTAAGTTACCGATCCCAAGAATGACGCCAAAATTTGATGCATCATTGAAAGCACCAAAATATCCTATTCCCAAAGAAATAGTAAAAACACAAGAAAGGGAAGTAGGTCGAATCCTCGGGGCCGATTATACTTAATGCTTGTTTTCAAATCTCAAGTAATCGTGCTCAAGAAAACTCAAGGCTCTGAAAAAATAAAAATAATGTAACTAAAAGTTTGATCTGGGAAAATAAAAATAGAATTTAAAACGAATTGAAATTATGAGAATAAATTACTAAAATTAAAATGAGGAAAATAAAAGAAATAATTTTAGAGAAAGTTTTTATGTGGAGAGATTCCACCTCCAGTTGCCTCGATCTGCCTTGGGTTCAATCCATGGCTTTTAGATGATTCTTCTCAACTCGAATAAGCCAGTTATAGTGGAAGAGGATGCCTACGACCACCAGCTCCAAGGATTTAGACTTTAATTTGGTGGAACTTAACTCAGCCAACAATCGCTTCTTGTGGGATCATCTATGCTAGATCAACGCTTTCAATGGCAAATCCCACGCCATTTTGTCTCTTGGGCTCGCCAACCTCGACGCAAAGAAGCTAACGAACCGACCGTGCAACCTTCTCAAAATATATAAAGTGGCCGCCTTGCAAACGTTGAAAAGATTACTTTAAAGGACATGGACGTAAGTGTCACTTCAGAGTACGTAGAACTCGATGAATACCCTGTTAATAAGGCTAAGTACGGATTCTAAACCTCAAGAACCCTTTTTGGGGATTTTTGGCAATCTTTGGCTAGATGGGTTTTAGTGGCTCATGGTTGTGGTGGAAAAGAAAATAGATATATAAATTGAGGTTTTATTAAAAGAAATATGAAAGAACAAAGACTTATGGGGAGAGTGTTACGTAAAAAGATGAACAACCAAACTAAGTCACCCATCCCTATTTATAGTGCTAAGATAGATAGATTAGTCCTACTTAAATTCCTAAAATAATTACAAGTAATCAAAGATAAATAAAGATAAATAAAATAAATCCTAAATTAAATAATCCTTAATAATCATCTTAATATTAATTATCCTAATATAATTAAAATAGAGTCTAATAGAATAAAAATTCTTCTTTTTGCATTTCAGCCCTTGTGTCCTCCATGCTTGCACTTTTGGCACCAACTTTTCCCTTTGTTGCACATTGGTCCATTTTATCTTTAATTTCAGGCTTTTGGCCCTTAATTTTGCTTTTGCCTCCAATTTAGTCCCTACAAGATAAAAAACCATAAATAGCCCAAATTAGTAGAATCATACTCAAAATTGATATGCAATTTGCACATAAAACTATGACGTTCTAGAGTATTATCAAATTCCCCCTACTTAGCCCATGCTTGCCCTCGAGTATGGTTCCTATCTACTGTGAAAGTTAGATCCTGCCATGAAAGAAGTTCTACTCCAAAGGTTTATAAAAATTAGTCAAAAATGCATATGAAAAATAAAGAGAACTTCTAAGCTTGCTTTAAGTAAAACAGGAAAAGTATTCTAATTAATACACACAAAAATTAAAATCGTCTTGAATTAGTTCATGCTATTTGGGTAAATTACCAAACCTTCCAAGACACTCTATTTATTTCCTCCTTAAGTCCCCAATTGAAATTTTATTAGTACCATTTTTTCTTTTCTTTTCTCTCTTTTTTCCTTTTTTTAGTATTATTTATTTACTTACGAATATATTGAAACTTTTGACGCGAAGAGAGATGACAACCCAAGCACCCTACCCCGGTCACTCAACCCAACATACTCCTAAAAAATTTTTATTTCCGGTTAGTAGAGTTTTACCCATCACGTCACACAACCTTTTGACACGAAGTAGAATGACAACCCAAGCACCCTACCCTGGTTACTCACCAAATACCATCTAAGTCGCACTCATAACCTTGGAAACATTTATTAAACAAAATTTACACTAAATTTTAATTTTAAGAGAATCTAAGAGAATTAATCAATGTTGAAAATAAGTTTTAGTAACCACCTAATAGACATGAACATAATTTAGGCATGCAAATGTATTAAGTGTCCACTTGATATTAAACTTGATCAAATTTACTTAAAAGCAAGATAGAGTTAACTTATTAATCATAATTATTTTTAGCCTAATAAAAATAAAATAGTGGAGATAAAATCAAATGATGTAATCATAACTAACTCAAGAGCTAAGAATCATGCATGTAGGTCAAACGCAAGTCGTGGTCTAATTCTTGGGCATGAAAAGCGATGTAATATTCTTAAAAAATGGAACAAATGGAGCCTCAAGCAAAGAAACACAAATCACATCGCATGCATAAAATGGAGCCTCAAGCGTAAAAAACACAAATCACATCGGAAGACGATAATAATACTAAGAATACCTCCCTACTTAAAACACATTGTCCTCAATGTGGACGCAAAACAAATAAATAGGTAGAAAAGTTTGGAAAAACTCCCCATGTAGCTACTCTCGATTGTGGAGGACTTGCGCGTGAAGGGGACGATGTGGAGGGCTCGACAGCTTGTGCAGAGGCCATGGAGGAAGGGGAGGCACTGGCCAAGTTGACGGCTTGGGGTGCAGAGAGGCGATGACGGTGCAAGTTGATGGAGAAAGGAGGCTGTAACACCCCAAACTCGGCCCATGCGTTTCGACCGGATCTGGCATGTCACAGCTTGCACTTTGAAAACCTTTGCTTTGATGGTACTTGAAATTTGTGAGTTAATTGACAATATTTAAGTAAATAAGCGGCATTTTAAAAATAAAACATTATATTAGTATTATCAAGTATAAATAAACCTTATCATAAAATTCACAAGTTGTTTAACATTGAAATCAACTTAGTTGAATGAAAATTAGGGGCCTTATTACATAAATATTCTCGAAATAACATTGAAATAAATTAACCTAAAGAAATCTCAAAAGTAAATAACTTGTAGGAATAGAACTTGATGGCCCTCGAGTCCGCCTCGGCTCCCATGTCGACGATCTACTGCTCATCCGGAAGAGTAGAGAAAAGGAAAGCGTGAGTCACAAAGACTCAGTATAAATCTCAAACACACATTGACTGAGCCCATAAACCCATTATGGGCCCCGCCCACACAAGAAGGCATCAATCATAATCACATAATAATTAATAAAGAATGAATAACCCAACCCATCCTAGGTTTCCATCCTCTACACACCAACCTGCATCAACCATCACACCATGGGGATTTCTACAATCAACCCTCCATCTGCTACACACCAAAGCGATACAGATCGCCTATTCCTATTAAGTAGGAATCATTAAACATGGTATAGCCACCGATCACAATGTGACCTAGCATTTATATTTCGGGTTTTCTACCACCGACATCTGCGTGGCCTATCATGCATTTCCTTCATCATATCAATACCCCATTCCATGCATACACACATAAAGAAAATATCATGCAGTCATATATATTTTTTGATACACATAGGGAATTTTATGTTTACATACCTAGCATCCTTCTTTTAGGGTTCCATTCGATGCTTATACAAATTTTATTCCTAGCTTTTAGCCCATAACATACATAAATAGATTTACATATGTGTTTATTGGTAGTGTGTTGAGATCTACACACTGACACCGATAAAACGAGGCTTTCAATATCGACGCTATCCTTAGTCCATAATAACCGCTATCTACCTAAGGTGTTGTTCAAGCCACCCACAACCAATTGGCCAATCTCGAACAAAGAAATACTACTCGCTTCTTAAACTTAGGATTCTTTCTTTTGTCCGATCCATATTTAATTCCATCAAATCCTTATCGAGCTACTATAACAATATTTAATCGTTAATCCTCCTTTTACGCTAAGATCATATATATATTGAACGAATCTAATAAAAATCTAGGATAATCTTCTTACCTTAAAATCTCAAATTGAGACTTATGATTTTCGCTTTTAGATCTAGTCGACTAAGCCTCCTTCAAATCTCTAATTGTCGCCCATCATAAAACCATTAACTATTAGCTTTCAGCTTTTGCCTTTCTAAAATAGATTATGATAACTAATCAAAATTCACTCTTACCTTAGCTTAGAGATTCTACTTAGTACTAGGGAGAGGATTCGCAATGCCGATGGAAGATTTAAATGCCGAAAGTGTAGAACAATTTCTCAAATAGGATGAATAAAAGAAAAGCGATGGATGCTTCAAATTTTTAGAGAAATCGGCACAAGGGAAAAGAAAGTGGGAAAAGTTTCAGCTTTTAAAGAAATTAGAGAAAGAAAGTTAGAGAAAAGAAGCTAGGGAATTTTGGCACAAAAGGGAGAGGATTTAATGTTAGAAACAAGGAGCTAGCCCCCTCTATTATTAGGAAATTTGGCAACCCTTTGCCATGTAGTAGCTGGTTTCTTTACTCCTCTCTGTGATGGATTCTTGGCCATCACTCTCCTTGTAGATAAATTCCTAATTTTTCTCCTTTATCTTAATCTACTAGCTCATCTAAAAGAGACTTAATTATCTCTAACTCCTCCCTCCTTTATCAGTATATTATCCACATATTTTAATCATTAAAACCCCTAAATTTTAGCCTTGTTGCCATCCACTCCACCTAATCCTAATGCCCAAAATTTAGCTAACTTAAATTAAAAGAATTGGGCTCCATGAAACTTAAATTTGGGCCCCTTACTCCTTGTGTGTGGCGTCACCCCTTGCTCCATTTTAAGTGCCGAAAATTGGCCTAAAACATGGGCTCCTTAAGACCCAAAACTTGTTCCTTTTAATTATTAATGATGCCATCTTAAAATAATTTAACTGCATTTGCCTAATTCTAAGCCCAAATTTAGACCCCTTTACTTAAATTAACATTTTAAACATATCCCCACACTAAACGCCAGAGACCCATTAATTCAGATGTTACGCTTCTACCCCTTAAAGAAATTTTGTCCTCGAAATTTCCAACTAACTATTAATCGTACTACCCAAGTCTCACCACTATGCTTTCATCACAAGACTCTAATCAAAAGAAACACTTAGTATACTATGGTAGAATACGCACCAGTATTCACATCTAGAGCGCCCTCATCCCCTTGGCGACGTGTCAGATAGACCAAGGTCGGGTCCTCGCCTCAAGATAACTCGCCCTCCACGACCATGTCCTCGTGCCATTGCCACTATTGACTTGACCATGGCCCTTGGTGGTTGTTGACCTCCTCTTCCCTACCGAGCATTCCCTCACCCATGGTCCCTTCACCGCCTCGTTGTCATGATAGTTTCTAACTTGGTGGTCCGAGATCCACACCTATAACACTTTCCACCGCTTCGCCCAATATTTACCGACATGAAATTTTCCATATCGAGCACACTTTGGTGTCTCGTTAAAGAGAGGTGTTTCATCCCATCTCGCCCGTCTCGACCTAGGTCTTTTCTCGAAGTTTGCCCACCGCCTCGACGATCCAAAATTCTCTTATTTCCACCCCTATCTCTATCCCAATTTAGCTTCTCATCCGCTTTACCTCCTGGCTATATTAGCCTTTTTCCACTAGGACAAGAAATTCTCTCCGTCAGTAGGCTATCAAAACACGCAAATCATCCTCGACCATCTTCAAACCTAACACAATGTTCATGTTCCGTGGCTACCATCCCACGAGCATAACGGCTAAGGCGTAAGAATTCAGCTTCATATGCAGCCACTGACCTACTCCCTTGTACCAGATATAGAAACGCTCTGCACTGCACATCCACATAACTCGATCAAATATAATTATTCTGAAACGCCATTTTAAAGTAATCCTGTGATACTGGCCACCATCAGTACCATCCTTAATCGTAAGCCACCATTGGTAGGCTTCATCTCTCAGGAGAGATACAATCCCTTTCAACTTCTTCTCCTCCGTAAAGTCTAAATCATCCATTATGCGTTCTACCGCCTCCAACCAATACTCAGCTAAACTTGGGGCTACACCAGAAATTCCTCTAAACACTTCTGCCCCATTGGCCCTAAGCTGCTCCGGCACAGATTTTCGAGCTCCTGTGCCCATACCTACCCCAAAAATCCTCTTTAAAACCCTTAACATCACCGAGATACCGCATCATCTCCCAAGTAGCTTGATCTTGAAATTCCTCCTCCACTGGTGGAACTGCATCTCATTCCTGCATCCATGGCAAGATCCTATTGGTTCGACATACTATTCTACCCTACCATAACCCCATGGTGGACGTCCACGACCCCTTGTACTCATGTTACTGATTCGCGTTTATCAGATTAGTAATTTTATAAACTATTAGTTTTCTTCCACTTTTTTTAACCACGAACAGTCTTATGAATAATAGCTTTAAGAGTAATTATTTCGAATTCGCATCCACCAAACAATCTCAAGTTCATATCCTCTAAGAAACCCATACATTCAATCATGAACTCATGCTCATTACAGAAAAGTGTTGTTGTTGTTGTGGTTGTTGTTTTCACTACCCAAGGGTATTTTTGTAATTTTATCCTATAGGGGCATTTTCGTAAATTTTTTTCAAAATGAATTCCTTGATGATTTTATAAAATAAGTGGTATTTTGGTAATTTTACATTCCCGGGGGTATTTTGGTAATTTTGGAAATTGAGGGTATTTTGGTAATTTTGAAATCTGGGGCATTTTAAAAATTTTGAAATTCGGGGGGTGTTTCAGTAATTTTGAAATACGGGGGCATTTTGGTACTTTTGAAATATGAGGTATTTCGATAATTTTGAACTGAGGCATTTCAAAAATTTTGAAATCTAGGGGGTGTTTCGGTAATTTTGAAATTCGGGGGCATTTCGGTACTTTTGAAATCTGAGGGTATTTCGATAATTTTGAAATCTGGGGGTATTTCGATAATTTTGAAATCTGAGGGTATTTCGATAATTTTAAAATTTGGGGGTATTTTGGTAATTTTTAAAATAAGGGTAATTTGGTAATTCTACAAACCAGGGCTATTTTGATCATTTTGCAAAACACTGTAATTTGGATTTTTTTAGTCGTGAACATTTTCAATTCAAGTGTATTTTTTCTCGAAGTGTACAAAACTTAGGGTTTTGTTTGCAAAATAGGTGGTTTGTCCCTTTCAGTTTTAATTATGGTTCAAATTTTATGAACAAGTCCTTATAGCTAGAGTGAATAAATACCACGCACTGTAAGATTCCCTGTGAAGAGGAGGTGAGTCACTTGACCGCTTAAATACTGATTCTGTGAAGAGGAGGTGAGACACTTGACCGCTTAAATACCAAGCTCTTCCTGATCTACTCCTAGACATACATATGCTCATGCCACACCTTAGTCTAGTGACTGCTTACAAGTTTTGTTTTAGTGAAGTTAAGTCTTATGGAATTGAAGAGTTGTTTGCCTAAGCCTAGAGTCCATCAAATTCTCATCTAGATAGTCTACGTCCCATAAAGCCCATTAAGCCCACATTTATATCACAACGGAGTTCGTAATACTTACCGGTGGATCGGTGCCCAGAGACTCAAGGCCATGTCTTCAAACCAAAATCTTTTTCTTAAATTCATTTTTAAAAACACTTCTAGACCCATTTCACAATTTGAAGTTTTGAATCGGGCTCGATACCAAAATATAACACCCCAAACTCTGCATATGCGCTTCGACCGATCTCGCATGTTATGGCTTGTACTTTTAAAACATTTGCTTTGATACTTGAAATTTGTGAGTTAATTGACAATATTTAAGTAAATAAGCTGCATTTTAAAAATAAAACCTTGTATTAGTATTATCAAGTATAAATAAACCTTATCATAAAATTCACAAGTTGCTTAACATTGAAAACGACTTAGTTGAATGAAAACTAGGGACTTATTACATAAATATTCTCAAATAACATTGAAATAAATTAACCTCAAGAAGTCTCAAAAGAAAATAACTTGTAGGAATAGAACTTGATGGCCCTCGAGTCCGCTCTGGCCCCATGTCCACGATCTACTATTCATCCGTAAGAGTAGAGAAAAGGAAAGCGTAAGTCACAAAGACTCAAAGTATAAATCTCAAAACACACATTGACTCGAGCCCATTAAACCCATTATGGGCCCCGCCCACATAGGAAGGCATCAATCATAATCACATAATAATTAATAAAGAATGAATAACCCAACCCATCCTAGGTTTCCATCCTCTACACACCAACCCGCACTCAACCATCACACCATGGGATTTCTACAATCACCCTCCATCCGCTACACACCAAAGCGACAATTAACCGCCTATTCCTATTAAGTAGGAATCATTAAACGTGGTATAGCCACCGATCACAATGTGACCTAGCATTTATATTTGTGGGTTTTCTACCACCGATCACCGCGTGACCTATCATGCACTTCCCTTCATCATATCAATATCCCGTCCCATGCATACACACATAAAGAAAATATCATGCAATCATATATATTTTTCGATACACATAGGGAGTTCTATGTTTACGCACTGCATCCTTGCCTAGCCCTTTTAGGGTTCCATTCGATTGTTTATACAAATTTTATTCCAATTTTTAACCCATAACATACATAAATAGATTTACATATTGTGTTTATTGGTAGTGTGTTGAGATCTACACACCTGATTACCGATAAAACAAGGCTTTTATATCGACGCTATCCTTAGTCGACATAACCGATATCCGCTTAAGGTGTTGTTCAAGTTTATCCACAACCGATTATTAATCTCAAGAGCGACATCGCTTGCTTTTAAACTTAGGATTCTTTCTTTGCCCGATCCATATTTAATTCCATCAAATCCTTATCGAGCTACTATAACAATATTTAATCGTTAATCCTCCTTTTACGCTTAAGATCATATATATATATATTAAACTAATCTAATAAAAATCTAGGATAATCTTCTTACCTTAAAATCTCAAATTGAGACTTATGATTTTCGGCTTTTAGATCTAGTCGACTAAGCCTCCTTCAAACCCTAATTGCCTTCATCATAAAACCATTAACTATTAGCTTTCACTTTTGCCTTTCTAAAATAGATTATGAGAACTAATCAAAATTTGACTCTTACCTTAGCTTAGAGATTCGGCTAGCACTAGGGAGAGGATTTGACAATGCCGATGGAAGATTTAAATGCCAAAAGTGCGTAATGCTTTCAAATAGGATGAATAAAAGAAAAGTGATGGATGCTTGCTTTTTAGAGAAATCAGCACAAGGGAAAAGAAAGTGGGGAAAAGTTTTGACTTTTAAAGAAATTAGAGAAAGAAATTTGGAGAAAAGAAGCTAGGAATTTCGCACAAAAGGAAGAGGATTTAATGTCGTAAACAAAGAGCTAGCCCTCTATTTGTCGGAATTCTGCAACCCTTGCCATGTAGTAGCTAGTTTTTTATTCTCTCAAAGGATGGATTCTTGGCCATCACTCTCTTTGTAGATAAATTCCTAACTTTTCTCCTTTATCTTAATCTACTAGCTCATCTAAAAGAGACTTAATTATCTCTAACTCCTCCCTCCTTTATCAAAGATATTATCCACATATTTTAATCATTAAAACCCCTAAATTTTAGCCTTGTTGCCATCCACTCCACCTAATCCTAATGCCCAAAATTTAGCTAACTTAAATTAAAAGAATTGGGCTCCATGAAACTTAAATTTGGGCCCCTTACTCCTTGTGTGTGGCGCCACCCCTTGTCTGCTTTTAAGTGCTGAAATTGGCCTAAAACATGGGCTCCTTACGACCCAAAACTTGTTCCTTTTAATTATTAATGATGCCATCTTAAAATAATTTAATCTGAGCCTTTGCCTAATTCTAAGCCCAAATTTAGACCCCTTTACTTAAATTAACATTTTAAACATATTCCCACACTAAACGCCAGAGACCCATTAATTCAGATGTTACGCTTCTACTTCTTAAAGAAATTTCGCCCTCAAAATTTCCAACTAACTATTAATCGTACTACCCAAGTCTCACCACTATGCTTTCGCTAAGACTCTAATCAAAAGAAACACTTAGATACTATGGTAGAGTACGCTCCGATATTCACATCTAGAGCGCCCTCGCCCCTTGGCGATGTGTCGATAGACTCAAGGTCGGTCGTCACCAAAGATAACCTCCCTCCTCCGAACCATGTCCCGTGCCATTGCCACTATTGACTTGACCACGGCCCCTTGGTGGTTGTTGACCTCCTCTTTCCGGCTGAGCATTCCCTTGACCCATGGTCCCTTCACCGTCCCGTTGCTGCGGACAGTTTCTAACTTGGTGGTCCGTAGATCCACACCTATAACACTTTTTACTGCCTGCCCAACATTCACCGATATGAAATTTTCCACATCGAGCACACTTTAGTGTCTGGTTAACAGCAGCAGGTTTCTCATCCTGTCTCGGCCCGTCTGACCTAGGTCTTTTCTGAGTTTGCCTGGCTACCTTTGACAATCCAAAATTCCTCTTATTTTTACCCCTAACACTATCCTGATTTAACTTCTCGGTCCGCTTTACCTCTTCGGCTATCTTAGCCTTTTCCACTAGGACAAGAAATTCTCTCTCACCTGGGCTATCAAAACACGCAAATTATCCCTCGCACCATCTTTAAACCTAATATAATATTCATGCTCCGTGGCTACTATCCCACGAGCATAACGGCTAAGGCGTAAGAATTCACTTCATATGCACCACCGACCTACTCCCTTGCACCAGATTGAACGCCTCATAACAAGATTCACATAACTTGATCCAATATACTTATTCAAATGCCATTTTAAAGTAATCCCTGTGATACTACCACCATCGTACTATCCTTAACCGAAGCCACCATTGGTAGGCTTCATCCCGCAGAGAGATACAATCCTTTCAACTTCTCCTTCTCCGTAAAGTCCAAATCATCCATTATGCGTTTCTACCGCCCAACCAATACTCTCAACGAACGGGCTACACCGAAATTCCTCTAAACACTTTTGCCCCATTGGCCCTAAGCCGCTTCTAGACAGATTTTCTGCCCTCGTGCCTATACCGCCCAAAGAATCCTCTCTAAAACCCTTAACATCACTTGAGATACCGCCATATCCGGTAGCTTGATCTTGAAATTCTCCTCCGCACCGGTGGAACTGGCATCTCATTCCTTGATCCATGGCAAGATCCTCACCGGTTCTCGACATTACTATTCTATCCCTACCACGACCACGTGGCGTACGCCCACTAATTTCTTTATACTTATTTTACCAATTCGCTTATCCGATTAGATATTTTATAAACTATTAGTTTTCTTACACTTTTTTTAACCACTGACGCCTTATGAATAATAGCTTTAAGAGCAATTATTTCGATTTTGCATTCACCATACAGTCTCAAGTTCATATCCTCTAAGAAATCCATACATTCAATCATGAACTCATGTTCATTACAGAAAAGTGTTGTTGTTGGTGTGGTTGTTGTTTTCACTACCCAAGGGTATTTTCGTAATTTTATCCTATAGGGGCATTTTCATAAATTTTTTTCGAAATGAGGTTCCTTGATGATTTTATAAAATAAGGGTATTTTGGTAATTTTGCATTCTCGGGGGTATTTTGGTAATTTTGGAAACTAAGGGTATTTTGGTAATTTTGAAATCTAGGTTTGGAAACTAAGGGTATTTTGGTAATTTTGAAATCTAGGGCATTTCAAAATTTTTGAAATCTGGGGGTGTTTCGGTAATTTTAAAATTCGGGGCATTTTGGTACTTTTGAAATCCGAGGGTGTTTCGATAATTTTGAAATATGGGGCATTTCAAAAATTTGAAACCGGGGTGTTTCGGTAATTTTAAAATTTGAAGGCATTTCGGTACTTTTGAAATTTGAGGTATTTCGCAATTTTAAAATCTGGGGTATTTCGATAATTTTGAAACTGAGGTATTTTTAATTTTAAAATTTGGGGTACTTTGGTAATTTTAAAACAAGGGTTATTTGGTAATTCTACAAACTGTATTATTTTGATCATTTTGCAAAACACTGTAATTTGATTTTTTTTAGTGTGAACATTTTCAATTCAAGTGTATTTTTTTCTCGAAGTGTACAAAACTTAGGGTTTTGTTTGCAAAATAGGTGGTTGGTCCCTTTCGGTTTTAATTATGGGTTCAAATTTCATGAACAAGTCCTTATAGCTAGAGTGAATAAAGTTACTACGACTAGGTAAGATTCCTGTGAAGAGGAGGTGAGTCACTTGACCGCTTAAATACCAAGCTCTTCCTGATCTACTCCTAGACATGCATATGCCTCATACACACCTTAGTCTTGTGACTCGCTTATGTGTTTTTTAGTGAAGTTAAGTCTTATGGAATTGAAGAATTGTTTGCCTAAGCCTCAGAGTCCATCAAATTCTCATCTAGATAGTCTACGTCCCATAAAGCCCATTAAGCCCACATTTATATCACAATCGAGAGTTCGTAATACTTACCTAGGTGGATCAAAAGCCAGAGACTCAAGGCCATGTCTTCAAACCAAAATCTTTTTCTTAAATTCATTTTTAAAAACACTTCTAGACCCATTTCACAACCGAGTTTTAATTGGGCTCGATACCAAAATGTAACACCCCAAACCCAAATTTCATGCTTTTGACCGGATCCGCATGTCACGGCTTGTACTTTGAAAACCTTTGCTTTGATGGTACTTGAAATTTGTGTTAATTGGACAATATTTAAGTAAATAAGCAAGATTTTAAAAATAAAACCTTATATTAGTATTATCAAGTATAAATAAACCTTATTATAAAATTCACAAGTTGCTTAACACCGAAAACGACTTAGTTGAATGAAAACTAGGGCCTTATTACATAAATATTCTCAAATAACATTGAAATAAATTAACCTAAAGAAATCTCAAAAGAAAATAACTTGTAGGAATAGAACTTGATGGCCCTCGAGTCCGCTCCTTGGCCCCATGTCCACGATCTACCTGCTCATCTAGAAGAGTAGAAAAGGAAAGCGTAAGTCACAAAGACTCAAAGGTATAAATCTCAAAACACACATTGACTCGAGCCCATAAACCCATTATGGGCCCCGCCCGCACAGAAGGCATCAATCATAATCACATAATAATTAATAAAGAATGAATAACCCAACCCATCCTAGGTTTCCATCCCCTACACACCAACTCGCACTCAACCATCACACCATGGGGATTTCTACAATCAACCCTCCATCCGCTACACACCAAAACGACAAACCATAACGCCATTCCTATTAAGTAGGAATCATTAAACGTGGCATAGCCACCCATCACAATGTGACCTAGCATTTATATTTGTGGGTTTTCTACCACCGACAACGCGTGACCTATCATGCACTTCCCTTCATCATATCAATATCCCATCCCATGCATACACACATAAAGAAAATATCATGCAGTCATATATATTTTTTGATACACATAGGAGTTCTATGTTTACGCATTCGCATCCTTGCCTCAGCCCTTTTAGGATTTCATTTGACTATTTATATAGCCTTATTCCAGCTTTTAGCCCATAACATACATAAATAGATTTACATATAGGTTTATTGGTAGTGTGTTGAGATCTACACACCGAATACCGATAAAATGAGGCTTTCTATATCGACGCTATCCTTAGTCGACACAACCGCTATCCGCCTAAGGTGTTGTTCAAGCTAGGTCCACAACCAATTGGCTAATCTCTAAAAAGCAGACATCGCTTTCTTAAACTTAGGATTCTTTCTTTTGCCTCGATCCATATTTAATTCCATCAAATCCTTATCGAGCTACTATAACAATATTTAATCATTAATCCTCCTTTTAGAGTTAAGATCATATATATATTGAACTAATCTAATAAAAATACAGGATAATCTTCTTACCTTAAAATCCCAAAATTGGAGACTTATGATTTTCTGCTTTTAGATCTAGTCGACTAAGCCTCCTTCAAACCTTAATTGCCGCCCATCATAAAACCATTAACTATTAACTTTTGGCTTTTGCCTTTCTAAAATAGATTATGAGAACTAATCAAAATTCGACTCTTACCTTTGCTTAAGAGATTCGGCTAGCACTAGGGAGAGGATTCGACAATGCCGATGGAAGATTTAAATGCCAGAAGTGTAGAACAATTTCTCAAATAGGATGAATAAAAGAAAAAGTGATGGATGCTTCGACTTTTTAGGGAAATCGACACAAGGAAAAGAAAGTAGGGAAAAGTTTCGACTTTTAAAGAAATTAGAGAAAGAAATTTGGAGAAAAGAAGCTAGGAATTTCGCACGTATGGGATAGGATTTAATGTCGTAAACAAGGAGCTAGCCTCTATTTATAGGAAATTCAGCAACCCTTTGCCATGTAGTAGCTGGTTTCTTTATTCTCCTCAAGGATGGATTCTTGGCCATCACTCTCTTTGTAGATAAATTCCTAACTTTTCTCCTTTATCTTAATCTACTAGCTCATCTAAAAGAGACTTAATTATCTCTAACTCCTCCCTCCTTTATCAAGATATTATCCACATATTTTAATCATTAAAACCCCTAAATTTTAGCCTTGTTTCCATCCACTCCCTAATCCTAATGCCCAAAATTTAGCTAACTTAAATTAAAAGAATTGGGCTCCATGAAACTTAAATTTGGGCCCCTTACTCCTTGTGTGTGGCGTCACCCCTAGCTCCATTTTAAGTGCCGAAAATTGGCCTAAAAACATGGGCTCCTTACGACCCAAAACTTGTTCCTTTTTAATTATTAATGATGCCATCTTAAAATAATTTAATCTAGGCCTTTGCCTAATTCTAAGCCCAAATTTAGACCCTTTTTACTTAAATTAACATTTTAAACATATCCCCACACTAAACGCGTAGACCCACTAATTCAGGATGTTACAGAGGCTCGACACCGGTGCCGCTTCGGGTTCGCACCATTGCGAATAGCGAACGGTGGTGATTGGTGGGGAGGGGTGAGTTTTTGGCGATAATGGAGTTTGGGGAAAAAATTTAGGTTTTGGGGTTTTATTTATTGAAAGGGATGTTTGGGTGCAAGGATAAAGATGGTTGGGTGTGAATAGGTAGTTTGTCACAGAGATATGGTATTCTAGGCTAGAATAGTATCTAGAGTAGAGGCTATTTGGGACCGTGGATAGGGCTGTTTGGTTCTGACTTGTCTCCCTTTTCTTTGTATTTTCGCTCCGTTTTACCTAGATGGAAGAAGAGAAATTTATTAATAAAATAAAAAAGAAAGGAAAGGAAAATAATAAATAAAAATAAAAATAAAATAAAATGAATAAAACAAAACAAAATAAAATAATGATTGGGTTGCTCCCGACAAGCGCTTGTTTAACGCCATTAGCTTGACGACTTAAATGGTTCTACTAAGTGGCTCAAAATAAATCTTTTAATCGTGTGAGCTTGGAAATTCTCATTTTTATCACATCCACCATATTTGGGTTTAATAGTCCTCATGCCTCTTTCATTGGTTTCATATTTTCCTCCAAGGGTTAATCCTTTTAAGTCAAGAATGGTCTCATCATTCTCCAAAATGTGATTTTGAAATGCTCGAGAAGTGATTTTAATTTTGATCCGATGCCTACACAATGTAAGGTAGAAGTTTAGTATCCATAGGAGCCAATAATTTATTAATGATTCAAAATCATCAAACATCATTTTAGATTTATCTCCATAAGATGACTCAAAAGTTTTTTCATCGATGAGTTAATTATGTCGACACGATTTACGTCCAAGACTTCACTTGGGTGGCTAATTGTGCCATAAACGATAAACTTCACGATCTCCCCATCAAAATCTATCGTGAGGGTTTCGCTTCATACATCAATCTTAGTATTTACCATTTTTATCACATAAAAGTCTACAAGGAAGATAAGTCCATTAACTTTGACTAATACGTCCTCGAGGACTCATTCGGGATGCACAACGGACTTGTCTGCCAATTGAATGATAACACCTATTTTTGTCAAAAACTCAAGTAAGTGATTCATAAATAGAATATGGCATTACATTTATGGAGGCTCCTAGATCACACATAGCCTTTTTACTTCCCAAATGACCTATTTTGCATGGTATTGCAAACATGCCCCTATCCTTTTATTTTGCTGGCATTTTTTGCTGTAACACTACGAACACATTTTCACCAACATTCACCATTTCATTACCTATTAATTTTCGCTTGTTGGTGCAAAGCTCTGTAAGAAATTTAGCATACCTCGATATTTTCTTGATGGCATCCAACAACGAAATGTTGATCTTGACATTCCTAAATGTTTCGAGGATTTCCTTGTCCTCTTTACCTCTTCGAAACTGGTTGAATCGTTCTGGAAATGGAGGTTGAATTTTAGGCAATGAAGGTTTCGGTCGGACCTGTTCGCCTTTCTCTGGTTTTTCCTGGGCAATTTCTTGGTCAAGATTCCTATCAGGAATAGGTTCCAGTCCCTTACCGCTTCGCAACGTTATCGTGATTTGTGTGTTATCTTGATTCGATTGCTTGTGACTAAGCTTCCTTGAGAGTTCAATTTCTCAACCGATATGGTCAATTCTCTTATAGATTCCTCGGTTTTCTGTTGAAAATAAGCATATTAGCTGCTAATTTATTGACCAAAATTTTTAGAGAATTACCTGAATCTTGTGGCTGCTGTGAAACTCGATTCTGGTATGGCTGGTTATATTGTGGGTTGGCCCCATAACCTAAGTTAGGGTGATCCCTCCATCCTAGGTTGTAGGTATTAGCGTAAGGGTCGTATCGCCTCTGTGGTGGGCCAGGAAAATTTCCCACTGCACCGAAATGAGCCATAGAGTCATCATACAAACTGGGACATGCATCAGTTGTGTGTTCAGGTGTAGCACATATTCCACATAACCGAGCTGTCTTTGTTTTTTTGCAAGAAGAGTATTCATCATATTAGTAAGTTTATCAAGTCTATCTTCTATGGAAGAATTATTTAGTGGTGAACCCTTCCGGGGTTCAGATTAGCTCGAATCTGCCGAGAATTTGCGACCATTGTGAGATTAAGCCCTTGCTTGTTGGGGAGTCATGTTGACCAACGCCTCCACTAGCAAGGCTTCACCATATTCATCTCCATTGGTTTCAAACCTTCGTAGAAGTCATCAAGGAGAGATTGCTCAGTAATACCGTGTTGTGGGTAGCTCGCACACAACTTTTTAAACCGCTCCCAATAATCCTAAAGAGTCTCTATTTCTTTTTGCCTTATTCCCACGATCTCTATTATTAGCTCAGTTGCTCTAGATACTGGAAAACATTTGTTGAGAAATAAACGTGATAAATCAGCCCAAGTAGTAATAGATCCATGCGGTAAATAAAATAATCATTCCCTAGTCAATCAGCTTAAGGAAAAGGAAAAAGTAATTTAATTTGATCCTCAATCACGCCTTTGAGGTTTCATACTCGCACAAACCATATGAAACTCCTTCAAATGTTTATGGGGTTTTATTTTGTAACCTCTAAAAGTTGGCAAGAATCAATTAACCCCGATTTCAATTCAAAATAGGTATCCATAGTAGGATATGCGATGCACAATGGCGTTGTTCACGGAGCTTCGCCATTCTTGTGAATTGTTTGAGCCATTGGTTGATGTGCTAAATTAGGATTTTCGTTAACCCTAGTTTCAAGCACCTCTTCAGGTGAATCGACTTCTTCTGCTTTACTTTCAAATGTTTGAGTAGGGTTTTTGTTAACCCTAGACTCTGCTTCGTCGTCGATTCTGATTTCTGATGGTGGATTGTTTTGAGTCTCAACCACCGCCGACTTCTTTTTCCTTAGCTTTGTTTCCTTGTGATTAGCTTTTGCGCCTTTTTCAATCTCTCGAAGTCAAATGCAAGAGTGCCTGGAGCAGATCCGTCATAGAAAGCTAAAAATAAGATTAGTACGTTATCGATCCCCAAGAACGACGCCAAAATTTGATGGCTCGTTAAAAGCACCAAAATATCCTATTCCCAAAGAAATAGTAAAAACACAATAAAGGGAAGTAGGGTCTAATCCTCGTGGATCGGATTATACTTAATGCTTGTTTCTTGAAATCTCGACTAATCGCGCCCAAGAAAACTCAAGGCCTCCAAAAAATAAAAATAATGTAATTAAAAGTTTGATCTGGGAAAATAAAAAATAGAATTTAAAATGAATTGAACTACGAGAATAAATTACGAAAATTAAAATGAGGAAAATAAAAGAAAGAGTTTTAGAGAAAGTTTCTTATGTGGAGAGATTCCACCTCCAATTGCCTCGATTCGCCTTGGGTTTAATCCTTGGCTTTTAGATGATCCTTCTTTGTAACACCCTAAACCCGCCCAAACACTACAACCGGATCCGGTATGTCACTAAGAAAATTTTAATAAAACAATTCAAAGTTACCGTAAAGCCCATACGTAATTTATAAAATAAGCCTTAGAATTAAAAACCCAAAACTTAATTACATGTCCTAGTTTAATTAAAGTAAATAAATAAAGAAGAAGAATTAAAACCCATAATAAAACCGTAATATAAACTAGTGGCCCTTGGCCTTGTTACAACGGGTTTAAGATCCATAAAATGAAATATCTTATTAACTATTGTTGAGTCTTTTTTTCCGCTTGATCCAAGATATTCTTTTGCATGGCCACCTTGCGCCCCTCTCCAGCCGTCCCATACACTAAGTGTCACCCAAATGTTAATTTAATTGGTTGAGTCATGACTCAAGATGCAACCCTCATACACCACTAGATTTGGGTCTTAACCCATAAAACATAATAATAATTTCATTTACATAGATAAAAATAATATGCAAAGCCCAACCTATTTTCCTAGGTTTCCATCCGCTACACGCCCCGCATCAGCTGCTCATACTATTGGGGATTTCTACAATCAACCCACACCGCTACATCGCCAAGATGGCATCTATGCTCATCAACATATAATGGTCAAGCCCTTATAATGATCACCAGATTAGCCGCCACAAGAAAACCGCTACACATATAACGATAACTTCCTCCTTTCATCATCCCCACCCATGCAATCACATATAAGAAATTTTACTTATAACATTTAATTAGATTATTCACTAACCTGGTGGTTCGCTTTTACCCTCTTTGGGTTTCCATCATTAAACCGAGATTTCGGCCTTCATCATAACATATAAAACTTATGAGCATATATTTAATAATCAGATCTAGATAGTGAGAAAGTATTACACACCTGATTTTCATACTAACGCTTTCGCTATGTCTACGCTACTATCACTCGAGACTACCACTATCGGCCCACGATCTGACTTTGATGTCGGCCCACACCCCGATGGCCAACCTCGCACTACCAAAACAGATCACTTCTTGTATTTAGGTGTTGGTTTTACATATCCAACCTTTTCTGCCTGACTGTTATTCGAGTCCATCATAATCCCTTAATCACTAAACCATTTAAACGATGAGATCTAATTACTTAAACAACTATAACACTTAAAACGAACTCTTACCTAGTTAATCGAATCCCGAATGTCCTTGAGAACACGTCACCTCCCTTCCTACATTCGGCCATCACCAAAAATAGTTAACCAAACTAATGATCACAACCCATCTAACACCTTATGACATTCGGCCAAAGACAAAAGAACAAGAAAGTGGTCATTCGGCTGAACCTACCATTGACCACCTACCTTCGGCTTTTCACAACCCAAGACAGAGACTTTAATGAAACAGATTCGCTTCTAGGTACAGAGAGTGAAATCAACAGGGCCTTAGAAAACTGATTCGGATTAGAAACTTGATAAAAGAGAATGAAGAAATCGCAAAGAAGCAAAATCTCGAAACTTACCAGATTAAAGAGGAGTATTCTGCCATGGTGCACTTTCGAAAACAAGATCTCACCGATGGTTCTGGCTATGGAAGAAAAAAATACATGTGGAGAATTTGGCTTTTGAAAATATAATGAAGAGGAAATAATGCTAGGGAATTTCGCTAGAAGAGAGAAAATATGTAAAGAGGAAAGAAAAGAAATTTAGGCCGAGAGAAAATGAGAAAGGCAGAGGAAAAGAGAAAATGAAAGAAAGTGGACACTCAGTCAATTAATTTTAAGACACACACGGTGTTGGAGTTTCACCAACTCTCCCCTCCCGATAGCTCTTATCTTGCATGATAACCCAATCCTTATCTTGCTTTTAGAAGAGACTTCCTTCAAACCAACTCCTCCATTCCTATTATCATAATTTAATAATCAATAAAATAAAAGAATTAAATCCCCTATATTATAGCACATGTGCCGTCCATCCCTTCTCTCCTATGCCAAATTTTAACCCACAAATATTGAGGCCCAATCGGCCACACAAGGCCCAAACTCCTCCCCCTTGTGATGCCACATTCATGCCCACTTAAAGCACCTCTAAATGTTGGGCCACAAGCCCAACTTGCTACCTAACTTAAATTATAAACTAACACTATTTATCCGCCACTTAGCCCAAGTTTTAAAACCTAAAATATCACCTAAATTACAGATCATTAATTTAAACCCTAATCCAAATATTTAATCAAGGCCTCAATTTGAGCCTTAAATTCTTGAATTAACATATTAGACTAACATATAAATGCATAGGCCCACATTTAGGATGTTACGCTTCTACCCCTTAAAATAAATTTCGCTTCAAAATTTACCCCGATCGTAAAAGATGCGTGTATTGTCGTATAACATCCTTCTGCTCCCACGCCGCTTCTTCCTACCGTGATTTCGCTATAAGATTTTGACCAAAGGAATGACTTCCTTCTTAACACTTTTACATCTCGATCCGCATTTGCACCGGTTCCTCCTCAAAAGACAAATCCGTCTTACTTTTATCTCTTCTACCGGCATTATGTGTGATGGATCAGATCGATAACGTCTCAGCATCGAGACATGGAACACGTCATGTATCTGCTCCAACTCCGAACGCAACTCCAAACGATAAGCCACTAGGCCCACACATTCTAGTACCCGATAAGGCCCAATAAACCGTGGACTTAACTTACCCTTTTGTCCAAACCTCATTACCTTCTTCCACGGGGATACCTTCAAGAAGACTTGATCACCTATCGTAAATTCCACCTCTTTTCGCTTTAGATCTGCGTAAGACTTCTGTCGATCAGACGCTTCCTTTAGCCTAGCCCGTATTAACTTAACTTTCTCCTCCCTTTCCGAAACTAATTCTGGACCCAACACCTTATGTTCACCCAACTCCGCCCAACAAGTTGGAGTACAGCAACTCCTTCCATATAACGCTTCATAAGGCGCCATCTAAATGCTAGCTTGATAACTATTATTATATGTGAATTCTGCCAAACGCAAGTACTCTTCCCAACTGCCCCAAAAATCAATGATGCAACCCCTTAACATATCCTCCAAGATTTGAATTACCCTCTCAGACTAACCATCACCCCAGGTGAAAAGCAAGATTAAAGTCTAACCTTGTTCTCATTGCTTGATGAAGAGCCTTCCAAAATCGTGGACGCTAACCTAGGGTCCCTATCGATATGATCGACACCGCACACCATGCAATCTACAACCTCACCACATACCATTTAGCCAACTTTTGTAGAGAAAAGTCCACTCGAACCGGCATGAAGTAAGTAGACTTCGTCAGCCAATCTACAATCACCCAAATTGAATCCTTCTTAGTGGGTGTAAGGGGTAACCCATCGACAAAATCCATCGTGATTCTCTCCCATTTCCATTGGGAATCTTCACCTACAGAATAATCCCAAGGCACTTGGTGTTCAGCTTTGACCTGCTGACACGTCAAACATTTCCTACAATTTTAGTTACCTCTTTCTTCAAACCTGGCCACCAAAATTACTCTCAAATCACTCAGACATCTTGACTCCTCCGTGATGCATAGCATAAGGGCTACTATGCGATTCTCAAGAATCCTCCGCCTTAACTCATCATCTTTAGGCATGCAAATCTTTCCACGATAACACAGAACTCCATCATTGTTTAGACTATAGTCCTCCATTCCACCATCCCTCACTTGCAATAGTCGAGCACTCAGGTCTTTATCCCCTAACTGTTTGTCCTTAACCTGACTTACCCATGTCGGCTTTACTTGCAACTCAGCCAGTAAACTCTCGTTGTCGAATAAACTCAGATGAGCGAACATGGCTCTTAGTTCCGATACTACCTACGGCTTAACGATCCGCCACCACATTCGCCTTTACCAGATGGTATTCGATCGAACAATCATAATCCTTCAAGAGCTCGATCCACCTACGTTGTCTTAAATTTAACTCCTTCTCGGTAAGGAGGAACCTTAGACTTTTATGGTCGGTGTAAATTACCGACTTCTCCCCATACAAGTAGTGCCTCCAAATCTTTAAGGCAAACACTACCGCCGCCAACTCCAAGTCATGCGTAGGGCTTCAACTCATGCGGTCTCAATCGCCGAGACGATACGCCACCACCTTTCCTTCTTGCATCAACACACACCCTAAACCCGTGTGACGATCACAAGAGCGTAGAATTTTTTTCCGCCTCCAAATTTGAATTAACACTGGTGCTTTCGTCAGGATTCTCTTTAACTTCTCAAAGCTCTCTTGCTGTTTGTCGGTCCATACAAACGATACTTTATTCCTTAACAACTTAGTTAGAGGTGCCGCTATTAGAGAAAACCCTTCAACGAACCTTCTGTAATACCTCGCCAAACCTAAGAAACTCAGAACCTCCGCCACAGCACTTTGGCGGTTTCCAATCCAACATGCCTCTATCTTTCGAGGGTCCACCTCGATTCCTCGGTCGAAACCACATGTCCTAAGAAAGTCACTTCCTTCACGTAACTCACACTTCATCAACTTTGCAAACAATCGCTTCTCCTTCGAGTTTGCAACACCACACTAAGATGTTCATCATGTTCCTCCTCGACTTAGAATAAACCAGATGTCGTCGATAAACACCACGATTTAACCGATCAAGATATGGTTGGAACACCGATTCATCATATCCATAAAAGCTTGAAACACCCCAAACCCGGCCCATTAGATACTTAATCAATCAAATGCCATCGCGAAAAACTTTTGCAAATATTCTTACTTAAAGGAAAAAACCGTTAAGAATTTGTCGCTTTTAATAAAACTTTTTCGTAATTTAGAACATTCTAAGTAAAAGTTAAGTTTTTATAAAACTTAGGATTCAAAACTTTAATATGACTTTTGGGATATAAATAGCTTATAATATTAAAATTACAAAATATTAACTTAATTATAAAACTAACTTGAACATAACAAAATTCAAATACTTCAAGGCCCTTATTACAACAAATAGATATTTAAAATACTGAAAGCATAAATTATAAAACATAAGGAAAGCAACTTCTTCTGATGGGCCACCTCGATCCACTCCAACTTGGTCCGAGCATCGCACATCACCGTAAGGTTTGATAAAATTGGGTGAGTCTAATGCACTCAAAGGTGTAATTATTCTATTGAATTCCACCCGCATGTCAAACCATGTATTAACCCATATAATGTATATTAATGAAACTTATTCAGATGCTTTCACTTATCGGGCTTGACCCATATCCATATCACATCCATATAATAGTGTAATTAACCACATAGTTCCATATACGGGCTTGGCCCATTACCACATTAATCCACACCACACCGGGCTTGGCCCACTTTCACATTAATCCACATGTCATTTTGGGCTTGGCCCATTTGCACATTTATTCATATCACATATTGGGCTTGGCCCATTTTCATATGTATTCACATACAAAATTATGCAATTATGAAGCCCAACGCAGCCTTAGGGTCCATCCTCTACACACCCCGTATCCAAATTTTACCACACACCGTGGGATTATTAAATCACCCTACCCTTTTACTCTAATAAGGCACAAATGCCGCCCACGCTAACTTAATCGCAAATAATCCACAACGCGACCTTAGTCGACGCTAATCCATGTATGTAGTCAAGCTATCATCAAAACCACGATGAGCACAAAGCCATCAATAACCACGATATCGCACATAGCCTATATCAATCACGATGAGGCATGAGCAATTCATCAAACCACGCATCAAGTACACCCCGCCCTTCTTTCATATCCCACCCATGCACATGCAACATAAAATTGTGCCATGATGATAATGCATGTACATGTTATTTCAGATATTATCACATATTAATATCAATAATCACATTTCATCGATTTGGTACTTACCAGATTATTGACATACCCTCGAGGGTATCCATATCACAATTTCCACTGCACTAGTTAGCACATTCATAACACACATATGGATATCTCATACAATCATAAACTTAGAAAACGGTAGGCTAACTACACACCGATCACTTGAAGTTCTAAACTCGATCCCGACGCTATCGCTAAGTTTAAACTACTGACTATCCGCTCATAGCTTTCCCCATTCACGGCCCACACCGTGGCCAATCCCAAACCAACGAGATGATCTTTTCTTAAACTTCGAGGATAGGGACTATCCTTTTACCTTCTCGACCGGCATCCATGTTCATTAATGATATCTTAATCAGAATCAAATGGTTAAACACTAATACTTTAATCTAAATATTTTGAATCGAAACTACACTTACTAAATATCCTTACCGAAATAATCTTGAATCCCGAAGCTTGTCTTACTTCTATCGATTTACCCCTAAATACACATAACAAAGATCGGTCACACTTGTAAGACAAACTATGGCCTTAGGTCGAATACTAGCAACCACATACACAACTTACCAAATCCAAAAGCCACTCCTTGCCTTTGAAACTGCCGAAATTCTATTTAGCAAAAGTTAGAATCGGCCTTACTATAAAAATCCATAAACATGGACCTTCAATAATACTTACATCGCTTACCTTACCAACTAAATCCAAATCGATCCTTGCGCCAAGTGATGTCGAAATCCCTTAAAGAATCGAATTCCAAAAGAACTCCTCCGATGCTTCTTATCGCTAGTTACCTTCACAAAACATATCACAAAACTTAAAGCACATTCGCCATCCCTAGGCCTAACTATATGATTCGCACACTAATAGAAAAGAGAAGGAAACCGATTACCAAAGGAGAACACACTTACTACTATGATCAACTTCCTGAAATCACCTTCCCTCTATAATGAACCGATTGGATAACTTGCACCAAAAGAAATCGACAACACCTCCCCCCTTGATCACTGAGAGATTCGGCCACAGGAGAGAACTAAATCAAGGTTTCGGCCAAACTAGCAAATAGAGGAGAAGAAGAGTTTGAAGAAAAGAAGAATGGGAAATTGTTAGAGCCTTAGGAGCATTCGGCAAAGGTGCACAATAGAAGAGGGGTTTCGGCTATCACTCTTATTGACAGGGCATTCGACTTTCAAAGAAATAGAGAGAGATTTGAGGTTGAAAGAAAAATAAGAAGAATAGGGGAGGAAGAGAAGAATTTCGGCAATAAGAAAATAAATGGAAAAAGAATTGCCAAAAGATGAGCACACCTATTTATACTACCCAATTTCGGCACTTAATCCCCAATTAATTTTTTAAAAAAATAATCCATCCTTTATCCTATATCAATCTCCTATATTATCTCTTAATCACTTATTAAAAATAAAATAAAACACTAATTTATCACCTCATTTATCCCTTATCTACCTATCTAAAATAAATAAAATAAATAAATAAAATAATATTTATCCTACCTTAGCCGAAAATTAAAAGAGAAATAAGCTCAATCCTCATCCAATTGAAAGTCCAATTGCCGTCCAACCTCTTCTCACCTTTCTTCCTTGACGTCAAAGCAAAAATAAAACCACCTAATGCTACCAACAAGGCTCGAACATGAGACTCTTTGGAGCCCTTGGACACAAGTCGCCTCGCTCCTCGTGTAACGCCCAAGCCACTTTGCCAAGGCACTTTTTGTGGCATAAGCTCCCCACAATTCCTTTTTAAGACCTCCTTCACCTAGCTTCTGTCTTAACGCCAAAAGCAAAATAAAACACGCCTCCTGCGCCAACAAGACTTAACAAGGCCCTTGCCCATCGTGACATGGCGTCATTTCAAAGTTATTAAGTGGTGCCTTGCACCACTTTACCAAGCCCCATTTCTTGTCCAAAAGCCTAAAATTTTCCTTTAAGGCCTCCTAGCCAACTTCCCAGAATACCCCTAACCCGTATCCGTCGTCGTAATAGTTTTACGAGGCATTACCGGACAAAACACAGCCCACACAAATCATTTATCATTTTTCATACACAAGTTTATATCAATTTCTATAAGATATAACTTCTAAATCCAATAGCAATCATCCTCTAAATCATATTAGTTAAATTTGCACATATGAAACACACAACTAGGTAAAATTAATCATGCTTAGTTACTTGTAATACATATACAAACTATGCTTCAAATTTCAACCATATTAATATTATCTATATATCCACATATTCGAATTAACTAATATGCAACAAAGCCATGTTACATGTACTTAATACTTATGACTCTAATATTAATGGCATTTGTATACTTGAAACATTTTGCAGCCTATATCATTACATTCCATACATCAAATATAAGTTATATATCTATTTCATTAGTTGAATATCAAACATATCATTTCATTGCTTCCACACAAGCACATAATAAAACCATATTACATTAATTATTATGCAATCATATATGCGACTTTAGTAACATTACAACATGGTCGAACATACTATTAATGCATATATATATATATATATAGTGCGATTTTACCCTAAAAACAAAAGCCATATTTAACATTTAAACACAAATAACATTTCAATGTACACCTAATTCGATATATATTATTATACCTAACTTCATATTTCATCTTATTAACTAATCATTGATTCAGTCACACCATAGTCAAGATCATATGCTTATCCAAAATGAACCAATTATTGTAACCGAATTTACAACCATACATGTACGCATACCTATATTAATATTAACATCAACTTCTCACTTTTAACTATCCAATAAAACTATCCAAAACATACCTAAATCATAACCATCATTTACCATTTGGATCCGTACCAAAATGATCAACAAAATAGTCATGAAACATATTCATTACTTATCATTTAGCAACCGAACCTATATAACAAAACATCACAAAAATATATACCAAAAACATGCTTTCAAAATAAGTTTAGGACATAGCCACATACACACAAGCTTTAACATTATAATCAAGCCATTTTCGCATGGCTATCTATATACAAATTTCAAAACCAAACATATAAAAACCAGCCTATACATGCCATAGGTTCGAAGTTCAAGCTTTTAAAATACCAAAATAGTGATCGATAGTATGGTCGATCGCCTTGACGATCTCGTTGAGCAAGTAGTTTTACCTAATCTCGGTTGTCGATAGGTAGTATGAATCGGCTATTCGAGAACCTTCGCTTTCCCCGATCTAACTCCGTTTTTCTTTGCTCTTGATCTAAAACACATTAAATTTAGCTCATTCAAGCACAATTCATCTCAATTTAGTCCCTAAGCACATAAATGGGCAAATTACTATTTTACCCCTAGTATTTCACAACTTTGTAATTTAATCCTATTTGCATAACACACAAAATACACCAAATTAGCTAAAACTATACAAGGGCCGAATACTCACACTAGCACTATAAGTCTATTTCTTTCATTTATTTTGCATTTAATCCCTCTCAAATTTTTATCTTTACAATTTAGTCCTATTTACTCAATTTTCACCAAAATTTCAATACAAAACTTATCAATCTTAGTCCTAACATTAAATTTAATTCATCAAACATCAATTATCATATAAGAATACTAATGGCCGAACCTTATACATGCTCAGATTCTAAAATTACAACATGGGTCGGCTACGTTTCGAAGCAACGATCTCAAAAACGTAAAAATTTACAAAAATCGAGCTAGATTTCTTACCTAATTAAGCTTGAACAAGGCCTAAAGTTTCAAGGTTTTTCTCCCCTTTTTCTTTTGTGTTTTTTGGCCAAAAGATGAACAATGCATGTGTTCTTATTTTTTTATTTTATTGACATATATTAACTATTTTATTTTTAACATAAAACATAATAAAATATAACATAAAATGCCAACACTATTTCATGCATTATGATGGCGGCCATTAACTTAAAATGGGCTATTTTCCTTTTAATACCTCATATTAAAAGCCATCATCATTCTAGCACTTTACACTATAGTATGCAACTTTTACACTTTTACGCGATTCAATTCTTTTTGTTAAATTGAACACACAACGATCAAATTTTTCTCTAAACTTTCACACACATTAATTCACATATATTCAACACAACATATAATATTTAAATATATTTTAGACTCAATTGTGTTCCCAAAACCACCGTTCCGATTAGGGTCAAATTCATCTGTTATAACTCTTCCCTTTTAGGATTTTCGTCCCAAAATCTTACCGTTAAACAAGGTTGGATATTGTTGCCTCATTGAATCCTCTGCCCCACGTAGCCTCTTCAACTCCGTGATGATTCCATAGGACCTTCACTAACGGAATTCTTTTATTTCTCAACTCTTTTATTTCGAGCTAAGATACGGATCGGTTCTTCATCATATGTCAAATCGATTGATTTCAATCTCACGGTGTGATCACATGAGATGATCCGATCTATACTTACGAAGCATTGAAACGTGAAATACGTCATGTATCTTTTCTAACTCGAGGGCAATCTCAATCTATAAGCAATAGGCCCAATACGCTCAATGATTTCATACAATCCGATAAATCTCTTGACTAACTTGCCTTTCCGACCAAATCGAGTACTTTCGCCACTTGGGAAACTTTTAAGAATACACGATCTCCTACCTAAAATTCAATGTCTTTACGCTTCAAATCAAGATAGGACTTTTTTCGATCCGATGCGACTTTCAAATTATCTTTGATTATGGCCACTTTCATTCATCTCTTTAATCAAATCAACCCGTGTATCTTATTTTCACGAGCTCACCAAAGATAATGGTGTTCGACATTTTCACCAGATAAGGCTTCATAAGGTGCCATTTTGATACTTGATTGAAAGCTATTATTATAAGCAAATTCAATCAAAGGTAGGTATCGCTCCCATGTACCTTCAAACTCGAGAACGTAACATCTCAACATGTCCTCAAGTATTTGAATAGTTCGCTTCGGATTGACCGTCTGTTCATGGATGGAAGGTCAGACTAAAATGAAGTTTAGTACCTAAAGCTTCTTACAACTTCTTCCAAAATCGCGATGTGAATCTCGGTCTCATTCAAACAATGGAACTCGTACACCATGCAATCTCACAATGTGGATACGTACATTTCAAGCAAGTTTATCAAGTGAATAGTGCAGACGATCGGCACAAAATGAGTGATTTAGTCACCTATCAACTATAACCAGACGGCATCTTTCCTACTCGGTGTTATAGGAGACCAGGATACAAAATCCATTGTGATTCTATCCCATTTCCATTCGGTATCATGATTGGTCAAGTAGTCAGGATGGCACTTGATGTTCAAACTTTTACTTGTCGACAAATTAAACATTTCAAGACAAATTCAGATATATCCTGCTTCATGCCCGACCACCAATAGAATCTGTTTCAAATCATTATACATCTTTGTGCTACCGGATGTATTGATAATCGACCACTATGGGCCTCACTCGTAATCATCTCAGATCAATCTGAAGTTTTTGAAACACACATTCTGCTTTTTAAAATTCAAATACCATTTGCATCAATCAAAAATCGACTCGCACCTTTTCACATCGAATTCGCCTAGCAATCAAATCCTTGTCAACTTTTGTGCATCACAAATTTGCTGAATAAACATCGGTCTTGCTTGTAACTCCACTATGATCGAACCATCACCAGATATAGCTATCCATGCGTTCATTGCACGAAGAGCAAACAAGTTGATTTCGACTTAACGATCCGCAACAACATTAGCTTTTCCTGATGGTAGTCAATCACTAATTCATAGTCTTTCAACAATTCTAACCATCTGCGTTGTCTCAAATTTAGATCCTTCTGAGTCATTAAATACTTTAGACTTTTATGATCCGAATAAATGTGACCTTTCTCGCCGAATAAGTAGTGACGTCAAATTTTCAATGCGAAAACAATGGCTGCAAGCTCTAAGTCATACGTCGGGTAATTTCTTTCATGCGGCTTCAATTGTCTTGAAGCGTAGGCTACAACTTTGCCTTCCTGCATCAAAACGCAGCCCAAACCATTTAAAGAAGCATCGTAATAAACAACAAATTCTTTACCCGATTCAAAGTTGAACTAACACCGAGCTTACGTCAAAGGGCTTTCAACCGATCAAAACTTTTCTCGACACTTTTCTCGACCACTCGAACTTGACATCTTCTCGCAATAACTTTGTCAACGGGTAGCTATCATGGAAAAACCTTTACAAATCGTCGATAGTAACCCGCAAGTCCCGTAAAACTTTGAATCTCAAAACATTTTTCGGTGGCTTCCAATCAAGTATAGTGAGATTTTGTTCTGATCAACTCAATGCCCGATGTCAAACAACATGTCCCAAAAGTGAATTCTTTCATCCGTAACTCACACTTACTAAACTTCGTGATACAAGCGCCGATTTCGCAAAGTTTGTAGCACTAATCTCAGATGCTCTAAGTGCTCGATTTCATTATTGAGTAGATCAATATGTCATCAATAAACACTACCACAAATCGATCCAAAACCGCCTAAAACCCGATTCATCAAATCCATAAAATAGCAGGTGCATTAGTAAGCCCAAAAGGCATAACCAAAAACTCAAAATGTCCGTATTTTGTCCTAATGCGCCTTTGGCACATCTCAGATCTCGACTCAAGAATCGATAATAACCCGATCTCAAATCTATCTTCAAAATATCGATGCCCTTTCAACCGATCAAACAAATCATCAATCCGAGGTAACGGGTACTTATTCTTTATAGTTACCTTATTCAGCTTGTCGATAATCAATAGACATTCGTGATCGCTTCCATCTTTCTTTTCACAAAAGAACGGTGCACCCCAAGGAGAAAAACTTGGTCGAGCAAAGCCCCTATCTCGTTAACTCTTGTAGCGTGCTTTCAACTCTTTTAGCTCAAGAGGTGCCATCCGATATGGAGCTATTGAGATCGGAGTCGTTCCTGCTAATTCAATGCCAAACTCAACCTCTCAGATTGAGGTAAACCCGATAGTTCTTCAGAAATACATCCGGTATTCACATACAATCAGACAGATTCAACTGCTTCTCAAACAATTTATTATCCAATACATAAGCCAAATAAGCTTCGCACCCTTTCTCACATACTGGCTAACATCGAGGATATCACCGTAGGAATCCCACTTAGATCATTGGATTCAATTCTAATGATCTCACCGCTCGATGTCTCAAGTCAATAAGCTTCCTTTACAATTCACCACCGCGTCATGCGGTTAACCACCTATTCCCAAAATCATATCAAACTCGTCGAAAGGCAACAAGATTAAATCGACCGGGAAACAAAATCTCAATCATCAATGGGAAACCTTTACACACTTTATTAACAACACACATCTACCCATAGGTTGGATACACGAATCACAAATTCAGAGACTCAATCGCGTAGTCTTACTAAATACCGTAGTTTCACATACATATGAATGGGTCGAACCAGATCAATCAATGCAATCACAAGAGTATCATAAAGGGTGAAAGTACCGATAATGACATCCGGAGAAGCAAGATCCTCTCTAGCTCGAGTAACATAAGCTCTAGCTGGAGCTCTAGCTTCAGATCGAATCTAGTGTTTTCGTCCTCTCGACTACCACCTACATTGCCGTAATGCGGGTGGTCCGCCTGCGGCCGATGCAATCGCTCGGTCTAGAATTTTGTGCCGATTCGCTTTCACTAACATCTAGCATTCTCGAATAAAATGATCTGAGGATCCACATTTAAAGCAGGACCGATCACGAACTCTACAACTCCCAGAGTGCCATTTCCCACAATGTTTACATTCAACTCAATTTTGTGGAACGTTACCAACACTGGCCATCGAGGTAGCTCGGGAGCCCACTGGGGGTCGATCACGTCTAGGTGAATCCGAAGTAGCTTTATGTCGGCTGAAATCATCTCTAAACTTCTTAGATGTGGAATGGAAATTCTTACCCGACGGTCTCTTACGGGTATCTCTAGCTTCTGTCTCGGCCTTTCTTTTCTCCTTCCCGAGCTCTTCAGCCTTGCAAGCTCGCTCAACGAGTGTCACAAACTCTTTGATTTCAAGAATGCCAACAAGCAACTTTAAGTCTTCATTCAAGCCATCTTCAAACCTTTTGCACATAATGGCTTCAGTTGATACACACTCCCGAGCATATCGGCTCAATCTGACAAACTTTCGCTCATATTCAGTCACGGTCATTTGCCCTATTTTAATTCAAGAAATTCTTTACGCTTCGGGTCGATGAACCATCGGGTGATATATTTCTTATGAACTCATTCGAAAGAAATCCCATGTCACTTTTTCTTTTGGAACCATCGATACTAGTGTATTCCACCGGTGATAAGCAAAGTGTCCGAGCAAGGATATAGCACATTTCAAACATTAGTCCGAGTACGGGATAGCTCATCAAGTACCCGAATAGTGTTATCAAGCCACAATTCATTTCGCTCGCATCATCATTATCATTGGCCTTGAATTCCTACCCTAAATTTCTTAATTTTATCAACAGGGGCCTACTAGACTCATTGGATCTATTATCTGGGTCTTTCAAGGTACCGGAGTTGGATTATTCGGGGTGGAGGTTGTTGTACAATGGATTATTCTCGAACAAACTGGGTAAACCATTCATTCATCATTTGGTAGAAGGTTTGTTTAGCCTCTCCTCGTGGTTACCCGTGAATCGGTTGAGAGTCTAATGGTGCCGATCCATGTGCGAGACCAGCGCAACACTCTCCACATCATCACTACGGCTCTATCGGGATCGAATCCATTTACTATATAAAATACAATTAAAATTGTCAAGTCACCACACTATCGATATATATAACCAAGGCATGTATAGTTAGACTCACACGCGCTTACTAGAGTCCTAGAATCGACTAAGCCGTAAGCTCGATACTAATAAATGTAACACCCCTAACTTTGTATCCATCGTTTAATAGGGTTACGAGGCATTATCGAAAAACACAGCCCACATACCATTTATCATTTTTCATACACAAGTTTATATCAATTTCTATAAGATATAACTTCTAAATCCAATAGCAATCATCCGCTAAATCATATTAGTTAAATTTTCACATATGAAACACACAACTAGGTAAAATTAATCATGCTTAGTTACTTATAATACATATACAAACTATGCTTCAAATTTCAACCACATTAATATTATCTATATATCCACATATTCAAATTAACTAATATGCAACAAAGCCATGTTACATGTACTTAATACTTATGACTCTAATATTAATGGCATTTGTATACTTAAAACATTTTGCAGCCTATATCATTACATTCCATACATCAAATATAAGTTATATATCTATTTTATTAGTTGAATATCAAACATATCATTTCATTGCTTCCACACAAGCACATAATAAAACCATATTACATTAATTATTATGCAATCATATATGCGACTTTAGTAACATTACAACATGGCCAAACATACTATTGATGCATATATATATAGTGCGCGATTTTACCCTAAAACAAAAGCCATATTTAACATTTAAACACAAATAACATTTCAATGTACACCTAATTCGCATATATATTATTATACCTAACTTCATATTTCATCTTATTAACTAATCATTGATTCACCACACCATAATCAAGATCATATGCTTATCCAAAATGAACCAATTATTGTAACCGAATTTACAACCATACATGTACGCATACCTATATTAATATTAACATCAACTTGGCACTTTTAACTATCCAATAAAACTATCCAAAACATACCTAAATCATAACCATCATTTACCATTTGGATCCGCATCAAAATAATCAACAAAATAGTCATGAAACATATTCATTACTTATCATTTAGCAACCGAACCTATATAACAAAACATCACAAAATATATACCAAAAACATGCTTTCAAAATAAGTTTAGGACATAGCCACATACACACAAGCTTTAACATTATAATCAAGCCATTTTCGCATGGCTATCTATATACAAATTTCAAAACCAAACATATAAAAACCAGCCTATACATGCCATAGGTTCGAAGTTCAAGCTTTTAAAATACCAAAATAGTGATCGATAGTATGGTCGACTGTCTTGACGATCCCGTTGAGCAAGTAGCCTTTACCTAATCTCGGTTGTCGATAGGCCGTGCGAATCGGCTATTCGAGAACCTTCGTCTTTCCCCGATCTAACTCCGTTTTTCTTTGCTCTTGATCTAAAACACATTAAATTTAGCTCATTCAAGCACAATTCATCTCAATTTAGTCCCTAAGCACATAAATGGGCAAATTACTATTTTACCCCTAGTATTTCACAACTTTGTAATTTAGTCCTATTTGCATAACACACAAAATACACCAAATTAGCTAAAACTATACAAGGGCCGAATACTCACACTAGCACTATAAGTCTATTTCTTTCATTTATTTTGCATTTAATCCCTCTCAAATTTTTATCTTTACAATTTAGTCCTATTTACTCAATTTTCACCAAAATTTCAATACAAAACTTATCAATCTTAGTCCTAACATTAAATTTAACTCATCAAACATCAATTATCATATAAGAATACTAATGGTCAACCTTAGACATGCTCGATTCTAAAATTACAACATGGGTCTGCCACGCTTCAAAGCAACGATCTCAAAACGTAAAATTTACAAAAATCGAGCTAGATTTCTTACCTAATTGCTTGAACTAGGCCGAAAGTTTCAAGGTTTTCTCCCTTTTCTTTTGTGTTTTCGCCAAAAGATGAACAATGCATGTGTTCTTATTTTTTTATTTTATTAACATATATTAACCATTTTATTTTTAACATAAAACATAATAAAATATAACATAAAATGCCAACACTATTTCATGCATTATGATGGCCGACCATTAACTTAAAAATGGGCTATTTGCCCTTTTAATACCTCATATTAAAAAGCCATCATCATTCTAGCACTTTACACTATAGTATGCAACTTTTACACTTTACGCGATTTAGTCCTTTTTGTTAAATTGAACACACAAACGATCAAATTTTTCTACGAAACTTTCACACACATTAATTCACATATATTCAACACAACATATAATATTTAAATATATTTTAGACTCAATTCGTGGTCCCAAAACCACTGTTTGATTAGGGTCAAATTCGATTCTCATACACTTCCTTCGACTCAAAAGAAAAACCCACAATGAAATTTCTGCAGTCGAACCTCCTCCCTCCCCGACGCAAGCTCCCTGCTCCTAAGTGGCGCCCTTGCCAATTCACCACATGACTACTTGTGTCCTAAACTCCCCAAAACTTTTCTTAAGGCCTCTTCAGCCTAGCTCCCCTTTTTAACTTAAAATCCAATTATTTTTCCAAGACTTCCTCCTACATCCCTAGGTTCTCAAAACCTCCCAAACATATCTAAACACACTCCAAGCCTACTGTCACTTGAATTATGCAGTAAATGCATAACCCCAAATTCGGGATGTTACAAAGCTACTGGCGCGTTTGTCAACCCGAACGGCATCACCAAGAACTCAAAATGCCCGTACCGAGTCCGAAATGCCGTCTTATGAATGTCTCCTTCTTTAACCCTTAATTGATGATATCTAGACCTTAAGTCAATCTTAGAAAAGACCGAAGCTCCTTTGAGCTAATCGAACAGATCGTCGATTCTTGGTAATGGATATTGTTTTTAATTGTTAACTTATTCAATTGACGATAGTCCACACACATACGCATTGATCTGTCTTTCTTCTTCACGAACAGGATCGGTGCTCCCCATGGAGACACACTCGGTCGAATAAACCCTCGATCCAATAGTTCCTAAATCTCAGCCTTGAGCTCCACTAACTCCTTCGCCACCATTCTATAAGGAGCAATGGAAACTGGAGCTGTACCCGGAAGTAGGTCTATTCCAAATTCCATCTAGTGATCCGAGGGTAATCCTGGCAATTCCTTCGGAAAGACATCTGCAAAATCCTTGACTGTTCGAACCTCATCAACAGTTACCTCCTTAGCATCTTACGCACTAATAAAAGCTAGAAATGCACTACATCCCTTCTGAATCATCTTAATAGCTTTTAAAGATGATACTACGTTGGACAAGTAATTCATTCTTTCTCCTAACACAACCACCTCCCCGCCTTCCGGTACTCAACACCATACGCTTTATTCAAGACAAATTCAACTTGACACGATGCTTAGTCAACCAATCCATTCCTAAAATAAGGTCAAACTCTCCAAACGGTAATTCCATTAAATCACTGAATACTACCCTTGAGTCTCTAAAGATACATCCTAAATAGTTTGTCCACTACCTTAGATTGTCCTAAAGGGCTAACCACACCATCTTTCTAGTGGTTGTTTGTAGTCTATACTTAGAGTCTCGAGATCGAACATGCAACTTAGGAGTGGGTTGACCCAATATCAATCAAGGCAAGTAAAGGATTGTCAAGAATAAGAAACGCGTCTGCTATAACATCCGGTGCATCACTATCCTCCCGTCGACAAGCTGCATAAACTAAACCCGGCTGCCTTGCATCTATATTACCTGCACCTCTGCCAGATGCTCCACGACCCCGACCAGATCCATTTCTTCCTCTAGCTACACCACAACCCCTTGGTCTAAACCGATCACCTCTCCTAGTCTGATCAGAACCTCGACTCATTGGCTGCCCCCGATCCATCTGAGGACAGTCCTTTATCAAATGTTCTGTGGATCCACACCTAAAGCATCCACCAGTTTTCATTCTACACTCCCTATAATGGGTTCTCCCACATGTAGAACATGTTTGATTCGGCTCACTGAGCACGAAGTGACCCATCACCCCAGCCTCGCTGAAAATTTCCAATTGTTCTAGATGGTCCAAAACTTCTCTCACTCCTGCCCCGATCCTTATCCTTCTCTTGTCTCTCCATCCGTTTCACTTCCTCAGCTATTTTAACTTTATCCACCAAAATCGCGAAAATTCTCTCTCGCTGCGGTGCAATCAGAATCCTTAGCTCATTCCGTAGCCTATCCTCGAACCGAACGCATCGTTCATACTCCGTTGCTACCATTCCCTAAGCATAACGACTCAATCCCAGAAACTCAGCCTTATACTCAGCCACAGGCTTACTCCCCTGTACCAAGTTTAGGAATGCTTTCCTTTGAGCATCCATATAACTAGCCCCAATGTACTTTCCCTGGAATGACTCCTTAAAGAAATCCCAGTCAATTAGGTCAGCGGCCATACCCTCTTTCACCGTAAGCTACCATTGATAGACCTCATCTCGAAGAAGAGACACGACCCCCTTCAGCTTCTCCTCCACCGTGAAGTCTAGGTCATCCATTATATGTTCCATCGCCTCCAACCAATATTCAATGAACTTGGGGATATGCCGAGACTCCCTAAATACTTCAAACCCCATTGTTCCTCGGCCTCTCTAGCATGATTTTTGGGCTCCTATGCCCATACCAAATTTCACCACTCTTTCTAAAACTCTTAAGACCGCTGTGACACCACGTCATCTCCACATGTCTGTCCTCGAAATTCTACCTCAAGAATTGGTGGAATCAGACTCATTTTCTGACCCATGACTCGAGCCTCACGGGTTCGACATCGTTCATCCTACCTCTACCACCACCACGCGGGACGCCCCTCGACTGTTGTACTCATTCTTCTAGTTCGCGTTTATCGATTTAAAGTTTTATGAGTCATTAGTTGTTTCCACTAATTATCCCGAACAATCTTATGAAACATAGTTTTTAAAAGTGATTCCTTCGAATTCAAACCTATCTACAGTTTTCAGTCTTCCTAATTCTAGGAATTATGCCCACACAACATTCATACAGGTAACATCCATCACCTAAGGGTATTTTCGTCATTTCGCTACCCAGGGGTATTTTCGTAATTTTTTCAAAATATGGTTCCGGGTGATTTTGTGGAATAAGGGTATTTTGGTAATTTTTCAACTCAGGGGTATTTCGATAATTTTGTAAATCTGAGGGTATTTCGATAATTTTGCAAGTCAGGGGTAATTTGGTCATTTTGTAAATCAGGGATATTTTGGTCATTTTTTAGACAATGGGTATTTTTTTACTTAATCAAGGGTAATTTGGTGATTTCGTAACTAAGGTTTACTTTAGAATTTTACAAAACAGATGGTCTGGTCCTTTCGGATTTTAATTGTAAGTTTTGGCTGTCAACACGCCCTCGTAACTAGGGTGAATAGTCACTATGCACCGTAGGATTCTAGTGAAAGGAGGTGAGTCACTAGAATTGCTTAAATACCAAGCTCTCCCTGAATCCACTCCTAGACATGCATATGCCTATTGTCACACCTCGTCATGGCTAAAGTGAACAATCACTATGAACGGGTAAGATTCAAATAAGAGGAGGTGAGTCTCTGATCGCTTCAATACCAAGCTCTTGGGATCTACTCCTAGACATGCATATGCTTGTTACCACACTTTAGTCGTGTGACTTGTTTACAGGTTTTGTTTAATGAAGTTAAGTCTTATGGATTTTAAGAGTTGTTTGTCTAAGCCTAGAGTCCATCAAGTTCTAACCTAGATAGTCTACGTCCCATAAAACCTATTAAGCCCACATTTATATCACAATCAGGAGTTCAGAATACTTACCTGGTGAACTTGGGCCAGAGACGTAGGTGCCACGCTGAGCTAACAAACCTTTACTTAAAAAAAATCCATGTTTCAAAAGCCCATTTTTAGAAAATATTTTGAGCCTAAAAACCTCCAGAGCCGAGTTTTGAACTGGGCTCTGATACCAATTTGTAACACCCCAAACTCGGCCCAAACACTACAACCAGATCCGTATATCACTAAGAAAAATTTTAATAAAACAATTCAAAGTTACCAAAAAAGCCCATATGTAATTTATATAATAAGCCTTATAATTAAAAACCCAAAACTTAATTACATGTCCTAGTTTAATTAAAGTAAATAAATAAAGAAGAAGAATTAAAACCCATAATAAAACCGAATATAAAATAGTGGCCCTTGGCCTTCTTACAACGGGGTTTAAAATCCATAAAAACGAAATATCTTATTAACTATTGTTGACTCCTTTTTTTTCTGCCGGATCCACATATTCTTTTGCATGGCCACCTTGCGCTCCTCTCCAGCCCGATCCGATACACTAAGTGTCACCTGAAATGTTAATTTAATTGGTTGAGTCGCGAGACTCAGTGTGCAACCCTCATGCACCACTAGATTTGGGCCTTAACCCATAAAACATAATAATAATTTCATTTACATAGATAAAAAATAATACGCAAAGCCCAACCCATTTTCCTGGGTTCCCATCCGCTACACGCCCCCGTACCAGCCGTTCACACCATTGGGGATTTCTACAATCAACCCACACCGCTACACGCCAATATGGTAGTTATGCTCTCATCAACATATTATGGCTGAAGCCCTTAAAACAGATCACGGCATTAGCCGCTACGGTAAAAATTGCTACAGATATAACGTATAACTTCCTCCTTTCATCATCCCCACCCATGCAATCACATACAAGAAATTTTACTTATAACATTTAATTAGATTATTCACTAACCTGGTGGTTCACTTTTACCCTCTTTGGGTTTCCATCATTAAACCGAGATTTCGGCATTTATCATAACATATAAAACATATAAGCATATATTTAATAATCAGATCTAGATGGTGAGGAAGTATTACACACCTGATTCTCGTACTAATGCTTTCTCTATGTCTACGCTACTATCACTCGAGACTACCACTATCGGCCCACGATCTGACTTTGATGTCGGCCCACACCTTGATGGCCAATCTCGCACTACCGAAACAGATCGCTTCTTGTATTTAGGTGTTGGTTTTACAGATCCAACCTTTTCTGCCTGACTGTTATTCGAGTCCATTATAATCCCTTAATCACTAAACCATTTAAATGATGAGATCTAATTACTTAAACAACTATAACACTTAAAACGAACTCTTACCTAGTTAATCGAATCCCGAATGTCCTTGAGAACACGTCACCTCCCTTCCTACATTCGACCATCACCAAAAATAGTTAACCAAACTAATGATCGCAACCCATCTAACACCTTTTGACATTCAGCCAAAGACAAAAGAACAAGAAAGTGGCCATTCGGCCGAACCTACCATTGACCACCTACCTTCGGCTTTTTACAAATCGGCACAGGAGACTTTAATGAAACAGATTCGGCTTCTAGGTACAGAGAGTGAAATCGACAGGGCCTTAGAAAATTGATTCAGATTAGAAACTTGATCAAAGAGAATAAAGAAATCGCAAAGAAGCAAAATCCCGAAACTTACTAGACTAAAGAGGAGCATTCAGCTATGGTGCACCTTCGGGAAAAAATAAGATCTCACCTGATGGTTCGGCTATGGAAGAAAAAGATATGCACAAGGAGAATTCAGCTTTTGAAAATATAATGAAGAGGGAAATAAGACTAGGGAATTTCGGCTAGAAGAGAGAAAAATATGAGAAGAGGAAAGAAATTTTGGCCAGAGAGAAAAATGAGAAAGGTAGAGGGAAAAGAGAAAAAAATGAAAGAAAGTTGGACACTCAGGCTATTAAATTTCGGCACACACATAGTGTTGGAGGTTCAACCAACTCCCCTCCTCCTGATATCTCTTATCTTGCATAAAACCCAATCCTTATCTTGCCTTTAGAAGAGACTTCCTTCAAACCAACTCCTCCTTCCTATTATCATCATTTAATAATCAATAAAAATAAAAGAATTAAATCCCCTATATTATAGCACATGTGCCGTCCACCCCCTTCTCTCCTATGCCAAATTTTAACCCACAAATATTGAGGCCCAATCGGCCACACAAGGCCCAAACTCCTCCCCCTTGTGTCGCCACCTTCATGCCCACTTAAAGCACCTCCAAATATTGGGCCACAAGCCCAACTTGCTACCTAACTTAAATTATAAACTAACACTATTTATCTGCCACTTAGCCCAAGTTTTAAAACCCAAAATATCACCTAAATTACACAGATCATTAATTTAAACCCTAATCCAAATATTTAATCAAGGCCTCAGCCCGAGCCTTAAATTCTTGAATTAACATATAAGACCAACATATAAATGCACAGCCCACATTTAGGATGTTACATTTTCAACTCAAGAAGCAGCTTATAGTGGAAGAGGACGCCACGACCACCGGCTCCAAGGATTTAGACTTCAATTTGGTGGAACCGACTCTAGCCAACAATCACTCTTATAGGATCATCTATACTAGATCAACATTCCTCAATGGCGAATCCCATGCCATTTTGTCTCTTGGGCTCGCCAACCTCGTACGAGAAGCTAACGAACCGATGTGCAACCTTCTCAAAATATATAAAGTGGCCGTTCCTTACAAACGTTGAAAAGATTACTTCTTAAGGGACATGAGCAGGCGTCCCCCAGAAAAGTGAGAAACGATGAATACCTGCTCGAAGGCTAAGTCTGATTCTAAACCTCAAGAACCCTTTTGGGGATTTTGGCAACCTTTGGCTAGATGGGTTTTAGTGGCTCATGGTTGTGGTGGAAAAGAAAATAGATATATAAATTGAGGTTTTATTAAAAAGAAATATGAAAGAACAAAGACTTATGGGGAGAGTGTTACAGAAAAAATGAACAACCAAACTAAGTCACTCCATCCCCTATTTATAGTGCTAAGATAGATAGACTAGTCCTACTTAAATTCTTAAAGATAATTACAAGTAATCAAAGATAAATAAAGATAAATAAAATAAATCCTAAATTAAATAATCTTTAATAATTATCTTAATATTAATTATCCTAATATAATTAAAATAGAGTCTAATAGAATAAAAACTCTTCTTTTTGCATTTCAGCCCTTGTGTCCTCCATGCTTGCACTTTTGGCACCTAATTTTCCCTTTGTCGCACATTGGCCCATTTTATCTTTAATTTCACGCTTTTGGCCCTTAATTTCGCTTTTGCCTCTAAATTAGTCCCTACAAGATAAAAGACCATAAATAGCCCAAATTAGTAGAATCATACTCAAAATAAATATGCAATTTGCACATAAAAATATGACGTTCTAGAGTATTATCAAATTCTCCCCTACTTAGCCTATGTTTGCCCTCAAGTATGGTTCCTATCTATTGTGAAAGTTAGATCCTGCCTTGAAAGAAGTTCTACTCCAAAGGTTTATAAAAATTAGTCAAAAATGCATATGAAAAATAAAGAGAACTTCTAAGCTTGCTTTAAGTAAAACAGGAAAAGTATTCTAATTAATACACACAAAAATTAAAATCGTCTTGAATTATTTCATGCTATTTGGGTAAATTACCAAACCTACCAAGACACTCTATTTATTTCCTCCTTAAGTCCCCAACTGCAATTTTATTAGTATTATTTTTTTCTTTTCTTTTCTCTCTTTTTTTCTTTTTTTAGTATTATTTATTTACTTAGGAATATATTGAACCTTTTGACGCGAAGAAAGATGACAACCCAAGCACCCCACCCCGGTTACTCAGCCCAACATACTCCTAAAAATTATTTATTTTAGGTTAGCAGAGTTTTACCCATCACGTCACACAACCTTTTGACGTGAAGTAGAATGACAACCTAAGCACCCTACCCCGGTTACTCAGCCAGTCACGTTCTAAGCTGCACTCATAACCTTGGAAAGATTTATTAAACAAAATTTACACGAAATTTTAATTTTAAGAGAACCTAAGAGAAATAATCAAGTGTCGAAAATAAGTTTTAGTAACCACCTAATAGACATGAACATAATTTAGGCATGCAAATGTATTAAGTGTCCACTTGATATTAAACGTGATCAACTTTACGAAAAGCAAGATAGAGTTAACTTATTAATCATAATTATTTTTAGCCCGATAAAATAAAACAAAGGAGATAAAATCAAATGCATGTAATCATAACTAACTCAAGAGCCAAGAATCATGCATGTAGGTTGTAACACCCCAAACCCGGTCTATGCGTTAAGACCAAATTTAACATGTCACACAAAATAAACATACAGCTAGTCTTTTAAATATTTAAAGAAATCGGATTTTAAAAACATTTTAACGTGGAGTTATTGAAAACTAAGTTTGATTACTAAATCCAATAATTTGGGTCGAAAAATTTATAAATTAAAACTTAGGAAAATTGATTTAATATTTTGAGAAAATTTAAAGAGTTCGAAAGTAATTTGAAAACAAAAATTTAAAAATATTGTTACGAAAAATTATCGAGTTAAAACTATTTAAGAATGAAACCCTTTTCAGACGCTTATTTAAGAAAACGTTTATTTATATTTTAGAAAAAATAATCCCACTTAAGTATTTAAAGCATATTATAAAATCCATCCACAAGTAAAACATCCATAAAAATTTAACCGAGGCCTTATTACAAAATAGCAAAAATAATAAAAAGTACTTAAAAGAAATTCAAATTTAAATAACCCATAATTAGTAGTATGGCCTCCATCGAGTCGCCCCTACCAAGCCTCCATCACCGATCATTACCGAGGAGGGTAAAGAAAACGGGGTGAGTTACTTAGAACTCAGTGTGTAACTCACTTACCATGGTCCACTGGGCCAAAACCAATTAAGCATTTATTGGGCCAAAGCCCATTTACAATTATAACATAATAACATGTATAGAATGCATGTGATATGAAATTCCCAGAACCAAACTTAAATTTCCATCCACTATACACCACCCGCATTAACCAAAGACACACGTGGGGAACTTTAGTCACCCACCCCGCCAACACACGAAAATAGGCATTAAGCCATATATCAAATTGTGGACAAGCCACCAGATTTACAGAGTGTACATGGCATTTTCCATTTTTCAGATTCATGGCAGAGCCACTAGAATTTTGTAGCAAAGCTACCAGAACTTCTCTTCGTCAAATATCCCAACCCATGCAAATCATGTATATAATATGCATATTCATTTACAACAATCCATTCATATAATTATTACAAACATACGACCCATTATAAAAATTTTCACAATCTGGCCCATATCACATTTTGGCCCATAAAGCAAATATCACATTTGGCCCATATATCAAATATCACATTTGGCCCATATAGCAAATATTGCATTTGGCCCATATATCAAATTATCACATTTGGCCCATATATCAAATATCACATTTGGCCCATATAGTCACTTTTATCGATTTGGCCTCTTGAGGAAATTTCAGTAAATTTTCGCCTTAATACCGATTTCATAGTCTTTACCACTAACGTGATAAATATGTTATTTTACTCGATTTCACTAACTTGTGATTTAATCAGCGATTAATACGATATAGTTATCTAACCCATTAAATACGGTGTGAGATTACACACCGATTCTGATAAGCACTACACTTTCACGGTCGTCAACACCTAAAAATATTTTAACACTCGATTAGATCATTAAAACTTATAATAAATCTATTCTAAGATAAGCGGTCTAGATTTTTACCTCAAATCTTGAATAACTACTATTTGCCGATTTTCTTCGAATGACGGTTCACAACCCGGTGGAAAATCTCGGATCGTCGATGCTTCACGATTACAAACAACCTCGAATAATTGATTTTCACCGGATGAAGGTCCACAACCCGGTGGAAAATTTTGGATCGCCGAAATGGCCCTTCGTTTGAATCTAGAGGGGATCGCAAATCCGCTCCTTTTCCTATCACTAATCACCACTCCTTTTGAGTCGATCTTGTTTGCCTCCATTGACAAATGAATATTAGTCCAAACTAATATTTCGTAACTAAAAATGATTGGTCTTATGAGCGAAGTTGGCTTACCACAAAATCCTTACGATCACAGGATGAAAATCGAGTAATAGAGTCCCTATGATAAAATCGGTTAATAAACCCTATCTTTAATGAAATAAAAAGTAATATGGAATCCTTGAAAGAAATCCTTACCTTAAAGTTTTTGGACTGATTCCTAGCGATAACACAATGATTTCAACACCCAAGTTTGACCTTCCACTAAGTTTCTATGGCAAAGAAAAGATTTTGAATAAGGTATGGTATGATGATGGTCTCAATCCAAAAGGCCATCCCATACCAAAATATAGATTCGCACAATGGAAAGGGTAAAATAAAAATACCAAAATATTGTAACTAGCCACTTACCGATCGATCACGTGTGAGTAGATAAAATGGTTGAGAAAGAAATATGTGTGAAGTAGGAGATTGGCTATGGTGAAAAATTGGAGAGGATGATGCTTAATGATTTTCGCCATGGTGAATATTAAGGAGGGAATGATGTTGAGAGTTTTGCAAGAAGAAAAGAAGAAGAAAAGAGGGTGTCTATATTTGGTTCTTCAAGAATGGGAGATGAACAAAGAAGAAGGTTTGAGACTAGAGTGCATTCGGCAAAGAAGAAAAGGAGAGAAAAGAAAAATGGCCCTTCAAGGTTATGTGGTTTCGGCACAAAGAGGAAATGGTTTGGAGAGAATGAGAAAATAAAATCGAAATGGTCAAAAATGAAATGGCCAAAAAGAAAGCTAAGTTTACCTATTGTTCATGATACATTCGGCTAGGGAGAAGAAATTGGAGAGAAAATTTTAATGAGAAACACCAAAATGCCAAAATGAAAAGTGACCAACTAGCACCTAAACCTACCAAAAGCCAACCAAAAAATCAGCCACCCCTAGCCCCTAAAATCGTCCAAGTGCATGGCCAAAAGGTCAAAGTATGGCCACTCCAAACTTTCCAAAACATCTTCCTTGTTATAAGCATTGTGTTCCCCCTACACACCTTTTTCATTTGATTCCCTTCCTTAAGTTTAAAACTTGCCTTTTCTCTTAGCCACCATACCATAAAAATAAAAGTCCAACTTACCATATGTACTAGGCTTGATCGACACTATGAGAAAGGAAGGCAAAAAAAAAATAAAATTCTCACATGCACATCAAAGGATTCGAACTCCTTCCCTCTAGGAACAGTTATGGCGCCATCTCCTCTTTACCTCTAGCTCACTTATGCTAACTTTCACCACTTAATTACCTTAAGATTTAAGGTCACTTGTTCCACTTCATTAAAGTACTAACTACCAAAAACTATTCCAAAACCAAATAAATCTCGAGCCTTCTCGAGACTATTTAAACACACACATTGGATTATTTAACTAGCTAAGCACCAAAAAAATGCAACATATAAAAGCTCAAATTTTAGGATGTTACAATTCTACCCCCTTAAAGAAAATTTTGTCCTCAAAATTTACCTGGTTAAAAGAGGTGAGGATATTGCTTCCAAATTGTGTCCTCAGGCTCCCACGTAGCTTCCTCCGCTCCGTGATTACGCCAAAGAACCTTTACTAATGGTACTGACTTCTTTCTCAACACTTTAATATCTCGATCTAAAATTTTCACTGGTTCTTCCTCGAACGACAAGTCAGGCCTTAATTCAACTTCCACTACCAGTACTATGTGAGACGGATCCGATCGATAACACCTCAACATAGAGACATGGAAAACATTATGAATCTGACTCAACTCCGGAGGTAATTCAAGCTGATAAGCCACTGGTCCTACAAGCTTCAACACACGGTACGGTCCAATGAACCTAGGGCTCAACTTGCCCTTCCTTCCAAATCTGAAGATCTTCTTCCAAGGTGAGACCTTTAGAAAAACCTGATCTCCCACCGCAAACTCAATATCCTTACGCTTCAAATCCGCATACGACTTTTGTTTATCTGAAGCTTTCTTTAACCATGCTCGAATCACCTTTACTTTTTCTTCCGTTTCTGATATCAATTCAGGACCCAATAACTGCCGTTCCCCCAATTCAGTCCAACAAGTAGGGGTACGACACCTACAACCATATAATGCTTCATAAGGTGCCATTTGGATACTGGATTGATAACTGTTGTTATACGCAAACTTTGCCAACGGTAGAAAATCCTCCCAGCTACCTCTAAGTCAATCACACAACCCCTTAACATGTCTTCCAAAATCTGGATTACTCTTTCCGACTGACCATCTGGCTAAGGATGAAAAGCCGTGCTGAAGTTTAACTTTGTTCCCAAAGCCTCATGTAAAGCTTTCCAAAACCGTGATGTAAATCCAGGGTCCCTGTCTGATATAATAGACACTGGTACCCCATGCAACCTCACGATCTCTGATACATACAACTTAGCCAACTTCTGCAGTGAGTAATCCGTACAAACTAGTAGAAAATAGGCAGTCTTCTTCAATTGGTCCACTATCACCTAGACGGAATCTTTCTTAGTAGGTGTTAAGGGTAACCCACTAACAAAGTCCATCGTTATCTGCTCCCATTTCCATAATGGAATCTTTACCGGTTGCAACAATCCCGACGGTAATTGATGTTCTGCCTTCACTTGTTGACAAGTCAAGCACTTACCCACGAAATCAGTAACCTTCCGCTTCAACCTTGGCCACCAATACTGTTCACGGTGGTCTCGATACATCTTATTTCCTTCGAGGTACATAGCATAGAGGTTACTATGCGCCTCTCGCAGAATCATTTGTCTCAAATCCAAATCCATGGGCATACAAATTCTTCCGTGAAAACACAGTATTCCATCCATATTCAATCCAAAATCCCCTATTACACCACTTTCAACTTGTTGAAGTAAGGGACCCAACTTTTCATCTGATAACTACTTCTCCTTGATCTGTTCTAACCACATAGGCTTCACCTGAAGTTCAGCTAGCAGAATGCCATCTTCATACAAACTGAGATGAGCAAACATTGCTCTTAACTCCGATATTACCTTACGACTCAACGTGTCCGCCACCACGTTAGCTTTTCCAGGGTGATACTCGATTGAGAAGTCGTAATCCTTCAACAGCTCTACCCACCTCCGTTGTCTTAAATTCAACTCCTTTTGGGTAAGGAGGCACATAAGACTCTTATGGTTCGTATAAATAATCGACTTCTCACCGTAGAGATAGTGCCTCCAAATCATCAAAGCAAAAACCACTGCAGCCAACTCCAAATCATGGGTAGGATAGTTGACTTCGTGTGGCCTTAACTGACGAGATGCATAAGCCACAACTTTTCCAACTTGTATCAACACACAACCTAAACCCGTGTGTGACGCATCACAGTAAATGATAAACTCTTTTCCAGCCTCAGGTTGGATCAGTATTGGCGCTTTCGTCAAAATCTTCTTCAATTTCTCAAAACGTTCTTGTTGTTTCTCTGCCCACACAAACGGTACTCCCTTTTGCAACAGTTTAGTTAAGGGTGCAGCAATCAACGAAAACCCCTCACTAAAATGTCTATAATAACCAGCCAATCCTAGGAAACTCCGAATCTCAGCCACTGACTTTGGTGGTTTCCAATCCAACACAACCTCTACCTTCTGAGGATCAACTCTGATTCCTTCTACCGACACAACATGTCCCAAGAAAGTCACTTCCTTCAGCTAAAATTCACACTTACTGAATTTGCCATAAAATTACTTTTCTCGTAGCATTTGCAATACTATGCGCAGATGTGAGCCATGCTCTTCTTCATTCCTTGAGTATACTAAGATATCATCTATGAACACCACCACGAACCAGTCTAGGTAGGGTTGAAAGACTCGGTTCATCATGTCCATAAACGCAGCTGGTGCATTGGTCAATCTAAACGGCATCACCAAGAACTCATAATGTCCATAACGAGTTCGAAATGTCATCTTATGAATATCCCTAGGGACCATACAAGTCCATTTCTTTCATTTATTTTGTAAATAAGTCCCTCTAAATTTTTATTTTTTTCAATTTAACCCAAATACTCAAATTCACTAAAATTTCCAATACAAAACATGCTAATCTTTAACATATCTTTAATATAAACTCATCAAATATCAAAAACCACAAAAGTATGCTAATGGCTGAATATCATTCATGTACTAATAACAAAAATTTCAGCATGGGTCAGCTACTACTCTAAGCAACGATCTCAAAAACGTAAAAATTATCAAAAACCGAAATCAAACTAACCTTAGATTTGAGCTTACAAATGCCAAAACCTAAGCTTGAACTTCTCCTTTCTTATTTAGTACATTCGGCCATTAGAAGAATAAAAGATGATAATGATTTTTTTCTCATGTTTTATTTAACATATAATATGATATTTCATTATTTACTTAATTAACCTTATATATATAATATACATAGCATACAAATAAGGGCATTGTTGGTACATGCCGTCCACTACCTTATAAAATGGGCCAATTGCCCTTTTAGTACCTCATTTTAAAAAGCCATCATCATTCTAGCACTTTACACTATAGTATGCAACTTTTTCACTTTACGCGATTTAATCCTTTTTGTTAAATTAAACACTCAAACGATAAAATTTTTCTACAAAACTTTCACACACATTAATTCGCACATAATAAGCACGGAATATAATATTTAAATATTTCTTAGACTAGGATTCGTGGTCCCAAAACCACCATTTTGATTAGGGTCAAATTGCATCACATAACTTCTCCCCTTAGGGATTTTCATCCCTAAAAATCTTACCGTTAAATAAAGTCGGATATTGTTGCCTCATTAAATCTTCAGGATCCCACGTAGCCTCTTCAACTCTGTGCCAATTCCATAATACTTTCACTAATGGAATTCTCTTGTGTCTCAACTCTTTTATTTCTCGAGCTAAAATATGGATCGGTTCTTCCTCATACGTCATATCGGATCAGATTTCAACCTCTGACGGAGTGATCACATGTGACGGATCTGATCTGTACTTACGAAGCATCGAAACGTGAAATACATCATGCATCTTTTCTAATTCAGAGGGCAACTTCAATCTATAAGCAACAGGCCCAATACGTTCGATGATTTCATACGGTCCAATAAACCTCGGGCTTAGTTTGCCTTTTTGACCAAATCGGAGTACTTTCTTCCACGGAGAAACTTTCAAGAATACCCAATCCCCGACCTGAAATTCAATGTCTTTACGTTTCAAATTAGCGTAAGACTTTTGACGATCTGATGCAGCTTTCAAACTATCTCTGATTATAGCCACTTTCTGTTCTGTCTCTTTAATCAAATCGACCCCGTGTACCTTGTTCTCACTGAGTTCAGTCCAGTATAATGGGGTTCGACACTTGTCACTGTACAAAGATTCGTAGGGCGCCATTTTGATAGTAGATTGAAAGCTATTTTATAAGCAAATTCAATTAAAGGTAGGTATCGTTCCCACGTACCTTCAAACTCGAGAACGCAACATCTCAACATGTCCTCAAGTATCTGAATGGTTCTCTCGGACTGACCATCTGTCTACGGATGAAAGGCTGTGCTAAAGTAGAGTTTAGTGCCTAAAGCATCTTGCAACTTCTTCCAAAATCGTGATGTAAATCTCGGGTCTCTCTCTGAAACAATGGAACTTGGTACACCATGTAATCTCAAAATTTGAGATACATACAATTCAGCAAGCTTATCGAGCGAATAATCTGTACGAACTGGCACAAAGTGAGCTGATTTGGTCAGTCTATCTACTATAACCCAAACTGCATCTTTCTTGCTCGGTGTCGTAGGCAAACCGAATACAAAATCCATAGTGATTCTATCCCATTTCCATTTAGGTATCATGATCGGCTGAAGTAACCCAGAAGGCACTTGATGCTCTGCTTTTACTTGCTGACAAATTAAACACTTTGAAACAAATTCAGATATATCCCGTTTCATGTCGGGCCACCAATAGAACTGTTTCAAATCATTATACATTTTCGTGCTACTCGGATGTATCGAAAATCGACTATTATGAGCCTCGCTCGAAATCATCTGAATCAATTCCATATTCTTCAGGACACATATTCGGCCTTTGAAGTTTAAGCAATCATTTGCATCAATTTGAAACTCTAACTCTGCATCATTTCCACACTGAGCTCGTCTAGCAATCAAGTCTTTGTCAATTCTTTGCGCATCACAAATTTGCTGAATAAACATCAGTCTTGCTTTCAACTCGGCTATGATCGAACCATCACCAGACATAACCATATGTGCGTTCAATGCACGAAGAGCAAACAATAATTTTTGACTTAATCCATCTGCAACAACGTTAGCTTTCCCCGGATGGTAGTCAATCACCAGTTCATAGTCTTTCAACAGCTCTAACCATCTGCATTGTCTTAAGTTCAAATCTTTCTGAGTCATTAAGTACTCAGGCTTTTGTGATCTGAATAAACATGACATTTTTCGCCAAACAAGTAATGACGCCATATTTTCAAAGCGAAAACAATAGCTACAAGTTCCAAATCATGAGTAGGATAATTTCTTTCGTGGGGCTTCAATTGTCTCGAAGCGTAGGCTATGACTGTAACATCCTGAAAAGGGCCTATGCATTTTCGGTTTAATTGTACGAAGTGACATGTTTTATGTGTTAAGAATAAATTTTGAACATTTTGGAAACCCGAAAATGTATGGAAATGCTAAGTTAAAAAGAGGAAAGTGAACATTTATGGAAACTAGGAAAATGATTTAGAAATGATTCAAAAGAGGAAAGTGAACATTTCTGGAAACTAGGAAATGTAAGGAAATGTCAAGTTTAAAGAGCCAAACGAAAATTTTTTTAGACTTAGAAATGACTTAGAAATGTCGAGTTTTAAAGTTTAAAAGAGGAAATTAAGAAAAGGTGGCCTTAAGAGAAAAAGTATGTGAAATTTGACACACAACAAAGCTTGGAAAAGTGGCTCAAGATGCCACTTAGGGCCTCTGAAAATGGCACCACATGCAAGTGTATTTGGGCTGTGGATCGAGTCACTTAGGAAGCAAATAAAAGAAGTTTTATTTTGCTACAAAGAGCGAGAGAGGTGGACGACATGAGGGCTCTTAAAAGAGGAGTTTTATTTCCTTTAGAATTTCGCTAAATAGGAGATAATTGTTGGATTAATTCTTTTGATAAAGTGATAATTATCACATAGGAAGAGTGGTGGCCAAGTAGGGACTTTAGCCTAGGAATTTCGCAATAGAAGGAAGATAAGGCCATTCTTCATTCATTCTTTTTCTTCAAGAAAGCCTCTCTGAAATTCTCTAGCAAATTTCTCCATTCTTTTCTTTCCTTCCTCTGCCGAATTCTCTCTGCCATTGATCTCTTTTTCTCTTTTCTTTTCTTCTTCTATTACAAACATAATCAAAAGCCGAAGGTACCAATAACCCTAGCCGATTTCTCACTAAGCCTCAAGAGCCGAAATTGTGATACATATCAGGGCCATAGCCGAATAGTGCTAAGAGTTCAAACAAGAGTTCCATCAAATTCTTCTGATGAGGTAAGATCTAGACTCGCTTTGATTCTTTTCTTTTAAGCTTTGTCAAATTTAGGACTAATCCTCATATTGTATTTTGGCGAAACTATGGAAGGAATATCGGGATTTAGGTGGTGTCGACTAGAGAAAGAGGAGTTCTCCTGGATTTCTAAGATCTAAGGTAAGCTATGAATACCATTCGGCCATTAGCTATATAATTATGATTCAATGTTAGATTAGATCTAACATATAATTATAAGGATTTCGACAGGCACCTAAGATAAAAGATCAATTTCAGGATTTAAGATTCGGAAGGTAAGCACATAGGTATATTCGGCCAATGTCTGATTTGATATCTAGATCTATTTGATAATCGTTTAAAAAGACAAAACTAATCTGTTTAAGTGATTCAAGGCTTGGCCGAATACAAGAAGAAACATAGTAGCGATTTTGGGATTTGAATAGTCATCAAATCAGCACCAAAGGTAAGAAGTTGACTACATAAATCCTTCGGGATTTGGGTTATAGCCGATTAGGCTTTAAAAGAAAAACACTAAGTTTGGCCGAATAGGCCTTTGCTAAATATTACCATGTTGGTTTAATGTAGGGACTTAAAATCTAAAGCAATAGATCGCTTTTTGGGATTTCAAGGAATTCGTTAAGCAAATCAGTGTGTACCTACACTATATCATAATATGTTTTATGGCTACGTTTAATTAATATATGTGATATTAAGAATATAAAAGTGGCTAAGGTACCATGTTATGGTACAAAGTACTCAGGTACATTTCCTACTCCTACTAGGATTATGAAATATGTTAATTGTAACATGAGAATAAGAATAAGAATGTGAACTCTGGCATATTTATGCATATTACTATTATATGGGGCATATGGGTTTATTTTTGGGAAAGTGAATGTGGTAACCTCACAAACACGGTGACCTAAGACCGTGATATCTGTATGTGGTGACCAAAGACCACAGTAATCTGAATGTGGTGACCTAAGACCATAGAAATCTGAACGTGGTGACCTAAGACCACGAATGCAAGTGACCTAAGACCGCGATATGAAGTGTAGCGTATGAGGGTCGACTTAGTAGTCCCCACTTGTACAAGGTTGGTATGGGGAGTGTAGCGGATGGCTTAATAGGTTTGGGTTTTGGGAATGCATCATAATTTGTATGCTATGATATGAATGTGTAATAATTGTTATGCCCGATTCGATTATGATTTTGTGTGTGTACACATTGAGTCTGTTGACTCACCCCGCTAATGGGACCATGTTTGGTGATGAATAGTGATGGACCGACGAGAACTTGTGGTGGCCATGCTCAACTTGGAAGTTTTTATTTTTAATGGACATTTTATTTCATTTAAGTACTTTGAACTATTTGGATTTGTTTGATGTAATGAGGCCATAAGGCCATGGTGAACCATTTTATTTACATTTATTGTTTAATTATGTTACAAATTTTATTGAGTTAAAGACTAAGTAATTCATTTTTTTATATACTCTATATGTTTTATCACTTAATATTAAAAAGGGTTTTCAAAATAAAATTTAATCCGTTTCAACACAAGCCCAACCCAAAATAATATTTTTTTAGAATCACACAAGTTTTCTCTAAGTTACAAAAGAACTTGAAACCAGTTTACTTGAGGAGCATACCAAATCTGGTCAAAGCTCGTGGGCCGGGTTTGGGGTGTTTCAATTTGGTATCAGAGCCTAGTTTTAAACTCTCGGCCTATGGGCTAAGGCCCAAAATGTTTTCAAATCGAGCCCAATTAAGCTTTATAAAGTATCTTATGAAATAAGCAAGTTTTTTCTGGCATGGCACCTAAGTCTCGACCCATGATCCACCGTGTAAGTACCCCTAACTATCGTGTGATTATGTGAATTATAGAAGCGTAGAAAAGGAATGGAACGTAGAATAGCATGATAGAACTTGAACCCCAGGATTAGTCTACTCAAACACAAATACATAAGACTTAATGCACTAAACAAACCTATGGCTAGGTCAATCGAGTTAGGGTGTGGCAACCATGGTACGCATGTCTAGGATTGGATCCGAAAGAGCCTAGTATTTAAGCAGTCCTAGTGACTCACCTCCTCTTCGCAGGAATCCTACCTGGTGCGTAGCTTCGGTTCACCCTAACCTAGAGGACTTAGTGGGTGTGGCAACCCCAGTGCACATGCCTAGGAATGGTTTTAGTGGGAGCTTGGTATTTAAGCAGTCCGTGTGACTCACCTCCTCTCCACTCGAATCCCGCACAGTGCGTAGCTTTGGTTCACCCCGACCAAGAAGACTTCGGTCATAGGATAAACCCAATAACTAAAACCCAAAGGAAACTAGCCATGTTTTTTAATAAGAACCCTAATTTTAAAAACTCTTAAAATCATTTTTCTTTAATTTGTGAAAATTATTTTCCTACACAATTTTCCAAAAAATTTTGATTTATAAAATTACAAAATACCCTAGTGGTAAAATTACAAAGATGCCCTTGGTTTATAAAATGTCCAACTACTCAACAGCTTTTGCCAAAATTTCATTATTTTATAAATGTTCAAAAACCCTAATTTGCAAACTATCAAAATACCTTAATTTTGGAAAAACTACAAAATCGCCTCTTAACTTACAAAATTACCAAAATGACCTCGATTTCTAAAATTTTGCAACACCACCATTTTAGAAATTACAATTTTAAAAGAACCTCAAAGTTTTGTAACTTCTAAAATATCCTGAATTATTAAAATTTTACAATTTACCTTGCCAGGAAAATTACCAAAATACCCCCAAAGTCTAAAATTTTCAAAATACCTCTGATTTCAAAAAAAATTTCCAAAATACCCCAAGAATATTAAAATTTCCAAAATACTTTTGACAAAAACACCAAGGAACCTTATTTGACAAATTACGAAAATACCCTTGTAGGATAAATTACGCAAATACGCCTCGGTAGTGGAAAAAAAAAACAACAATGAAAACTACAACATTTCTCTGAATGAACGGAAGTTCATGATTGATTGATGAATGAATGAATGTGAAGACTGTGTGCATGTATGAATACGAAAGAACCACTCCTAAAATTCTTCTCATAAAACTTCTTCGCGGTTAATCAGTGGAATAAAGGCTAATTTATAAAAACTTTCTTAATCAGATTAAAGTGCATCGTTAGATATGAGTTCTAGAGGACGCGGTCGTCATGGACGCCAGTAGAGGAAGAATGAGTATGTCAAACCCGTTAGATCGGGTCAAGGTCCGACAATGAGTTACCACCGCCACCACCACCAATTTGTTGGTGTCGAGCGAAGCTCAGACGGGGGATGATCGTGTCGCAGTTATGTCATGCGAGTTTTGGAAATGGTGGCTGGCGCTGGTGGAAATACGGGAGCTCGAAAATCTATACCCGAGCGACTCCGAGCCAATAGAGCCGAAGTGTTTCGTGGCATATCGGGTGTAACACCCAGTACGGCCGAATATTGGTTGGAGGCAACCGAGCGCATTATGGATGAGCTCGATCTAACCCCGGAGGAGAAGTTGAAAGGAATGGTGGCACTACTACGCGATGAAGCGTATCAATGGTGGTTAACAGTGAGGGATGGTGCCGCTGCTGAGGATCTGACCTGGGAGTATGCTAAGGAGGCATATCAGAAAAAGTATGTCGGCACACGATATATTGATGAGCAGAGGAAAGCTTTTCTGGGGCTGGTTCAAGGGAACAAGTCTGTGGCGAAATATGAGGCTGAATTCCTAAGGTTGAGCCGGTATGCTCGAGGAGTAGTGGCAACTGAGCATGAGCGCTGTGTCCATTTTGAGGACGGACTAAGAGATGATCTGAGATTGTTAATAGCATCGCATCAGGAGCGGGAATTTTCTGCTTTGGTGGAAAAGGCTAAAGTGGCTGAAGGAATCAATGATTCTACAAAGCATACTATGGATCAGAATAGGCCCAAAAGAAGTTTTGGATCGTCTAGAAAGGTTCATAAGAGGCCTAGAGTTGATGGGCCGCGAGGTCAGCAAGTTGGTTCTGGAGGGCAGTATCGTCCTTGTGATGTGTGTGGAAAGAAGCACTTAGGAGAGTGCTGGAAGAAAATCGGAGGATGTTTTAGGTGTGGGTCCAAGGACCATGTGATCAAGGATTGTCCTAAGCAAACAGATGAAAGTCGACCAGCATTTGTAATGTTAGTCGGTGGTAGAGGGGACAAGCAATTTCAACGAGGTTATGGTTCAAATAATGAGGTAGTGGTACTAGCAGAGGACGTGGAACATAAGACAGAGGTGCTGCTAATACTGAGGCAAGGCAGCCGGGTTTGGTTTATGTGGTTCACCGAAGGGAGGATGGAGACGCACCGGACGTCATAACCGGTACGTTCTTTATTCATGGCAAGCCTTATTATGCCTTAATTGATGTGGGCTCGACCCATTCTTATGTTGCCTGTAGTGTAGTTGAAACACTAGGCCTAGACTCTGAAATTTCTGATAGGGAGATGACGGTAGTAAGCCCATTAGGCCAAACTGTAGTGGTGAATAAGATCTTTCGGAATGTACCCCTAGAAATTCAGGGAGTGAACTTTTGGGCTGACTTAATAGAGTTACCCTTTGGAGAATTTGACCTCATACTTGGTATGGATTGGTTAGTAGAACACCGAGCTGTGTTGGATTGTGCGGCTAAATGAATGGAATTAAGGACCCCGGAGGATGAGGTGGTCATTATGATAGGAGAAAGAAGAAACTATTTGTCTAATGTAGTTTCGGCGCTTAATGCTGAAAAGATGGTTCGTAAAGGGTACGAGGCATTTTTAGCCTTCATAAGTGCTTTGAATGGAAAGGAGGAAGGTGTCAATGGAGTTAGAATGGTAAGGGACTTTGAGGATGTGTTCCCAGAGGAATTACCAGGAATACCCCCAGATAGGGAGGTGAAATTTGGAATAGATTTACTACCGGGAACAGCTCCTGTGTCAATCGCTCCATACCAAATGGCGCTAAAGGAGTTAGTGGAGCTCAAGGCTCAAATCCAGGAATTACTTGACCGTGGGTTTATTCGACCCAGTGTGTCTCCGTGGGGAGCACCGATTTTGTTTGTAAAGAAGAAGGACGGAACTATGCATATGTGCATAGATTACCGTCAGTTGAACAAGCTAACCATCAAGAACAAGTATCCTTTACCAAGGATCGATGACTTGTTCGATCAGCTAAAGGGAGCGGTAGTATTCTCGAAGATCGACTTAAGGTCTGGATATCACCAGTTGAAAGTGAAGGAGGTAGATATCCATAAGACATCCTTTAGGACAAGATACGTCCACTATGAGTTTGTGGTAATGCCGTTTGGGTTGACGAATGCCCCAGCCTCGTTCATGGATATGATGAACCGAGTTTTCCAACCTTACTTGGATAGGTTCGTCGTTGTGTTCATCGACGATATCTTGGTGTTCTCTAAGACTGAAGAGGAGCATGATGAGCATCTCCGGATTGTGTTGCAAGTGTTAAGGGAAAAGAAGCTTTATGCCAAATTCAGCAAGTGTGAATTTTGGCTTAGGGAAGTTGCTTTCCTAGGACACGTGGTGTCTGCCGAAGGAATAAGGTGGATCCTAAGAAGATCAAGTTGTGTTGGATTGGAAACCACCTAAGTCGATGGCGGAGATTCGTAGTTTCTTGGGATTGGCAAAGCTATTCTGAAGGTTGTGGAAGGATTTTCATCAATAGCCGCGCCTTTAACAAAGTTGTTGAGGAAGGAAGTACCCTTTGTATGGACGGATAAGCAACAGGAGAGTTTTGAAAAACTTAAGAAGGTGTTGACGGAAGCTCCAGTGTTAATTTAGCCGGAGGCAGGGAAGGATTTTGTGGTGTACTGTGACGCTTCACATACGGGATTAGGATGTGTCCTAATGCAAGGTGGAAAAATAGTCGCTTATGTGTCTCGGCAGTTAAGGCTACATGAAGTTAACTACCTAACCCACAACTTGGAATTAGCAGTAGTGGTTTTCGCTCTTTAGGTGTGGAGACACTACCTTTATGGTGAAAAGTCGATGATCTACACAGACCACAAGAGTCTCAAGTACCTATTGACTCAGAAGGAGTTAAACTTGAGGCAGCGAAGGTGGGTTGAATTGCTGAAAGACTATGACTGTTTGATAGAATATCACCGGGGCAAGGCAAATATAGTAGCGGATGCCCTAAGTCAAGGTGGTGTCGATCTAAGGCAATGTTCACCCATTTAAGTTTGTATGAGGATGGAAGCACATTTATTTGAGTTGCAAGTCAAGCCAACGTGGTTGAAGGAGGTGAAAGAGGGACAGTTGGTTGATGAGGAATTAATGTTGTTGCAACAAGCACGAATCTGAGAGTTAGAGGACTATGAGGTTAGTGATGAGGGAATGTTGTGCTTCAAAGGAAAAGTCTGTATGCCGAGGGACAAGGAGTTAAGATAGAGGATTCTTCGGGAAGCGTATAGTAGCCCTTATGCTATGCATCCCGGAGGCACTAAGTTGTACAGAGATTTAGGAGAACAATTTTGGTGGCCTGATCTTAAATGGGAAGTTACTGAATTCGTGGGAAAATGTCTAACTTGTCAGCAAGTTAAGGCTGAACACCAAGTTCCATCGGGATTGCTTTAGCCAATCGAGATTCAACAGTGGAAGTGGGAAAGAATTACCATGGACTTCATTAGTGGGCTCCCCCTTACGCCTACTAAGAAGGACTCGGTATGGGTAATAGTGGACCATTTGACTAAGTCCGCACACTTCATCCCGATAAGAGTGGATTATTCCCTTTAGAAGCTAGCCAAATTGTACGTGGTGGAGATTGTAAGGTTACACGGAGTGCCGGTGTCAATTATTTCGGATAGAGACCCAAGGTTCACGTCCCGATTTTGGAGGGCACTTCATCAAGCTTTAGGCACTAAGTTGGACTTCACTACTACTTTCATCCACAATCGACCAAGCGATCCGAAAGGGTAATACAAATGTTGGAGGATATGTTGAAAGGTCATGTGATGGATTTAGGAAGTTGGGAGGATTACTTGCCTTTAGCGAGTTCGCCTACAACAACAAGCCTATCAAAGCTAGCATTCGGATGGCACCATATGAAGCGTTGTATGGTCGGAAGTGTCGAACTCCTACTTGTTGGACTGAGTTAGGAGAACGTCGAGTTTTGGGACAAGATTTGGTGGCAGACACTGAGGAGAAGGTTGAGATAGTCCGAGCACGGTTAAAGGAAGCCTCTGATAGGCAAAAATCTTACGCCGACCTCAAGCGGAAGGAAATAGAGTTTGAAGTGGGAGACCAAGTGTTTCTGAAAGTCTTGCCATGGAAGAAGGTGATGAGGTTTGGTCGGAAAGGAAGTTAAGCCCAAGGTTTATAGGGCCCTATCGAAAATCGAAGCGAAGTTGGACCAAATGGCATACCGATTAGAGTTGCCACCAGAGTTGCAGCAGATGCACGATGTATTCCACGTATCCATGCTACGTCGTTACCGATCGGATCCGTCTCACGTGGTACCAGTTGAAGAAATGGAGCTAAGGCCAGACTTATCCTACGAGGAAGAGCCGATTCAGATATTGGAACGTGATGTGAAAATACTATGGAGGAAGTCAGTTCCTCTAGTCAAAGTGTTATGGCGCAATCATGGATTGGAGGAAGCTTCGTGGGAGCCAGAAGAAGCAATACGACAACAATACCCTCAATTATTTTAGCTAGGAAATTTCGGGGATGAAATTATTTTAAGGGGGTAGAACTGTAACATCTTGAAAAGGGCCTATGCATTTTCGGTTTAATTGTACGAAGTGACATGTTTTATGCGTTAAGAATAAATTTTGAACATTTTTGGAAACCTGAAAAATGTATGGAAATGCTAAGTTAAAAAGAGGAAAGTGAACATTTATGGAAACTAGGAAAATGATTTAGAAATGATTCAAAAGAGGAAAGTGAACATTTATGGAAACTAGGAAAATGATTTAGAAATGATTCAAAAGAGGAAAGTGAATATTTCTAGAAACTAGGAAATGTAAGGAAATATCAAGTTTAAAGAGCCAAACGAAAATTTTTGGAAACTTAGAAATGACTTAGAAATGTCGAGTTTTAAAGTTTAAAAGAGGAAATTAAGGCAAGGTGGCCTTAAGAGAAAAAAGTATGTGAAATTTGACACACAAACAGCTTGGAAAAGTGGCTCTGAAGATGCCACTTAGGGCCTCCGAAATGGCGCCACATGCAAGTGTATTTGGGCGTGGATCGAGCCACTTAGGAAGCAAATAAAGAAGTTTTATTTCGCTACAAAGAGCAGAGAGGTGGATTTGCATGAGGGCTCTTAAAAGAGGAGTTTTATTTCCTTTAGAATTTTGGCTAAATAGGAGATAATTGTTGGATTAATTCTTTTGATAAAGTGATAATTATCACACAGGAAGAGTGGTGGCCAAGTAGGGGACTTTAGCCTAGGAATTTTGCAATAGAAGGAAGATAAGGTCATTCTTCATTCATTCTTTCTCTTCAAGAAAGCCTCCGCCGAAATTCTCTAGCAAATTTCTCCATTCTTTTCTTTCCTTCCTCTGTTAATTCTCTCGCCATTGATCTCTTTTTTCTTTTCTTTTCTTCTTCTATTACAAACATAATCAAAAGTCGAAGGTACCAATAACCCTAGCCGATTTCTCACTAAGCCTCAAGAGTCAAATTGTGATACATATCGAGGCCATAGCCAGAATAGTGCTAAGAGTTCAAACAAGAGTTCCATCGAATTCTTGGTGAGGTAAGATCTAGACTCGGTTTCTATTCTTTTCTTTTTAAGCTCGTCAAATTTAGGACTAATCCTCATATTGTATTTTGGCAGAAACTATGGAAGGGAATCTCGGGATTTAGGTGGTTTCGACTAGAGAAAGAGGAGTTCTCCTGGATTTCTAAGATCTAAGGTAAGCTATGAATACCATTCGCCATTAGCTATATAATTATGATTCAATGTTAGATTAGATCTAACATATGATTATAAGGATTTGACGAGCACCTAAGACAAAAGATCAATTTTAGATTTAAGATTGGAAGGTAAGCACATAGGTACATTCGCCAAGGCCTGATTTGATATCTAGATCTATTTGATAATCGTTTAAAAAGCCAAAACTAATCTATTTAAGTGATTCAAGGCTTGGCCGAATACAAGAAGAAACATAGCAGCGATTTCCTGATTTGAATAGTCATCAAATTGGCACCAAAGGTAAGAAGTTGACTACATAAATCCTTCAGATTTGGGTTATAACCGATTAGGCTTTAAAGAAAAACACAAAGTTTGGCGAATAGGCCTTTGCTAAATATTACCATGTTGGCCAAATGTAGGGCTTAAAATCTAAAGCAATAGATCGATTTTTCGGGATTTCAAGGAATTAGTTAATAAATCAGTGTGCACCCACACTATATCATAATATGTTTTATGGCTACGTTTAATTAATATATGTGATATTAAGAATATAAAAGTGGCTAAGGTACCATGTTATGGTACAAAGTACTCAGGTACATTTCCTACTCCTACTAGGATTATGAAATATGTTAATTGTAACATGAGAATAAGAATAAGAATGTGAACTCTGGCATATTTATGCATATTACTATTATATGGGGCATATGGGTTTATTTTTGGGGAAGTGAATGTGGTGACCTAAGACCACAAACACGGTGACCTAAGACCGTGATATCTCGTATGTGGTGACCTAAGACTACAAGAATCGAATGTGGTGACCTAAGACCACGAAATCTGAACGTGGTGACCTAAGACCACGAATGCGGTGACCTAAGACCGCAATATGGAGTGTAGTGGAAGGAGGGTCGACTTAGTAGTCCCCACTGTGCTGAGTTGGTAAGGGGAGTGTAGCGGATGGCTTAATAGGTTTGGGTTTTGGGAATGCATCATAATTTGTATGCTATGATATGAATGTGTAATAATTGTTATGTCCGATTCGATTATGATTTAGTCTTCAGTACACATTGAGTCATTGACTCACCCCATTGTGGGACCATGTTTGGTGATGAACAAGTGATGGACCGTGACTGGCGAGAACTTGTGGTGGCCATGCTCAACTTGGAAGTTTTTATTTTAATGGACGCTTTTATTTCATTTAAGTACTTTGAACTATTTGGATTTGTTTGATGTAATAAGGCCATAAGGCCATGGTGAACCATTTATTTCATTTATTGTTTAATTATGTTACAAATTTTTATTGAGTTAAAGACTAAGTAATTCATTTTTTTATATACTCTATATGTTTTATCACTTAATATTAAAAAGGGTTTTCAAAATAAAATTTAATCCGTTTCAACACAAGCCCAACCCAAAACGATATTTTTTAGAATCACACAAGTTTTCTCTAAGTTACAAAAGAACTTGAAACCGTTTACTTGAGGAGCATACCAAATGGTCAAAGCTCGTGGGCCGGGTTTGGGGTGTTTCAATGACTTTGCCTTCCTGCATCAAAAAACAACCCAAACCATTTAAACAAGCATCACTATAAACAATAAATTCTTTACCCGATTCAGTCAAGGCTAACACCTGGAGCTTCGGTCAAAAGGGCTTTCAACTCATCAAAACTTCTCGACATTTTTCTGATCATTCGAACTTAACATCTTTCTGTAACAGCTTTGTCAAAGGTGTAGCTATCATGGAAAAGCCTTTGACTAATCATCTATAGTATCCCGCAAGTCCCAAAAAGCTCTGAATTTTGGAGACATTCTTTGGTGGTTTCCAATCAAGTATAGCCGATATTTTATTCGGATCAACCCGAATACCTGAAGCTGAAACAACATGACCCAAAAAGCTGACTTCCTTCATCTAGAACTCACACTAACTGAACTTTGCATACAACTGCTAATCTCGTAAAGTCTATAACACTAATCTCAAGTGTTCAGCATGTTTGGTTTCATCTTTAGAGTAGATCCGTATATCATCAATAAACACTACTACAAACTGATCTAAAACTGTTTGAAAACCTAATTCATTAGATCCATAAATACAGCGGGTGCATTTGCAAGTCCAAAAGGCATAACCAAAAGCTCAAAGTGGTCGTACCTCGTCCAGAATGCAGTCTTTGGCACATCAGAATCTCTGACTCGCAATTGATAGTAACCCAATCTCAAATCTATCGTTGAAAACACTGAAGCTCCTTTCAACTGATCAAATAAATCATCAATTCGAGGTAACGGGTATTTATTCTTTATAGTGACCTTATTTAGCTACCAATAATCGATACATATTGGCATAGTTCCATCTTTCCTTTTCACAAACAGAATTGGCGCACCCCAAGGAGAAAAACTCAGTCGTGCAAAACCCCTATCTGTCAACTCTTGCAACTGTGCTTTCAACTCTTTCAACTCAGTAGGTTCCATCTGATACGGAGCTATCAAAATCTGAGTCATCCCCGGTACTAATTCAATGTCGAACTCAATCTCTTGAATTGGTGGTAAACTCAGTAATTCATCAGGGAACACCTTAGGGTATTCACACACAACTGGTACGGACTCAATCTGCTTTTCGGACACTTTATTATCCAGCACATAAGCTAGGTAAGCTTCTCATCCTTTTCTCACATATTTACGGGCTAACATTGAGGATATTACTGTAGGTAACCCATTTAAATCACTAGATTCAACTCGGATGGTCTCACCGTTCTGACATCTCAAATCAATGATCTTTCTTTTACAATTCACCACTGCATCGTGTAAAGTTAACTAATCCATTCCCAAAATTATATCAAACTCGTCGAAGGGTAATAACATTAAATCGGCCAAAAAGCAAGAATCTCGAATCATCAGTGGGCAACCTTTACACACTTTATCAATAAGTACACATCTACCCAAGGGGTTGGACACACGAATCACAAACTCAGTAGACTCAACAGGCAGAGTCGTACTATGTACCAAAGTTTCACATACATACAAATGAGTCGAACCAGGATCAATCAATGCAATTACAGTAGTATCATAAAGTGTGAAAGTATCGGTAATAACATCGGGGGAAGAAGCATCCTCTCTAGCACGTATAGCATAAGCTCTAGCTGGTGCTCGAGCCTCTGATCGAATTGTAATGTCCCTCGTTCCTCTCTGACTGCCATCTACATTCCCTGAATGTCTGGGTGGTCTACCTCGTGCTGACGCATTGCTCATTTTAGTGTTCTGAGCCGTATTTTGCTTGGCTAGCATCGGGCACTCTCGAATGAAATGATCTGATGATCACAAATAAAACAAGATCGATCACGGAATCTACAACTCCCAGAATGCCATTTTCCACAATGTTTGCACTCAATTCGATCCTGTTGAATATTGCCAACATTAGCCATCAAAGTGGCTCGAGAACTCACTGGAAGTCGATCACCTCTAGACAGATCAGGAGTAGTCTTGTGTCGGTTAAAGTCATCCCTGAACTTCTTAGATGTTGAATGGAAATTTTTACTCAACGATTTTTTACGAGTATCTCTAGCTTCTGTCTCAGCCTTTTTTTTTCTCTTTTTCGAGCTCTTCAGCTTTGCAAGCTCGCTCGACCAGTACCACAAACTCTTTAATCTCAAGAATGCCCACAAGTAACTTTATGTCTTCATTCAGACTGTCTTCAAATCTTCTGCACATAATGGCTTTAGAAGAAACACACTCTCTAGCATATCCGCCGAGTCCGACAAATTTTCGCTCATATTCATCACGGTCATTCACTGCTTTGATTCAAGAAATTCTTTACGCTTTTGATCAATGAATCTCGGTCGATATATTTTTTGGAACTCAATGGAAGAAGTCCCAAGTCACTTTTTCTTTCCGAACTACTGATACTAGTGTTTTCCACCAGTGGTAGGCAGAGTCCCGAAGTAAAGATATAGCACACTTTAGACATTCCTCTGAAGTACAGGATAACTCATCAAGTATCCGAATAGTATTATCAAGCCACATCTCAGCTCGCTCTGTGTCATCATTATCATTGGCTTTGAATTCTTCGGCCCCATATTTCCTGATTTTATCAACAGGAGGCCTACTAGATCTCATTGGATCTATCAACAGGGTTGCTAAATATACCGGAGTTGGATTATTTGGGGGTGGAGGTGTTGTACGGTCGGATTATTCTGAACAAACTGGGTAAACCATTCATTCATCATCTGGTAGAAGGCTTGTTTGGCCTCCCCCTCATGGCTACCCGTAACTGGTCGAGAGTCTACTGGCACTGATCCTCGTGCATGATGAGGTGCTACACTTTCTATATCATCTGCTACGGCTCTATCAGGACTAGAGTCCATTTACTATATAAAACATATTTTAGAATATCAAGTCACCACACTATCATATATCATAGAAAGGCATGTATAACTAGACTCACAAGCGCTCACAGTAGTCCTAGAATTGACTAAACTGTAAGCTCGATACTAATAAATGTAACACCCCTAACCCAGATTCATCACCGGATTAGGTTACAGTGCTACTAATAGCCAAATCTTTTCAATTGATTAATTCATATCCTAAACAGATAAAGCACATGGGCATAATATATATATGTATATATAAATATACTTAATATACAAGTTAAAACATATTCAATGTAATCATCCACAAATACAAAATGATCAAACAATATACTTCTATCCTCATTATTAGCATATTTATCTATTTTATTCTATGATACAAACACCTATTTAGTACCACCCCCTTGTATACATTTCATGCAAACATGCCTCACGTACCATTTCGTTTTAAACCAAAGCACACTGAACCTTGTAATTGGAACTACTAATAAGCATCATTACGATTACATGCATACATCACTTGACATTACACCTATGGACTAAGAGACAATACACTTCATATATATATATATATATACCTATATCCGAATATGCATAACCTTAGCTTTTAATGCATAACCACAATATAACTTTGCATCTTACATACATAGATCAAAGACCTAATGTACCAACTAAACTTCCATAATTCATGCAAAATTTATGTTACTTATTTGTACTACAATTGACCATACATAAACATAGGTCTCAAAGCCAACTTAACCTAAAAACACAAGCATATAAACCATGCCTTGACCGAACATTCATTACCACTTTTCAATAATTTGTAACTACTTATACTTATCATTAACAATGAATCCAACAAGTTAACTTACATACACAAACTTTGATTATAAGATCACTACTATCACCTAACCGAATCAACTATATTAAGCAACAACGACCCAAGTCAAGTTTTCTCCAACAAAATACATATCGCTCAGATCACCCATTCACATTTTAAATAATACCTAAACCACATTCGAATACAAACAATAATTAGCATGAGCAAGCCATTTCATCAAAACACATGAACAAAGTTTAACCAAAATAGATAGCCATCTTCGCATGGCTAAATATATATACATGATTAAGTATCATTAGTAATATAGCTTATTCTAGCCTATACATGCCTTTTCGAATCAAAACTAAGTTTATCAATACCAAAAGAGAGTCGATAGTGTGGTTGACTTCTTCAAAGATCTTTCGAGTCCGTAGCTTGAATCAAAAATCTATAAAATAGAAGTAGACAAGAATACACACAGTAAGCATGCTAGCTTAGTAAATCTTAAGCAAAAACATTATCACATTTAATGGTAAAACATTTAAACAACCAACTCATAACCTTAATAAGCAGTTCTTATCTTATATATATATATATATATATACACACATTATGGTTGAATTTGCATATATATATATATATATATATAACCAACTTGTACATTTCCTTATACCTTTACAAATACCTTTAACTACTTATGCTTTCATTTAGCCAATTTTCTTATCACTTTGATCTTCCTTTTCTCAATAACATCACATACGTACATCTATACACTTATATGCATATTCATAGAACACTTAAGTAGAATAACACATACCTTACTACCAAATTAACAAATTCACTTCCACATGCTTAGGCATACTTAATTCACTCCACCAAAATCATTAGCACTTAATTTTCTCTTAAAATAGTAATTCAATAGCTAGAACCTACTAAACATTACCTGAATCTCACACACCAGCACTAAGCCTGCTGAACTTAGAGTCCGAAATCATAACACTGGCATTAAGCCTACTAGGCAATAAGCCCAAAATATATCACCCAAGACGAGGCTGCTAGGCATAAAGCCCAAAATACATCACCCAAGACGAGGCACGCTAGGCATAAAGCCCGAAATACATCATCAAGACGAGGCACGCTGGGCATAGAGTCGAAAATACATCACCCAAGACGAGGCTCGCTAGGCATAAAGCCTGAAATACAATGTAATTATTCTTATAATACACATTTCTAAAAGCTGATTTCACAAACCAATCACATACTTCACATTTTTCCCAAATATTATATCAAAGATACACATTCATATCATATTGTCAATTTATGCATTCAAGCCAATTTAACCCATATACATTCGGCTTTTACAATAATATACACTCAAATTTATCGAACATCATCATTTAACAGGTTCATAAATAATTCTTTGATATATTTCAGCTTAAGGACTTACCTCGACTGTCGACGAACCGCGTAATCCGGCTATTCGATAACCTTTGTCTTTCCCCGATCCAAATCTATTTTTCTTTGTTCTTGATCTAAACATATTAAAAATAAGCTCATTCAAGTACATTTCATTTCAATTTAGTCCCAAAGCACATAAATGGGCAAATTACCATTTTACCCTAATGTTTCACATTTTACCATTTAGTCCTATTTGCACAAAACACAAAATACACAAAATTTTTCAATAATACTCAACTATTTGAATATCCCTAGGGACCTTACTGTACAAACCCATTTTGCCCCCAAAACAAACCCAATTACAAACCAGCCCAACAAGCCCAATTTTCCTTAAACTAGCTCCGATTCCTATTGGCCCAATAGCCCAAACACTAAAACCAATTCAGAACCCTAGGGTTCTTGAGCTTCCTAGCCACGCCTCCACCTTTGTAAGCGGGTTTAGCGCCGAGGCTCGACCACCATAGCTCTTCCACCGATTTTTACACCAAATGGAAGGGCTGCTTTGTTGACTTTCCAAAGAGCACGCAAAATAGAGCAAAACGGAGAAAACAACAAAAAAGGACAAAGAACAAAATAGCAAAATAAAAGCAAAAAAGAAATATTGTATCCTTTCTTTTTTCTTTCTTTCATTCGGCTATATAAGCGAGCAAAAAAGCAATGTACCGGGGAATTTTGGATTCAAAACAAAACTTACAAACTATCGAAATCAAAAAGAGAAAATCAAAAGGTTGATTTCATTTCCATTTTCTATCACGATTTCATCGTCATTTTTCATCTTTATTTTATTTTTTTATTTCTTTTGAAATCTTTACAAACAAAAATACCAAAAGAGAAAGGAGGAACGAAACCTTACGGAACCATCAGAGGCGGCGTCGGAGCCCCCTTTTTTCGTTGTCGGAGCTTGGCCGAGAAAGGGGTGCCGAACGCTCTTTCTTTCCCTTTGTTTTCGGGCGCTTTGGTTTAACCTTCTTGGTCTCAGAATAGGCATTAAAGCCCACCTTTGAGCATCGCCGCCACCAAGATGGTGGTGGCATGGTGGCTCGAAGTGACGAACGGCCAGGGAAGCCAACCGTCGGGCACAAAAGGGGGGGAGAAGTTTTAAAGTTTTTTTAAAAGAATCGAAATGAAATAAGAAATAAAAGGGGTTTTGAAGCATTAAATGAAAAAGTCATCGGTGAGGGTAGGAATCATGCATTCCTACCTTAAAAGGGTGATTTACTCTTCCGTTCCCCTTTGTAGTGTCATTTGATCAAGCCCCATTTTGCTTTTTTTTTTCTTTTGCAATTATACCTGTTATTTCTATTTCATTTTAATTCGATCCGTGTTTTGGCCAATTGAAACGCTTGACTCATCAAGGCTCGGATATTTTCCCATACTGGTCCTTGTTAGTTCCGTGCGTTACACCTCGTCCTCTTCAAAGATTTCTTTATTATTTAAATTACACCTTTTAATTTCACTTTAACGACTATTAAGTCCCTTTTATTTTAACTCTTTATTTATTTATTTAATTGCTTAGTTGTTTATTATTTCTTTAATTTATTCATCTATTTATTTAATGGTTAGTTATTTATTATTTTATTCGCTTGTTTATTCCCCGATCTTGTTATTTGCATTCTCCATTTATTTATTTTTTTATATTCTTATATATTGTTGCTTATTATTATTTTTATTATTTTTATTTTTACTACCCTATTTTTCATTATTATATTATTATTACATTTCTATTTGTTTATTTCTTGCTCTTTTATATTTTTAGCATATCTAAAATAATATGTATATATATATCTTTACTTTTTGTTTTCGTTATTTGTTATTCTTATTCTTATTATTCTTACTATTATTTTAATATTATTATTACTATTATTATTATTTTATTATTATTACCATTGTTATTTCATTTTTTTATTACTAATGCCATTACTATTATCATTTTTATTTTCATTTTTATTCTTACTTATTTATTTATTTATTATTATTCGCTTATTAATGTAACATTATCTATCATTATCAATTGTATTATTATTTATTTATTAATATTATTGGTGTCATTATTATTCAATATTTCTATTATTATCTCTGTTATCATTAATATTACTATTGTTATTATTACTATTATTATTACTATTATTATTATTATTATTATTATTATTATTATTATTATTATTATTTTCATTTTTACTCTTATTTATTTATTTATTATTTTATTTATTTATTTATTTTATTATTATTCGCTCATTAATGTATCATTCTTTTATTAATGTATCATTATTTTTATTATCATAATTATTTAATTTAAATTTGATCTTCGTTCTTTAAATTTTCACCATTTATGATTTTTTATTATTTTATTCATTATTTATTTATTATTTTATTTATTTATTTATCATTTCATTTACTTATTATTTATTCGCTTATTGTTCTTTACTCTTTTAATACTTTAAGGCAATTTATTTATTTATCATATTCTTTATTTTATTATTATCGTTATTATTATTATTACTTTTGTTTCTATAGCTTTATTATCGTCATTCTTATTTCATTATTTATTTGCTCATTCATTTATTTATAAGAATTAGATTTATTCACATATTTGCTTATTTGTTATTATCATTACTTTGTCTAATATTAATCAAATAAATTTTCAAAATAAAGATAATGTTCGTGTTTGAAAATTAGAAAGATCATGCCTTAAGGTATTGGATTTGATTTTTTTCTTGCTTAAACTAAACAACGGATACCCTTTTAAAATCGCAGATACTGAGTTTTGAATAAGATACTTGTTCTCGAAAACTCAAAATGTCGCGCCTAACTTCATTGGACTCGACACCTAGATACTTGGGGATAAATTTCTTTTCTTCCAAAATAAAGGCAATATTCCTAATTTGGATTTTCGGAAAACGAGCTCTAACTTCATCGGGTTCCGACTTCTCGATTCAACAAATGACGGAAGATCCTCTTCAAAAACGAAAATCAAGTTTTAAAAGACGAGCTTAATTTCGGGAGTCTAAAGTATTGCGCCCTAACTTACTGGACATGATGCTTTATCTCTTCGATAATAAGAGAGTCTTAACGCCTCTTTCAATTCCATCAAATTTTGAAAATAAAAGGATTGTATTTTCGAACCCTTTTAAAATTCTTAACAAATAGGACATCAATCAATCGGTTTGGTACCAATTTTGGGCGTGTCGAGGTGCTAATCCTTCCTCGACGTAATCGACTTCCAACCCGCTTTCTCAAAGTTCGTGGACCAAAAAGCATTGTTTTAATAAATTAAACGCTTTATTAAAACAAAGGTGATCCGATCACACCAAATAAAGATCGGTGGCGACTCCCTTCCTTTTCTTTTTCAAAAAAATCGAGTCGACCGCGTTGTTTACTGTTTCATCCAAGAAATGGTTACGACAGACAAGTCCATTTCTTTCATTTATTTTGTAAATAAGTCCCTCTAAATTTTTATTTTTTTCAATTTAACCCAAATACTTAAATTCACTAAAATTTCCAATACAAAACATACTAATCTTTAACATATCTTTAATATAAACTCATCAAATATCAAAAACCACAAAAGTATGTTAATGGCCGAATATCATTTATGTACTAATAACAAAAATTTCAGCATGGGTCAGCTAATACTCTAAGCAACGATCTCAAAAACGTAAAAATTATCAAAAACCGAAATCAAACTAACCTTAAATTTGAGCTTACAAATGCCGAAACCTAAGCTTGAACTTCTCCTTTCTTATTTAGTACATTCGGCCATTAGAAGAATAAAAGATGATAATGATTTTTTTCTCATGTTTTATTTAACATATAATATGATATTTCATTATTTACTTAATTAACCTTATATATATAATATACATAGCATACAAATAAGGGCATTGTTGGTACATGCCGTCCACTACCTTATAAAATGGGCCAATTGCCCTTTTAGTACCTCATTTTAAAAAGCCATCATCATTCTAGCACTTTACACTATAGTATGGAACTTTTTCACTTTATGCGATTTAATCCTTTTTGTTAAATTAAACACTCAAACGATAAAATTTTTCTACGAAACTTTCACACACATTAATTCACACATAATAAGCACGGAATATAATATTTAAATATTTCTCAGACTCGGATTCGTGGTCCCGAAACCACCGTTCCGATTAGGGTCAAATTTGGACTGTTACATGATCAATGATGGATTTGGTTATGATATATGTAATGAAAGTTGTCTTAATTCTACATTAATATAATTAATGGACGAGATTGCTCGGAATACCTTTTGGATATGATAGTAAATTTTTGAGCTCACGAGGTTATATAATGACATGTGGTCCAAGTAGAAGATTGTTGAATTATATAGACATCACATATATAATAAGAAAAATTACATGTTATTATTTACTAGTATAGAATGTTAGCCAAAATTGAAAGTGATCTAAAGGGTTATTGGACTTTATTTATTAAACAAAGCATAAGTCTAATATGTGTAGATACTTTAGTAACTAATTTCTAATAGATAATGGTCTAATTAGAAATTAAGGTTAACATGCAAAAGCTATATATTAGAATTATGGTCCCTAAATTACACATACGTAACTTTTCTAATATCTCATATTTAGAAAGGAAAGAGAATCACCTCTTCTAAAATACTCGTATTAATTTAGAAGACAAAAAATATGAGATTTTGAAGATTTCAATATATTAATGGATTCAAGTATACTTTTGCATCTACTTTTTTACTCTTGATGATCTTACATGATAGATCCGAATTTATTTGTTATATCAAATTTTATGGTTCTAACATGCACCGATTTACTTATATTGAGTTCCCTAATGAAATAAAAATTAAGGAAGGCCTATTTTTCTTTTTTTCTTTTTATATGTTCATAACACATTAAATAAATTTTTAAAATCTATTTATATGAAATGAATTCTTTAAATTTATGATTATTGTACAGACTAATATACCAACAATATATTATATACTTTATTTTTCATTTATGATTTTTATTGAAAACATAACGTAAGGAGAGGATACTCCTACTCTGGATGCCAAAATTCCCCACCAGAAAATGCAGGAGAGAAGCGAATAAATTTTTAGGGTGGCCGAATGAAAATTTAATTTTTATAGTCTATATCTTTATAATTTTTAAAGAATTAAATTGAATTTCTATAATTTTAGGGGGAGCCAAAGTAAAATTTTACCTTTACTAATTTTAAATTTTAAAAAATTTAAGGGCCTAATTATAAATTTTCCATTTTAGGGGGGGCCAAGGCCACTGCCTGCCCCCCTTGTATCCGCCCCTGAGAAAATGATTACAGGGTTAATTTTTCTCTCTCTTTTTAAGTTAATTATTGGGGTTATTTTTTGAAGGATATAAGTACCCAATGTCTGATTACTTAATCTCGTAATAATTAGATTAATAGATTACAAACGATATTAGAGTCCAACACCACTTACCACCTCTTATTGGACTTGGACTGAATGGTGAATATATGTGTTGATATAGTGTATAATAAGGGATGAGAATAATGAGGAGAAATGGAGGTCGGTTCACTTAAAGAGGTTAAGAGTCATAATAGGGACAAGAAGATATGTTGACCAAGATGTAATTTTAGGGTGTTGGCCATCGATCCCTTCTTCCTTGTTCATCAGGTTATTTATAAGAGAGGTCTTTTTATCCATTGGTGTGGGGTAAGCGTTCAATCCCGCTAAATGTGCAAAGGATAATTATGAACCTATATCGTGGGACTCATTCTACTATGTTTTCAATTAGCTGAGGGTGTTATGCCTAAATGGGCTCATTATAGCCTTACAGGCGTGTTTCTAATTCATTTTAAATGGGCTCATTTTAACCTTTGAGACTCGAACTTGGTCTCGATCACCCCCGAACACCTAGAATTCATTTTAAAATGTTTTTGATTCATTTTAAATGAATATTGAAATTATTTTTAATCACTTAGTATTGACATGAGTAATGAATAATTGATGTTCAAAATTGCAATTGGAGTGGAAGTCAATTCGAGTTACTTCGACAACAAATGTTGTACCTTATATTCGGATCCAACAAATCAAGTCGAGTGTAAGCATATTTTTACCAAAGAAAAACAACTAATAAACTAACGATAGATATTTATTCTAATAATTAAACCAAGAAAGTATGCAACTAAGTAAGGGGTAGGCAATCATCATTGGGTAGGGACTAAGGGCCCAGAATTTGAAGTGGAAGTTGAATGCTCGAATATATTAATATCGAAAATACTCATAATTTCAATTAAGATATTTTTGAATACCAAATTAATCTTGACGTTTGAAACAAAATTTGCATTTAGTAAAGTTATAAAGTAGTTTTAAATGAGTTACAAAAATATGAGATCAAAATAATACTACTATGTCTATACTAAATCAAGACCAGATGTATTTGCGACAAACTAAAACCTCTGCTTGTATGCTGCAACAGAGGCTTCATCAACTTTACTTTTACTATGTTCACAAAAAGCAATGTATTGTACAGATACAACGTGTGCAGATAATATAGATCACTCCATTCATTTTCATTAAGACACCAAGATCACACATACACACACACACATCTCTCCATTCCCTTCTTTGAACCACATATATATTTTACATTTACCAGGAAAACAGAAGTAATTTCTAATTAAAAATCCATAAAGATAATTGCTAGTGTAAATAATGACTAAATTTCCCCTGTAGAGTTGATTAAATAGCTAACCATGAAATGAAGCATAGCTGTTGACCAAAGCCAAGGCATTACTTGTCAAATGAGCGATTGTGACAATCTTGGATCTCACAGCAGTCTTTATACTGCCGTTCATGTTTTTCCCCCCAAACCCGTCGGCGCAGGTGTTCTCATCCGTCAAAGCAGCGCTAACCCATGTCTGTATATCGTTAATCATTAGTCCAAAATTGGAGCCTTTAATCTGACCCATCTCGCTGATTGACTTTCTCAGCTCATCTATTGTGTCCTCCAATTCCTCCATGCAATCTTGCATGGCGCCCACCTCTGTAGGCTTCAATCCTTGGCTTTTGGCAAGCTTCACCATCATGGCCGAGGTTGACTTGGCGGTTGAAAGGGTCACGTTTAGGGCTGCATGGGCGATGAACTGGGGGCTCGTTTGGATCATGCTAGCCTGTGTTAAGAGAGATTCGTAACAAAGTTTAGGGTAAGTCGTTGAACTACAAGATGTTCTGATAAACTCAATGCTAGTTTTAGGGGCAATTTGCCTACCAGCTGAACTTATATTTATCAAGGAACTAAAGGCGACAAGAATGAGAAGGAATCCAAAAGAATTATAAGAGAATGTGCTTGCCATATCTCTTGCTCTTTACTTTTTCTATTTTTGTTTTTGTTTCCAAAGAAAATGAGAGCAACTGGAATGATGAAAATGGTGGAGGCAAAGGCCTGCGATTTATAGGGAAAATGTTACCGCATGTGCATGGGCGTAATTCTCGCATACGTGATGTAATTGGTCCTAACTAGGCCTTAAGGGCCAAGCCTTATTGGAATAATTAGGGACAAGTTGTGTTCACGAGGTAACACAAATCGGTTACAGTTGATAAAAGAAAATGGATACGATATGGCCCTTTGCCTTTTAGCTAGATATTTTAAAACAAATCTGACAAAATTCTGTCGGCTGCGCGGTTGGATTTTTAAGATTCATTTTCTTTTAAAAATATAGAATGGTTTATTGAATGAATCAAATAAATTACCCATCAAATTTTCTAGATTCAAGGGTGTATACTTTTCAAAAAAAAAATTACACTTTTAAAAATATAAAAAACTTAATTTTTTAAAAAATAAGTAAACCCTGCTTTTTATTTTACACTTAATTAATTTCTTAAACTTTCAAAATACATAAAAAACCTTCAAAACTTTTTCAAAAAAAGCAATAAAGTCTTCTTCTTTTTCACTCAATTGGATACTTCAACTATCCCTAATTTTTTAGTTAAAGTTATCACATGTCACAATCACAACATGACATGTAACAAAAAAATGATAAAAATAAAATCAATGAAAGTTATAAAAATTATTAAATTTCATTTAAAAACATTGAAAAATTAGAAAATTATAAAATCTTAAAAGATTTTGTAAAGAATTTTAAAATTTTATAAAAATTATAAAAATTTGTAAAATATATAGAAATATAGAAAAAATATAAAATTTTATAAATTGTAAGAAAATTATAAAAATATAAAGAAATATAAAATTCATAAAAATATATAAAAATTATCGTACTAAAAAGGTATGTCACGTCGTGTCGCGATATATGATAACTTTAATTAAAAAACCTAGGAGTTGTTATCTTTAACTGTTAAAAGTTAATAGTTAAAGGCCTTTTTATGCATTTTATAATTTTATGGTATTTATAAAATAATTCTAATTTTAATAAATTCTAAATATTTTATTAAAATTAAATATTTTATAAATTTTATTGATTTTATTTTTTATAATTTTTTGTCACATGTCACACCTTGTTTGTTACACTAAGTGACTTTAACTAAAAGGTTAGGGTAATTAAATTTAATGATCAACTGTTAAAGTCAATAGTCAAAGAGTGTTTTTGAGGCATTTAACAGTTCAAGACCCAATTGAGTGCAAAAAAAAATCAGAGCTTAATTACTTTTTTGAAAAAGTTTAAGGGTATTTTGATACATTTTGAAAGTTTAAATATACAATTGAGTATGCACAACAAAAATAGACTTAATTACTTTTTTGAAAAAATATAAAACTTTTAAACCCTTAAATAATATTCTATTATGTTAAATATCCGAATTTACTATGTTTAAAATTTTAAAACAACATATAAAAAATCAAATAGTGAAACTAATAAAACAATTCGATATTAAACCATCCATATGGAATATTCCCATTGTAAGTTACTACTGTTGAATATTTTTATTGTGTTGATATCATAAAAATAGGCTTTTTTATAAAATTAACCTAAAATGTTAATTAATTACTTAAATGATTTATTCTTTTGAAAAAATTTAAAAATAACCTAAAATTTATAGTAAAAGTTGGTGAGCTAAAATATTTGACGCCACCAACATGTCGCACATCAATAATCAAGTAAAAATAATTTTTTAATGGAACCATATAGAATGACTCAATCTATATAAATATTAGAAAAATATTACAATTTAAGAAAAAAAAACTTTAAGCAAATTTACCTTTTGGTTGAGCCTAATAATTTGACTCCACTAAATTCCTATTCTACTGCCTATTCTGCTTTTCCTGTTTTTTATTATTTGTTTTTCATTTTTCCTTTTCTGCTTTTTTCCTGCCTATTCATTTTTTTTACTTTTTCCCCAAATAAAATATTATGTTCTAAATTTTAAATATAATTTAAAAAATGTTTGAATATCTTCAAAATAATTTTAAAAATAATAATATTTAAAATTATATTTAAAATTTTAAAAATAATTTCTTAAAAATTTAAAATATACATTAAAATATTATAAATAAATAATAAATTTGAAATATCACATCTTTAAAAATAATATGTTTTAAATGTTTTATAATATTAAAATATATATTTAAAATTAAAAATAATATTTAAATTTAAAATATATTTAAAAATATTTAAAATTTTAAAAATTTAAAATATGCATTGAAAATATTATAAAATAATAATAAACAAACAAATAAAAATCAGAAATAGGAAAATGAAAAAAATAAAAAAATAAGGAAAAGCATAATGGGTATTGAAATGTGACGCCAAATTATCTAACTCCACAGAAAAAAATAGTTAAAACCCTTTTATTTTTTCAAAAATCGTAGTATTTTCTTAGTATTTATGTAAGTAATGTCATTTTAAATGGCTCTACTAAAAAATTAATTTTTTTTTTATCTTGATTGTTAACGTTACATGTTGGTGATGCCAAACACTTTAACTTCACAAATTTTTACTGTAGATTTTAGGTTATTTTTATATTTTATAAAAAATAGATTATTTAAATAATTAATTAATTTTTTAAAGATAATTTTATAAAAAAACCGACGAAAAAAATATCTGCAGCAGTCACAGTTTTAGAATGACCAATAATTTAATATATGTCATAAACAAAGAATTCCAATTGGCCAAATCAAGTGGGAGAAACTTCAACGCTGGCCTCACTAAAAAAGGCAAATTGTTATCAATGTATTGGAATTGAAAGATCGCAACATTTAACCTTCAAAGCATGAGTGTGGGGTCTAAGTAGAGCTGAAGACGCTTCAGCCGCCGGGTTCCCACACTCTTTTGGCTATATTTCCCCAGTTGAGTCAGCAAGCCACATCCTTATTAGTCTTTGTTATACCTCTCTTTTAAATCCCTTCCGATTATTCAACAATTATAGGAATATGAGAATATATGACTCCTTTAATCTATAACATGTTGACGAATGTTCCATTTAGCATTTTCAGGTGAGACGAAGTTAAAAATATTGCAAAATAGAGTTAGATATAGATTTATTCATAAGTTAGGTCAGGTCAAATCTTAACTTGATTTCAGAATTATTTTTCTCTAAATATTGGCTCAATACAATAAAGAAAAATGTGTTTAAAAAAATCTTTCAATTAAATACAAGCATGCATCTAAGAGTAATCAATGCAAAGGTGCAATGATCATACAATAACGATGATACTTCAAAACCCTCTACAAGCCTCGCCAAGGTTCGAGGAAGGTTTGCCAATGAATTAGCTCAGGCCAGGTCACTTTGTAACCTGTCTTACAACTAAGGGGTAGTTGTTATACCCCTTGCCTAGACTACCTCACTGGATCATTCAACAACTATAAGAATATGTGGCCTCTCCAAGATGACAATAGCTGGGGGTGAGTATTCGATTGAGTTAAGTCGAATCAAGTTAAAAAATTTCAAGTTAGTTGAATTAACGAATCCTATTTTAGCAACTAAACTCAATTTGAAATTTTTTTCGAATCGAATTGAATCGAGTAAAAATTTTCGGCTCAAGTGGAGTCGAGTTGACAAATCTTATTATTTATACTCAATATTGTATTTACATGGACCAATTATTTAACTAGTAGACGAAGTACAAGATTATTTAACTATATAATCAATATAATGGTTTTACCTTTTAACTTAATGGGTAAACATTTATCAAAATGACGTAGTTTTGCATTTTACCTTAAAGGTTTTGACTTTTAACTTTAGAAAAGGTAAACATTTATCTAAACAAATGTAGTTTTTCCTTTTCTTATTTGGATTTTCGGATAGTTTGAATTGTGTAATTCATATTCGAGTTAAACAAAAAAAATGATTTTTATTCGAGTTGATCCAAATAATTCAATTAACTCAAATAAATCGAACTATTTAATTCAAAATTATATTTTTTGTAACGCCCCAAATTTTATAATTCTGCTTCTGTAAGTTTTTGACACAATTGTTTATCTGCTTCAGTGGTTAAATGTTCTGGGAGTGTGTGAGAGGTCCCAAGTTCAAGCCTTGCATTTGGCTAATTTTGTTTCTTTTTCGAATTAAGCCCTATACTTGTTCAGCAGGCTTATATTTAAATACTTGTAATATCATAACAAAATGGGCCTGTTGGTCTGGTGGTTAAGCGGAGTATAAGTTTGCTGAAGGTCTTGTGTTTGAGTCCTAGAGCAAGCTTGGATGTATATATTTTTACTTGGGTGGTTGAGAGGGTGTTTGAGTTGGACTAAAAGTCTGAGTAGTGGGAGTAGTGAGAGTAGTGGAGAGATTTGAGGAATATGGGGAGTTGAGAGTTATCCTCGTTTTGTTTCTTTTTGGTTCTTTTTGAAAAAATCTCTCACATTCTGATGTTTTTGCTCCCCATTTTTTACCCTTTTTTTTCCTTTGGAATCTCTCCTTCTTTCTTTTCTTTTTGTTTCCCTAAATTCATCTTTACGCTTAGTAAAATAGTTTGCATTGGTGCGGGATTGGTAAGTCTTCTATTTCTGTCCTCGTAGTGGTTACATTATGATCGATTAAGAATCTGACTTCTATTACAATTGATGGTGTAGACGAAGGTCGTGTGCAGTGAGACTCGCTGTTTCGATTTAGTAAGGGTTAACGAAGGTTCTTTGTCGATGGAAATTTGGGTTTCTGTTAGTTCACTTTTTTCGGAATCCGTTAACCAGTTGCTAAATCAATGTTGGTTAATCTGGTTTTTAGGTTTCGAGAGGCTTAGAAGTGGTTTCACATCGAATTGATACTAGGTGTGTACCCGAAAATGTAAAAAATAGGGTTTAAACGAAAGCCAAAAACACCATTGTCGACGCCACACGGGCATGTGGTTGCCCATGTGGTTGCCCGTGTGTGCGCGTGAACGACGAGGACAGGCCGTGTGATGGCTAAGCAGGCCATGTGCAACACATGGGCTGGACTGATTTGGGCTATGTGGGCCACACAAGCGTGTGGGATTTTAGGCCAGGCCATGTTATCCACACGGCCAAGGAAAAATTTAGGTCGTGCGGGCTACACGGATGTGTGGGCCCACACGGGCAGGCCACATGGACGTGTGAGCCCATTATCACTGAATTGATTGCTAAGGTTGCATGGGTTGCCCAAGCAGACCGTGAACTTACTGTAGGGTCGGTAAGCATTACTTAGACCCTTAATTGTGTGAACTGACTGATTGATGGATATATATTGAGCATGATGATAGTATGCATGTATACATTTACTGATTATATGTTCTGATATCATGAGATAGCATGTCATGCATTGCATGGGGTTGGGTTGATTTTATCTGGAGAAAGTGTACTAAAAGGCTTTTAGGCCTAGTATACTGGTAGTTCAGCTACAAACTACTTTTTTGTGTCGCATTCGGTACTACCTGGAGTGTAGGGATGGGTGGGTTGATTTAATCCCCACATGGAGTGTAGGGTTGGACGGAGATGGTGTGTAAAGGCTGGTTGGGTAGGACTTTGTTATTGAATACTGTATATATGTTACTGATACTATGATGGACTAAGGCCCTTGTGCATAGGCCCTTGTGCATACTGATACTAATCGACATCGATATTGATCTTGAGTTGGGCTAAGGCCAAATCACATCGACATGAAAGGGCTTAGACCCAAGACTGCTTTTTAAGCATGCATTGTGTTTATCGTTATTTGTTTTATGTGGGATTACACACTGAGTTTACGTAAACTAACCCCTCTCTGTTTAATGTACACAGGTAATCCCCAGACCTAGACGGATCTGTACAGCGGAGGACTCGATGGTGACCACAGTTTTTGGACTTTAACGATTTATAATTTATGATTTATGGTTTATTTGGATGTAATTTGGGGACTTTTGCTTAAATTTAGTTTTTATTAATTTGTATGGATTTAAAATCGCTAGACGATGAAAACTCGATTTTCAAAAGACAAAGTTTTCTCTAAACACACGATTTACTCAAAATAGTTTTAAAAGCTTCCGCAACGAATTATGTTTAAAACAACCGACTAAACGATTAAGGATTTTGGAATTAAGAAGAAATAAGAAAAGTAAGTAAATGAAAATAGTTTTATCGGAGAAACTTAGTTTTCAACATGCTATCATGTGACTTCAACAAATTCGGCCATAACTTCTAGATAGAGTTTGGGATGTTACATTTAGTGGTATCAGAGCCAGGTTGCTAAACTCGGTTGTAGATTTTGGATTTTAAAATTTGGTTTTAAATAACTAATTTTCAAATGATCCAAATGATTTTATTGAGAATGTGGTACACCAAGTCTCCAAATACGATCCCGTAAGTATTCTAATAAATTGTTATGATAAATAGTCTACTTTGAAACACTCTAGTTAGTGTATACTGAAACTGTAGTGAAACTGCAATTGATAGAGACTATATTTGTGAAAAAAAATACGAACTTATGATACTGCTTTATGTAAAACATCTGTTAATAAATACTGGAACTATAATTGATTCATAAAATTTGTAATACAAATAAATTTTAATAGACATTAGCGACGAGGTATCCACGGACGTGGTACTAGAGGCCGTAGGGGCTCAGTGAGTCCTCTTCTCTCGGGCAAGATGCCAAACTTAGATATGAGTGAGACGCCTGTCACACTGTCATGGAGATCGGGTCTCAAGATCGCATGGCTAGGGACGACGCACTGTCTCAGGCTTTGCTAAGGATACTGGAGAGGGTCGCTGGACCCAATACTAGATCTGGGGCCAAGGGTCGGTCACGGAATGACTCCGTTCCAATAGAGCTGAGCTTTTTAGGGGTGTCATTAGAGTCGCCCCTAATGTGACCGAATATTGGATTGAGGCCACAGAGCGGATTATGGATGACCTGGATTGCACCCCTAAGCAAAAACTGAAGGGTACAATCTCTCTGTTGTGTGATGAGGCTTACCAGTGGTGGTTGACTATTAAGGAGGGCACTAAGCCCGAACGCCTGACATGGGAATTCATTAAGACTGCCTTCCGAGGGAAGTATGTGGGAGCTTGTTACATTGATGCTCGTAGGAGAGAGTTTCTAAACCTTACTCAGGGAGACCGGTCTATGACCGAGTATGAGGCCGAATTTTTGAGATTGAGCCACTATGCTTGAGGCATGGTGGCGGATGAGTATAAAAGATGTATCCGTTTTGAGGACGGTCTTAGAGATAATCTGAGGTCTTGATAGCTCCACGGAGGAGTGCGAGTTTTACATCACAGAAGAGGCGAAGATCACGAGGAGGTTAAGAAATATAGAAAATTATAGAAATATAGAAAAAATTATAAAATTTTATAAAGTCGAAAGAAAATTATAAAAATAAAAGAAATATAAAATTCATAAAAAATTATAAAAATTATCGTACTAAAAAGGCATGTCACTGTGTTGCGATATATGATAACTTTAATTAAAAAACTAGGAGTTGTTATCTTTAACTGTTAAAAGTTAATAGTTAAAGGCATTTTTATGCATTTTATAATTTTTATGGTATTTATAAAATAATTCTAATTTTAATAAATTCTAAATATTTTTATTAAAATTAAATATTTTATAAATTTTATTGATTTTTATTTTTATAATTTTTGTCACATGTTACACCTTGTTTGTTACACTAAGTGACTTTAACTAAAAACATTAGGGGTAATTAAATTTAACGATCAACTGTTAAAGTTAACAGTCAAAGAGTGTTTTTGAGGCATTTAACAGTTCAAGTACCCAATTGAGTGAAAAAAAAAATCGGGGATTAATTACTTTTTTAAAAAGTTTAAGAGTATTTTAATGCATTTTGAAATTTCAAATATACAATTGAGTGCGTAAAACAAAAAATAGGCTTAATTACTTTTTTTGAAAAATATAAAGACTTTTAAACCCGTAAATAATATTCTATTATGTTAAATATCTGAATTTACTATGTTCAAAATTTTAAAACAACATATAAAAAATCAAATAGTGAAACCGATAAAACGAATTCGATATTAAACCATTCATTTGGAATATTCCCATTGTAAGTTACTCTTGTTAAATATTTTATTGTGTTGATATCATAAAAATAGGCTTTTTTATAAAACTAACCTAAAATGTTATTTAATTAATTAAATGATTTATTCTTTTGAAAAAAATCAAAACAACCTAAAATTTACAAAGATAAAAAGTTGGTAGAGCTAAAATATTTGATGCCACCAACATGTCACGTCAATAATCGGGATAAAAAATAACTTTTGGTGGAGCCATATAGAATGACCCCACCTATTCCGCTTTTCTTTTTTATTATTTGTTTTTCATTTTTTCCTTTTTCTGCTTTTTTCCTGGGCTAATTTACCAAAATAATAAAAAATTACGGAAAAGGGCCGGAATCTGCATTATTTACGGAAAAGGGCCATTTTCCCATAAAAAGCATCCACGTCAGCCCGGTTTATGGGGATACAGCAGGAAAGCGTGCCCTTGAGGGAGCACGTTCTGCCACATCAGCACAAAACGCACTGAAGAGTGTAATAGGCCAATTTTGGTCTGGCCCAATATTAATCAAACAGAAACCAAAATAATAAAATCAATAAAATAATAGTCCATTTTACGCTTTTTTTTTTACAAACCCAAAAGAATTACAATAACCCAAATATTAACCCAAATTAGACCTAGCCCAAATTAGCCCGAACCTAGCCCCAAATTAGCTTGAACCTAGCCCAAACAATCACTACCCACTAAGCCCAAAGCAAAAACAGCCAGCAAAAACCCTAGGGTTTCCACCAGCGCCGTGCACAGCCCCAACAACAAGTCACCCCGCGACACGTCGCCACCGTACGCCACCCTCGTGCCTCCATGCCGCCTTGTACACACCTGCAAAAGAGACAAACGAATAGCAGCAAAAAAAAGAGAATTGTATTTTTATTTTTATTTTTTTTGGGGATTCGGTTATAAAAAACCAAAGCAAACAATTGTAACCCTTCTTCATGATTTACGAAGATAAAAACAAAGAAATACAAAAAAAAAAGAAAACAAAAAAGAAGAGATTCGAAAGGTTGTTTTCTACATTGTGCTTTTCTCTTTCGCTTCGTTTTTTTTCTTCAGTCGAGTAAAATAAATTTACAAAAGAAAAAGAAGGGTTCATATCTATTGTTTGGTGTCGATCTGGCCTAACCAGTGTTCGCTTCTTCGAGCCAAGGGTCGACAGATCCTAGGTCTGGTTGCGACGGCGGTGGAGGTGCATTAAGCACCGATGAAGCCCACTGGTCGATTGAGAAGACGAGGAGGCCGAAAGTTTTAAGAAAAAGCTTTGAAACCTATTTTGAGGGATTTGTTTCCACAATCTGAAATGGCAGATGGCCATTCAATTTTCTTTTCTTTTTTGTTTTAATAACTATTAAAAACGGCGTCGTTTGGGGTCTTGAAATTCAAGTGCCAAAACGGCACCGTTTGGTGCTTAGCCCATGTGCCCAGATGCCGAAACGGCACCGTTTGGCATTTATCCCGCTGCCTCGATCCGATCCGACCCGACCCGACCCAAAAACCCAAAGGATTCTCGTGTTTTATTTAAAAGTGGTTTTATTGCGCGATTAGCCCCTCCATTTTGCACTGTCAGTTGATTGAACCTTATTGCTATATTTTTCATATTTTAATTTCTCCCTGGAATTTGTGCGTTATTTCAATTTGATATCCTGTTTAAACACAGCATTTGCGCGACTGGGAATATTGCGTTTTTAATCCTTGATCATTTGTGCGCATTTTTACTTGGTCCTTGACTTGGTTAAGTAATTTTATTTATTTATAAATTAGCCTTGTAATTTCATTTCTTTTTCAATTATATATTTTTCAATCCTTGTTTATAATCTGTGCAACCTTTTTATAGTATTAAATTAATTTATTATTCATTTTGTATAAGTTGTCTTAATAAATTATTTTGAAATTCATTTTACAATGTTTTAATTGATTTTATACTTCCATTGTATATTTTTGAATCTATTTTGTACATATTTATTTTCAAAATCTTCTTTTATTATATTATCAATTTTAAATTAATATATCTTGTGTTTTAAATTAATTTGTATATCATCTACTTTAAATTTATTCTTGTGTAATATTCGTTTTAAAACTCATCCATATATTATTGTGTTTATTTTATTATAAAATTTATTTCAAAATCTTCTCATGCATTGCCTATTTCTTTTAAACAATTTTAATACGTATAATTTAGGTTAAAATAGCATGTATATATTAGTTTCAAATTTATTTTCTCTGTTTATTTTAAATTGCTTATTACCATGTAGAGGTTTGATATTTTATTAATCATCATGTGGTTCCGATTGATGATATCGTTTGAAATATGATGTTGTAAAATTATCGCTGTCATACGTTTCAAATTATATATGTGTATTGTTATCTTTGTTATTCATTTGTGTAATGGCATATTCACATATTATTATTTCATATTATATCTTTATCGTCATATCGAATAGTGGTTCAATAAATACTTTATAAGTCGATTTTAAAATCACTCATTTAAAAATTTCTCAAAACAAGGCAATATTTCGTGTTTGGAAATTCGATAAATCGTGCCCTATCGTGCTAGGTTGCGGTTTTCTGTTTGACTAAATAACCAAATATCCTTTTAATCGCATATTTTGAAAATCAAAGATGATCTCGGTGTCGGGGTATAAACGTGTCATATCCTAACGTGCTGGATGTGATGCTTTTATTCTTTTGGAACGAGTAAATCTTGAGATTCAATTCAAAATTAATTAACATTCTTTAAAAAGTATCACAACTTAAACATTTTCAAGTTTTCAACATTAGGACATTAATTAATCAATTTGGTACCAATTTTGGGCGTTGTGAGGGTGCTAACCCTTCCTCGTACGTAACCGACTCCCGAACCTATTTTCTTGGATTTCGTAGACTAAAATTATTGTTTTAATAAATTAAAATGTTTTATTAAAATAATTCATCTTAAGGTGATCCGATCACGCGTTGAATAAAAGATTGGTGGCGACTCCATTCCATTTTCTTTTTAAAGTCGATCCCACTCGTTTTTCAAACACGAAAAAGATGGTTTCGACAATGAGGACGCGCTTTGCTGATGTGGCAGAAAGCGCTCCCTCAAGGGCGTGCTTTCTTGTTGCAACGGTCAAATTTTTTTTGACCGTTGGGCCTGCAACGGTAAAAAAAACCTATAAAACCCCCAACCCTTTTATTTTTTCACACATTAGTCCTTACTCATCTTTCTCTAAACTTTCTCTCAAATTCCTCTCAAATTTCTTTTAAATTCCTTGAAACTTCTTCTCAAATTTCAAAATAGTCCTTTAATATTTACAAAAAAGCCCTTTTTAAATTTTTTGAAATAGTTTTTTGATAAATTTTAAAATATTGGATCGTATTACCAATGGCCAGGGAATTAATTCGTCTCGGCGATAAGCACATCTCCGTCGATCAAATGCAAATGGTAAGTTTTAATTTTAATTTTTCAATACTATTTAATATTTTTTAGGTTTATGCAATTTTAATTAATTTTTATTTTATAATTTTTTAAACAGTCTGTAGATCGGGTGTTGCAATGCTATATTCGCAATATACCTGGTCCGCCATCGTCTTTTATCAAGAATTACTTGAGGGAAGCGGGGTTTTGGCACGTGGCCATGATAGGCCGGGGGTGCAAGTTGGAGCCGAACTTAATCAGTGCGTTGATAGAGAGGTGGAGACCTGAGACGCACACTTTCCATCTTCCATGCGGAGAGTGTACTATCACTCTCGAAGATGTGCAGTTGCAATTGGGATTGCCGGTGGATGGGTCCGTAGTCACTTGGTCCGCAACTTCTACCGATTGGACCGTCGTATGCTACGAGCTTCTGGGTGCCATTTCGGATAACTTTTATGGAGATCGGATCGAGATGGGCTGGTTATGAGACACATTTCCAGAGCCGAATAATGGTTCGACCGAAATAGAAAGAATATAGTATGCTCGGGCATACATTCTTGAGATGATTGGAGGCTATCTGATGTCGGACCTATCTCGAAACCTCGTACACCTGAGATGGCTGCTGAAACTTGTTGATTTTAGAGCAGGTGGTGAATTGAGTTGGGGGTCTATCGTGCTATCAAAATTGTATCGGAAGATGTGCGGGGCGACGCAGCCGAGTAAAGCGACAATCGGAGGTTGCTTATCACTACTGCAGTCATGGGCACGGTTTTTATTTCCATTTTTACGTCCTCGAGTCGACCACCCATATACATTCCCATTCATAACGAAGTAAATTTAATCTTATATTATACAATTATTACGTAGATTTAAAGTATAATTGTGTGCTAAAAATTTATTTAATTAGGTGGAACAATTCAACGAGTTATGTTGGAATACCTACCTCACTTGAAGATATAAGGCTTCTATTGGACCAACGGTCGGAATCACAAGTAAGTATTAAATAAAATATATTTTCGTAATAAAATTGTCGTTTCGAATTTCGTATTTATAAATTAAATATTTCGTATTTAGTATTTAGTATTTAGTATTATGTATATAACTAATATTTTGGTCATGTTAATATAGTTTCAATGGACACCATATGAGGATCCGGTAATTCGGGCAGTAATTTCGAAGGAGTTCTTGGTAAATCCGAACATTTGGCATGTGAAGGTCCCATTGATCAACTATGCCACCGTGGAGATGCACCAGTCAGATCGGGTTCCGCGACAATTTGGATTCCGACAACCGATTCCCTTGCCACCTGAGGTGCTCGATGATGAGCACAAAGTCAACTTACGGCAGTTGCACACGGATTGGACAAGATTTTGGTCAGCATATATCGAAATGTGAGAGAACCGAAATGATTATATACCTATTTGGGAACCGATCGTCATTCCTGAGTTAGCGTGCGTGCCGGAATACATGCCATGGTTTAGGATCCATGGTAAGCCGTATTTATTATTGGAAGAGGAGAGGCGACGGTAACTTCATGAACAAAGGGAACGACGGGGCCCTTTAAATCCAAGGAGAAGAGGTGATGAGATGGGACCATCAACAGTTCCGACACAATCACCGGGCCCATCAACAGCGCCCACACAGTCACCGGGCCCAACACTTCAGCCGATGACACCGACATCATAGCCTTTGGCCTTTATGCCATGTACGTACCCTAGCCCTTATATGTATCCTAACCCATATATGTTTCCTTTTCCGGCCCCATCTGCGAGTTGGAATGCATGGCCCGATTCGAGTCCGTTCCCGACTACTCCGACTGGCCAGCCGATCTTGAGGCCGCCCTCGCATGAAGGATCACACGAGGCGCCGTTGGGGAGCTCTTCTTTTTACCGGTCTCCTTCGCCTTTTGGGATTCAGACACCCCTGCCATGGTTTATACAAACACCTCCGCATGATCGTTACTCTATCAAGGTGGGTCATCCTCCCAACAACCACAACTGGACTCCACTACTGGGGAACTGAATCCCCGCTGAGGTTCCACAACCCATGGGAAGCTAGAAAAGGAGGAATCCAAATGTACCGCCGACCACCCCATGTGGCACTTGATTAAACCAAGCACCAACATTGATCCCACGACTTTTTATTTTTTAATTGTAATATAATTTTTATTGTTTTAATAAAATAAAAGTTATTTTTATTTTGTTTGTAATTTAATTTTAATATCTTTAATAAAATAGAAGTTGTTTTTATTATTGTAATTTAATTTTAATATCTTTAGTAAAATAAAAGTTGTTTATTTTTTAATTTAATTTTAATATCTTTAATAAAATAAAATTTGTTTTTTATTTTTATTGTAATTTAATTTTAATATCTTTAATAAAATAAAAGTTGTTTTTTATTTTTTATTGTAATTTAATTTTAATATCTTTAATAAAATAAAAGTTGTTTATTTTTTATTGTAATTTAATTTTAATATCTTTAATAAAATAAAAGTTTTTTATTTTTTGTAATTTAATTTTAATATCTTTAATAAAATAAAAGTTGTTTTTTATTTTTTTGTAATTTAATTTTAATATATTTAAAATAAAAGTTGTTTTATTTTATTTAATTTTAATATCTTTAATAAAATAAAAGTTGTTTTTATTTTTAATTTAATTTTAAAAATAAAATTCCAAGATTTGTTTTTATTGTAATTTAATTTTTTTGCAAATTAATCCTTCTACAAAAGTTTACTGTTTTCATCAAGAAATAAATAGAATTTACTTAGCCACCAAGAGACAAAAAAGCTAAGAAGGCATCAACTCTTCCGATTTGGACACGAAGCGAGATGTATGGCTGGGTTCCTACACCATCCGCACAACCCACGCTTAGTTGGTCGTTTCTGATATCCATATTGTTGCGTATTCTAGTCGAGCAAGGTCGACCTTTTGGTTTGGCGCCTCGCTTGTCTATCCAAGCAATAGCTTATACTTGCAAGCGTCTGACGACCACTTACGCTCATCCGGGATGGTGGGAATCGTGTCTCCACACGTTGTACATGTTTTCTATTTTATACACTTCGTCAACATAACTCATAGGATCAAGACGGAGATTCTGACAAGCCGCAACTACATGAGCGCATGGGTAACAAAGTGCATCAAATATCCCACAGTCCCAGGTCCTATTTCTCAAGTGTACACAATATTGCCCTTCAACAATACCTTGGTTCGGTCTGTCAAACTCCATCACACGAAACCATAGGTTGTCGCGATCGTGACACACTGTGTGCATAGTGTTGATCCGTGCCTTCCCCTTGTTAATTTCTCGCAAGACCTTCGCGCACCATACATGGCCTTCTTGCATTTGGCCTTTATAACTTGCTGCTCGTTTCGAAAATAGTGCCACTAAACAAAAATATGTCTCTCGCACAATCGATGTTATCAGCAAATGGCGCGTTCCTTTTAGAACAAAATTTATACATTCGGCCATGTTTGAGGTCATATGACCATATGGTAGGCTGCCGTCATATGATTGTGTCCACTGTTCGAAAGGAATATTATATAGGCAGTTTGCGCCTTCTTCGTTAACTTCTTGTAAACTTGCCAACATCTCCTGAAAACGGTCCTTATTGATCTCGTACCCTGCCAATATAAGTTGATAGTGAATATTACATACCATTCTTCAATTTAGAATAAATTGAATATTACAAACGAAATTATATTAATAGATATTACATACCCATATTGGTCACTTGCCGTGTTGACTTGTAGATCGATGTTGCCCATGGTAGTTGGACGCAACATGCCTTAGGCAATATCGATGGTGTGTGAGATGCCACAGGCTTCCCTGTCGCTCTATTACGAGTAGTATTCTAGGGCCCCGATCCGATATAATGCATATATCAGGTTGGTGGCAAACTGCCTCCTTAACCTAGATAGGAAGAAATCCCAGTAATCAGTTGACTCCCCCGGTGTTATTGCAAATGCAATTGGAAGGATTCTCCAGCTGCCATCCTGTGCCACAACTAACAATAGCCGATGCGTATATCTACCATACATAAAAGTACCGTCAATTTGTACCAATGGCTTGTAGTATATAAATGCGTCTCGGCATTGCTTAAATGTCCAGAACATATGCTTGAACACTGCGCATCCACGAAGCAATTGATCGTCAGAATATGCTGAGTTCCATTTCAAGGTCTGTTATACTACCGAGGACATATCTCTAGCACTGACACCACCGCCACACTTCATTATATAAAGCGTCCCACCGACCATACAACTTTTTCAACATATACGCTTGGCTATCCAAGTCTTAGGTAAGAGGCGTGTACCCCAATTGGCTCTGAATATTGCCAATTAAGGCCAACATTGTAGTCTTGGGATCCGCCTTCACCACCGGTATTATTAAGTCACCAACATCTCGAATCCATCTTGGTTGATCATGTGAAACACATCAATGAAGTACGTTAAATAATGCAACATTACGTAATATTAGTATTATTCAAAACATTGAGCAGATAGGTATCTGCATCTTTGGAAAGACATGTATGTGGACCTTTGTACTTTTTTATCTCCACAAGCTCGTCCTTTTCCTCAACGAGACCATGATTTTCCATGAACATGTACCGCCTTACACCGCACACTTCGCCTCATACTTTTCGAGCTTGGATTTAACCACGTTGTAGTTAACCCGTTCTTGATATCAGATTATTTCAATGCACCAAGAAAAGCATCCTTGTTGGAAAACTCTTTACCAAATTCTAATTCGCCCGAATCTAACGACGAACTTGTACGGTCACGCGTCCGGTACGCATCTTCTTGAGATAGATCGACATTATGCATGTGGGTTGGAGGCGAATAGCCCTGAATAGTGGATTTTCTTCTTCTTCATCTGAATCGTCGTCAACCTCTTGATGCAGTTAGAAACGAGCTCCACTCAAAAAATAATCTGAACCATTGGGCCCGGGCTCTTGAGGTGGATCCACATCGAACTTATCATTCGACCCACCATAATCTGCAACGAACGAGGGCCCATCGTCGGTGGATGTCGTGGGGAGTACATTATCCCTCCTTAAACATCTTTCGTAACGTTTCCAATCATATGTCGATTGCCAACCACTAAAAGTTGATGACGTTCCCTAATACGTATTTCTATCATCGAACGTCGAAGGAAGGATATGCATGTCCCATCCACCAACCGAGTGTCATGTAGGTTATGTTTTCCATACTACCACCAAACACGGGCACTTAGTATTCATCTCCCACTAATAGAGTGTCGGCTTGGGGTCGTGTATTCCCTCGAACAAGAGATGTTGAGGTCGAAGAAAGATCCCTTGGCGATGAAAATTGTACATATACCTCAAGATAGGGTGATCCACTGGCAAGATGAGTCTCCACCATTGCCTCAAAGCTCTGAGGACTTTTGATGTCGAATGAGTCATATCTCACCAGATCAACCGAAGCGCAAAATCTATACTTAATAGGTTGAACTTTCATTGGCGTTGTTTCAAAGATTTTATGCCTAATTCTTTTGCAAAGTTCTATCAAATCTATGTTCCGATTAAAACCCTCGTCATACTGTGTTCTCCGATAAAAAAACACCATTTTGATTGTCACAAACCTCACCATCGTAGTAAATAAAGATTAATGTCGTTCACCCATTTTCGCTTCTATTTTTCTTTTGCATCAATTTCATTATGCAACCCGAGAATGAAATTTGGTGATTTATAGTCTAAGGATTGCCGAGACTCATCAGTAGCAAAAGAGCGCCCACGTGGGAGCTCTTTTCAAGATTTTGCCGATAGTGCATCCCGCTTGAAGCGTTTTGGGCACTATTTGTTTAGAAATGTCTCTCAAAATTATTTTACCGGAGACTCATCAGAGCAAAAAAGCGTCACGTGGAGCTCTTTTCAATACTTTCACGACAAATGCATCCCGCTTGAAACGTTTTGAGCACTATTTGTTCAGAAACGTCTCCTCAAAATTAATTTATCCGAGACTACTGTAGCAAAAGAGCGTCTATGTAGGAGCTCTTTTCAATACTCTTGCCGACAAGTGCATCGCTGAAGCGTTTTAAGACTATTTGTTTAAAACGTCTTCTCAAAATTATTTTGCCAGATACAATGTCAAAAAATTCAAATAATTTTATTTTGATAATATATTTTCCCCAAAACCTAAACATTTTTTTACAAAACTCTAATTAACCCTATAATCTAGTCCATTAATTTTCCCCTAAAAATCCTAAGCTGAACGACCCTAAAAGATCCTAAACCCTAGCCTTAAAACCCTAAAACCTCATACCCTAACACTAAAAATAGCTAAAAAGGCAGTCGGGGGAAGGAGGGCAAAAGCGCGCCCTTGAGGGAGCGCTTTGTGCCACATTAGCAAAGCGTGTCCACGTCAGCGCGTTTTGTGCTGATGTGGCACAAAGTGCTCCCTCTAGGGTGCGCTTTCCTGCTGCATCCCCCAAAAACGCGCTGACGTGGACGCGTTTTGGGGGGAAATGGCCCTTTTCTGTAAATAATCAAATTTTCGGCCCATTTTCGTAAATTTTTTTAAATTTTGGTATATTTTAGTAAATTGCCCTTTTTCATGCCTATTCATTTTTTTCATTTTCCACCAAATAAAATATTATGTTTTAAAATTTTAAAACAATTTCAAAAAACGTTTGAATATCTTTAAAAATTAATTTTAAAAATAATATTTTAAATTTTAAAAATATATTTAAAATTTTAAAATATACATTAAAAATATTATAAAATAAATAATAAATTTGAAATGTCATATATTTAAAAATAATATGTTTTAAATTTTTATAATATTAAAAATTATTTTAAATTTAAAAATAATATTTAAATTAAAAATATATTTAAAATGTTAAAAATAATATTATAAAATTTAAAACATACATTTAAAATATTATAAAATAGTAATAAACAAACAAATAAAACAATTAGAAAAGGAAAAATGAAAACAAATAAAAATAAGAAAAAGCATAATAGGATGTTAGAATGTGATGCCAAATTATTTGACTCTACCAAAAAAAGATAAATTTTCTTCAAACTCTTCTACTTTTTCAAAAATAGCAGTATTTTCTTAATATTTATATAAGTGATGCCATTCTAAATGGTTCTACTAAAAAATTAATTTTTATCTTGATTGTCAACGTGACATGTTGGTGATGCTAAACATTTTAATTCTATCAATTTTTACGGTAGATTTTAGATTATTTTCATATTTTATTAAAAATAAATTATTTAAATAAATAAATAATTTTTAAAGTTAGTTTTATAAAAAAACCGACAAAAAAAAATATCTGCAGCAGTCACAGTTTTAGAATGACCAATAATTTAATATATGTCATAAACAAAGAATTCCAATTGGCCCAGTTTTCCTTGTCAAATGGCAAATCAAGTGGGAGAAAGCTCAACACTGGCTTCAGTAAAAAAGGCAAATTGTTATCAATGTATTGGAATTGAAAGATCGCAACATTTAACCTTCAAAGCATGAGTGTGGGGTCTAAGTAGAGCCGAAGACGCTTCACCCGCCGGGTTACCACACCCTTTTGGCCATTCCCCACTTGAGTCAGCAAGCCACATCCATATTAGTCTTTGTTATACCCTCTCTTTTAAATCCCTTCCGATTATTCAACAATTATAGGAATATGAGAATATACGAATCCCTTAATCTATAACATGTTGACGAATGTTCCATTTAGCATTTTCAGGTGAGGCGAAATTAAAAATATTGTAAAATAGAGTTAGATATAAATTTATTCATGAGTTAGGTCAGGTCGAATCTTGATTTCAATAATATTTTCTCTAAATATTGGCTCAATACAATAAAGAAAAACGTGTTTAGAAAAAATCTTTCAATTAAATACAAACATGCATCTAAGAGTAATCAATACAAAGATGCAATGATCAAACAATAGCAATGATACTTCAAAACCCTCTACAAGCCTCGCCAAGGTTCGAGTAAGGTTTGCCAATGAATTAGCTCAGGCCAGGTCACTTTGTAACCAATCTTACAACTAAGGGGTAGTTGTTATACCCCTTGCCTAGACTGCCTCACTGGATCATTCAACAACTACAAGAATATGTGGCCTCTCCAAGACGGTAGTAGCTGGGGGTGAGTATTCGATCGAGTTAAGTCGAATCGAGTTAAAAAATTTCAAGTTAGTTGAGTTAACAAATCCTATTTTAGCAACCAAACTCAATTTGAAAATTTTTTTGAATCGAATTGAATCGAGTAAAACATTTTCGGCTCAAGTCGAGTCGAGTTGACAAATCCTATTATTTATACTCAATGTTATCTTTACATGGACCAATTATTTAACTAGTAGAGGAAGTACAAGATTATTTAACTATAAAAACAATATAATGGTTTTACCTTTTAACTCGATAGGTAAACATTTATCAAAATGACGTAGTTTTGACTTTTACTTTAAAGGTTTTGACTTTTAACTTTAGAAAATGTAAACATTTATCAAAACAAACATAGTTTTGCCTTTTCTTATTTGGAATTTCAGATAATTAGAATTGTGTAATTCATATTTGAGTTAAACAAAAAAAAATTGATTTTTATTCGAGTTGATCCAAATAACTTGATTAACTCAAATAACTCGAACTATTTAATTCAAAAATTATAGTTTTTGTAACGCCCTAAATTTTATAATCCCGCTTCTGTAAGTTTTTGACACAATTGTGTATTTGCTTCAGTGGCTAAGCGTTTTGGGAGCGTGTGAGAGGTCCCAAGTTCAAGCCTTGCATTTGGTAAATTTTGTTTCTTTTTGGAATTAAGCCTTATACTTATTCAGTGGGCTTATATTTAAATACTTATAATATTATAACAGAATGGGCCTGCTGGTCTGGTGGTTAAAGGGAGTGTAAGTTTGCTGGAGGTCTTGTGTTTGAGTCCTTGCACAAGCTTGGATGTTTATATTTTTACTCGGGTGGTTGAGAGGGTGTTTGAGTTGGACTAAAAGTCTGAGTAGTTGAAAGATTTGAGGGAATGGGGAGTTGAAAGTTATCATCGTTTTGGTTCTTTTTGAAAAAAATCTCTCACCTTCTGATGTTTTTGCTCCTCATTTTTTTACCTTTTTTTCTTTTGGAATCTCCGATTCTTTCTTTACTTTTTGTTTCTCTAAATTCATCTTTTCGCTTAGTAAAGTGGTTTGCATTGGTGCGGGATTAGTAAGTCTTCTATTTCTATCGTTGTAGTGGTTGCATTATGATCGATTAAGAATCTGACTTCTATCACAATTGATGGTGTAGATGAAGGTTGTGAGCAGTGAGACTCGTTGTTTCGATTTAGTAAGGGTTAACGAAGGTTCTTCGTCGGTGGTAAGTTGGGTTTCTGTTAGTTCCCTTTTGTCGGAATCTATTAATCAGTTTCTAAATCAATGTTGGTTAATTTGGTTTTTAGTTTTTGAGAGGCTTAAGAGTAGTTTCACATCGTACCAATACTAGGTGTGTACCAGAAAATGTAAAAAATGAGGTTTCAGCAAAAGTTAAAAACCCCACTGTCGACGCCACATGGGCATGTGGTTGCCCTTGTGGTAGGCTGTGTGCCATAAAACGGGCGTGTGAACGACGGCCAGGCCGTGCGCACAAGACACGACCATGTGATAGCCAGACAAGCCGTGTGCGACACACGGGCTAGACTAATTTAAGCCGTGTGGGCCATACGGGCGTGTGGGATTTTGGGTCAAGCCTTGTGATCCACACGGCCAAGGAAAATTTGGGTCGTGCGGACCACATGGGCATGTGAGCCCATTATCACTGAATTAATTGCTAAGGTTGTACGGGTCGCCCAAGCTAATTGTGAACCTACTGTAGGGTCGGTAAGCATTACTTAGACCCCTAATTGTGTGAACTGACTGATTGATGGATATATATTTAGCATGATGATAGTATGCATATATACATTTACTGATTATATGTACTGATATCATGAGATAGCATGTCATGCATTGCGTGGGGTTGGGTTGATTTTATTTGGAGGAAGTGTACTGAAAGGCTTTTAGGCCTAGTATACTGGCAGCTCAACTACAAACTACTGTTTTTACCGCATTCGGTACTACTTGGAGTGTAGGGATGGATAGGTTGATTTAATCCCCACATGGAGTGTAGGGTTGGACGGATATGGTGTGTAGAGGCTGGTTAGGTAGGACATTGTTACTGAATATTATATATCTGTTACTGATACTATGATGGGCTAAAGCTCTTGCACATACTGATACTGATACTGAGTTGGGCTAAGGCCAAACCGTTACTGATACTGAAAGGAGCTTAGGTCCAAGACTGTTTTTGACTGTACATTGTGTTTACTGTTGTTTGTTTTCTGTGGGATTACACACTGAGTTTACGTAAACTCACCCCTCTCTATTTAATGTGCACAGGTAATCCCCAGACCTAGACAGATTGGTGCGGCGGAGGACTCGATGGTGACCATAGTTTTTGGACTTTTATGATCTATAATTTATGATTTATGGTTTATTTAGATGTAATTTGGAGACTTTTGCTTAAATTTGGTCTTTATTTATATTTATAGTTTTATATTTGCCGGACTTAGGAAAACTCAATTTTAAAAAGGCAAAGTTTTCTCTAAACACACGATTTACTCAAAAGCGGTTTTAAAAGGTTCCACAACGAATTATTTTAAAACAATCGACTAAATGAGTAAGAATTTTGTAATTAAGAAGAAATAAGAAAAGTAAGTAAATGGAAATGGTTTTATTGTAGAAACTTAGTTTTAACACGTTATAATGTGACTTACATTGATTAACCATAACATTTAGATCGGGTTTGGGATGTTACATTTAGTGGTATCGAGCCAGTTACAAAACTCGACTAAGGATTTGGGTTTTAAAATTTGGTTTTAAAGAACTAATTTTCAAATGATCTAAAATGATTTGATTGAGAATGTGGTACACCAAGTCTCCGGCCCCGATCCTGTAAGTATTCTGATAAACTGTTATGATAGATGTCTACTTTGAAACACTCTAGTTAGTGTATACTGAAACTATAGTGAAACTGAAACTGATAGAGACTATATTTACGAAAAATAAATTTTGAACTTATGATACTACTTTACATAAAACATCTATTAATAAATACTGGAATTATAACTGATTCATAAAATTCATAATACAGATAAATCCAAATAAACATGAGCGCACGAGGTATCCACGAACGTGGTACTAGAGGCTGAGGTAGAGGCCTTAGAGGGGCTCGAGCTGAGTCCTCTTCTCTAAGTAACATACCGAACTTAGATACGAGTTAGATGCTGGTGTCACCTGCTACGAAGACTGGGTCTTAAGATCGCATGGCTAGCGATGGCGCACTGTCCCAGGCTATGCTAAGGATACTTGAGAGGGTCACTGGACCCAATACTAGATTTGGGGGCCGAGGGTCAGTCACGGAACAACTCTGGTCCAATGGAGCTGAACTTTTTAGGGGTTTCATTGGAGTCGCCCCTATTGTAGTTGAGTACTAGATTGAGGCCACGGAGCAGATTATGGATGACCTGGATTGCACCCCTAAGCAGAAAACTGAAGGATGCAGTCTCTCTGTTGCGTGATGAGGCTTACCAGTGGTGGTTAACTGTTAAGGAGGGAACTAAACTTGAACGCTTGACATGGGAATTCTTTAAGACTACCTTCCGGGGGAAGTCTGTGGGAGCTAGTTACATTGATGCTCGTAGGAGGGAGTTTCTGAACCTTACTCAAGGAGATAGATCTATGGCCGAGTATGAGGCCGAATTCTTGAGACTGAGCCACTATGCTCGAGGCATGGTGGCGTATGAGTATGAGAGATGTGTCTATTTTGAGGGCGGTCTCAGGGGTAATCTGAGAGTGCTGATAGCTCCACAGATGGAGTGCGAGTTTTCTGTCCTGGTAGAGAAGGCGAAGATCGCCGAGGAGGTTAAGTGCGCTGAGTGCCAAAATAGAGATCGCGAGAGGGGTAAGAACAAGAGGGATTCAGAGCCCTCGAGTTCTATATCGAGGCTTAAGAAAAAGGCCAGACTTGATGGGCGATTAAATTTGGGCCCCTATTCATCGCTACTAGACTGCAGCCATGTGTCGATTGTGGTAGACGCCATCAAGGCGAGTGTTGGAGGAGGACTGGGGCGTGTCTGAGTTGTGGATCATTAGATCATCATATTAGGGAGTGTCCGTTGAGGGCTGATCGGATGCAAGCTCAGGATATTGGTACTGCCCAGCCACAGAGAGTAGCACAGCAGCCACCAAAAGGCCGTGGTCAGGCTAGGGGTGGTAATGGTATGGGCCTTGGGTAGAGAGCACCAAGCAGAGGTGCTGGACAGACTGAGGCGAGGCAGTTGGCTCTTGTTTATGCTGCTCGTCGCCAAAAAGATAGAGATGCTCCAGACGTCATCATGGGTATGTTTCTTATTTATGATGTGCCTTACACTGCATTGATAAATATAGGATCTACGCATTCCTATGTTGCCTGTTCTATTTCCAAAAATCTGGGAATTCTGATTGAGAGAACTTCTAGTGAGGTGACTGTGTTGAGCTCGCTGGGGCAATCTGTTAGAGTCAGCAAATTGTATAGGAATGTTCCTTTAGAGGTTTAAGGGACGGTATTTTTGGCTTACTTGATAGAGCTTCCGTTTGGAGAGTTCGATATGATATTAGAGATGGACTAGTTGGTCAAGCATCGTGTAAACTTGGATGTGCGACTAAGAGGGTCGTATTAAGAATTGAGGATAATGATGAAGTAGTTGTGATTGGAGAACGTTGAAATACTTGGTTAATATTATCTCTGCACTGGTAGTTGAAAAACTGGTTCGCAAGGGATGTGAGGCGTATTTGGCCTATGTAGGTGTTTCTGCTTCTAAGGACTCTACTGTAAAGGATATTCGCACTGTAAGGGATTTTTCGGATGTCTTCCCTGAGGAGCTACCGGGTTTACCTCTGAATCGTGAAGTGGAGTTTGGGATTAATATTTTCCCTGATACAGCTCTAGTGTCTATCGCTCCCTATCGAATGGCACCGAAGGAGCTTACGGAGCTTAAGGCTTAAATTCAAGAGTTGTTAGATCGTGGGTTCATCTGCCCTAGCGTGTCTCCATGGGGAGCACCGGTACTATTTGTAAAGAAAAATGATGGATCCATAAGGATGTGTATTGACTACCGACAACTGAATAAACTGCCCATCAAGAGCAAGAATCTGTTACCAAGGATCGATAACCTATTTGACCAGTTTCGAGGGGCGTCTGTGTTCTCTAAGATTGACTTGTATTCTTGGTATCATCAGTTAAGGGTTAGGGAGGATGATGTGTATAAGACGGCATTTAGGACTCATTATGGTCACTACGAGTTCATAGTGATTCCATTTGGACTGACTAATGCACCGGTATCTTTCACGGACCTGATGAACCGAGTGTTTCAGCCCTATCTGGACTGGTTTGTGGTGGTTTTCATTGATGATATATTGGTTTATTTGAGGATTGAGAATGAGCATGACGAGCACCTTAGGATTGTTCTTCAAATTTTGAGGGAAAAGCAGCTCTATGCTAAGTTCAGCAAGTGCGAGTTTTGGTTATGTAAAGTAACATTTCTAGGTCATGTGGTGTCTGCTGATGGGATTTGAGCCGATCCTCAAAAGATTGAGGCTGTAGTGGATTGGAAACAACCCTAAGAATGTGATTGAGATCTGCAACTTTCTGAGTTTGGCAAGTTATTATAGACGGTTTGTGAAAGGCTTCTTACTGATTGCAGTACCTTTAACTAAGCTGCTACGTAAGGGTGTACCATTTATCGGCCCGATGCGATAAGATAGCTTCGAAGCTCAAGATCATACTAACCGAGGCTCTGTTACGTCTGAGACTAAACACAGGAAGGAGTTCACGGTTTATAGTGATGCATCACATGTGGGCTTAGGTTTTATTCTGATGCAGGATGGAAAGGTTGTGGCATATGTGTCTCGTCAGCTTAAGACACATGAGGCAAACTATTTGACCCATGATTTAGAACTGGCCGCCGTAGTCTTTGCTCTAAAAATCTTGAGGTACTATCTGTACAGTGAGAAGTGTATTATCTACACTAATCACAAAAGCTTTAAGTACTTTCTGACTCAGAAAGAGTTGAATCTTAAGTAGCGTAGATAAATTGAGCTGCTTAAGGACTATGACTGTACTATTGAGTACCATTCTGGCAAGGCCAATGTGGTGGCCGATGTGTTGAGCTGTAAGGCAATGACCGATCTGAGAGCGATGTTTGCTCGACTTAGTCTGTTCGACGATGGGAGTCTGTTGGCCGAGTTGCAAGTTAAGCCAACTTGGATTGAGCAGATTCAAGGAAAAATAGTTGGGGGATGAGTCTCTAAGTTTACGGTTTCGTCAGGTTGAGAGTGGCAACACTACCTCACCCCCTATTTATAGTGCTAGGGAGATATTTTAATCCTACTTAAACTCCCAAAAGATAAATACATTTAATTGAAAATAAATAAAGATAAAATCCTAAAATTAAACAATCCCTAATAATTATCTTAATATTAATTATTCTAATATAATCAAAATAGAGTCTAATAGAATAAAATATCTTCTTTTTGCATTTCAACCCTTGTGTCCTCCATGCTTGCACTTTTGGCACCAAATTTTCCCTATGTCGCACATTGACCCGTTTTATCTTTAATTTCACGTTTTGGCCTTTAATTTCACTTTTGCCTCCAATTTAGTCC
>CP106723.1:27854222-28204512 GCA_025506655.1 Gossypium rotundifolium | reverse complement strand
ATAACCCTATTATGGTTGGCAAAGTTTGTTCCAAAACTATGGTGATGCAATCGTCAAAGTGCATTTTATTCTTTGAAGGCGAGGTCGGAAAGTCGCCATCTAATGAGAGAATGATTTGGAGAAAGGATTACGCTCTTGATGATGCTCGACCTTGGTGTACGTCTTTCTCTATTTCTATGCTACTATCTATTACTTTTTATATTTACATCTATAACATTAAAAGCATGATTGATTTTCGATGGATTTATTAGCGGCTATTACGATGCGGTAATAACGTAAATTCAATTTTCCAATAGCTTTCTCAACCACAATGCTAGCATGGAGTGTAATCGAATTCGCCAATTTATGCGTCCGGACCTACAACATGCATTAGACTCCATTCGTTGGGGTGGACTACTTGCTTAAGTCCATCGACCTCCCGGTAAAGTCACTTGCCGTTGGTAACCCTATTGCCGATCACAATTGTTGGGAAAGGCACGAAGACATGGATACTCCAAGAACTAGTTACGTGGTGAATCAAACCCACCCGAGCTCAAGTTTACGCTAAGATCTGCTTGCACTTACGCCTCTTCTTTGGTGTTCAAATCCGCTCACCACAGATACTCTATATACTTGTCAATCTCATGAGCTGGTTTTTCGTCCATCTGATAGACTTTCTTTGGTCGGATATGCGGATGCGAGCTGGGGTCTTGATTTTGATGATCGTCGATCCACAACAGAATATTGTGTATATTTTGGGAATGCCCCTATCTCATGGTGTTCCAAGAAACAGCAAGTCGTTTCTCAATCTACAGCTGAAGCTGAGTATCGAAGTCTAGCTGCAGCCACTAGTGATATTGCATGGCTTGTGTCTCTTTTGTCCAAATTAAAACTCCCTTCTGTTGATGTTCCTACTATATGGTGTGATAATACTAGTGCTATTGCTGTTGCAACTAATCCGGTTCTGCACTCCAAGTTTAAACATGTTGAACTTGATTTGTTTTTTTTCGTGAAAAGGTGGCTAATGGCGAATTAATTGTTGGTGAAGTTTCGGCGTGTGACCAAATTGCGGATATTCTTACTAAGCCGTTATCTGTATCCCTGTTTACTCGATTTCATCATATTCTTCAGAGTGTACCACTAGAAGAAGCTAGGTGAATGTTATAGTATAATTCACACGAGTTTAGTATGGTAAATAGATAATTAGTACGTTAGCATTCTGTTATGAGCTAACAACTCATCAGTGAGGCATTGTTGCCTATATAAACTGTGTATTAAGAACTAGTTGAAGGAAAGATTCATTCACAAATAATTCATCAATACCCTTTCATCAATAGAGCAAATAAGGTAAGCAATTAAAACTATCTTCTTTCCTTTTCCAAGCAACTCTTTCTGTTTTCTTTTTCTTGGTGTGGATTGTTAGGTCTTTGAATTTGCGATAAGTTTTGGGAAACTACAAAGACAGCGTTAGCCAAGGAGTGTGCCCATTTTATTGTGATTGGGGTAGCTATAGCTACATGGTAGGGCATCCGAAATTTAATAAATAGATTTTGGAGATTTAAATGAATTACTACCATCGCTATAGCTCAAATTTAAAATTAGTATTTTGTGCAGATGAACTGATTTAGGGAGCGAAATGGTTGTTTAAGGTGACAAAGGAACAAAAGTCTGGGATTACGTTCAAAACAACATTCCAAATCTACCGAGGAGCGAGTTATAAGGCTTGTAAATGGTGATTTACAAGTCGCTAAAAGTTTTTTGGTTCGGATGGTATACAAAGGATGTCGGTATTAATGTACTTATTTACGAGGTAAATAACACGATAATCTAATTATCCTTCTTCAATTTGATTTTAAATCATAAACCAATTTATAACATATATGATATTCTAGAGTTTGGTTTTGGTTGTGCTTTGCGAGTTGGTAATGAACTCCAGTGCGGACCCAGAGTTCCCAAGCCGGCGGTGTTCTTGTCGAAGCGTCTTGCCCGAATCACCTTATAAGTCATCACATACTCTCCGAGTTGCTCGCTTAATTTCAACTTAAATTGAACTTTGAACCTTACACCTTAAATCCTACGATAATGATTTGTAAAATGAGCAAACTAATGATTTGTAAAATGAGAAAACTAATGATAGGTGGGCTTTTGTTCAAACCACATGGAAGCAACATGCAACACGCTACGCCATTTCATTTCTTCTTCTTGTTTACGCTTTCGATGTCTGAAAAACATGATGGATCGAGAATTGTGGCACTTTTGCTGCAGCACCTTCGTGCTCGAGCAAATTGCAAAAGGCGAGTAAGTTGACATGAACATTAGGTTCTTTAGAAATAGACAATATTCATTTACTGATCCTATGAAGTCCGAACAGATCCAATCCAAATCGAAACATTATAAGCTTACACAAATATTTGATTGATGCAGGTAGATTACATACTGGGAAAGAACCCACTGGGGATGTCATACAGGGTGGGATTTAGTCAAAAGTTTCCAAAGAGAATACATCATCGAGCTTCCACTTTACCTTCCTTAGGTGTACATCCAAGGCACATCAAATGCAAAGACGGAAGCCCTTACTATGAAACCCTAAAACCAAATCCCAACTTGCTAACAGGAGCTATTATTGGAGGAACAGTTATGAAGGATCAGTTTCCTAATAACCGGACGAATGCTGGTGAATCAGAGCCAACCACCTATATTAATGCGCCTTTGGTTGGGATCCTCGCATATTTCAAAACATTTCCATATCTTTGAGCCCCCCCTTTTTTTTGTTAAGGACTTTGAGCTATTTGGTTTACACATAAAGATTTAAAACTCACTTGTTGTTGGCTAATTAATAAAAGCACTACACCAAAACAGACTTTTAGTGGTGTTTTTAGTGGCGTTTTAAAGAAAAATGCCGTAAATATTATACATTAGCAGCGTTTGGAAGAAAATGCCGCAAAAAAACGAGCAATAGTTGCGTTTATTGACAAAACGCCGCTAAAAATAAGCAATAGCGGTGTTTATTTAAAAAACGCCGCTAAAAATGAACAATGGCGGCGTTTATTTACAAAACGCTGCTAAAGGTGTGAGCATTAGCGGCGCTTTTGAAAAAACGCCGTTAAAGGTGTGAGCATTCGAAGCGCTTTTGGAAAAATGCCGCTAAAAGTCTGAGCATTAGTGGCACTTTCTAAAAAACGCCACTAAAAGTCGAGAAATAGCGGTAGCTTTTGAAAAACACCGCTAAAAGTTTGAGCATTAGCGGTGCTTTTCGAAAACGCCATGAAAAGTCTGAGCATTAGCGGCGGTTTTGAAAAAGCCGCTAAAAATCTGAAACATTAGCGCTTTTTGAAAACGCCGTGAAAAGTTCGAACATTAATGCGCTTTTAGAAAAAATGCCACAAATAATTTTAAAGTTTTTTGGATATATATGACTGATTGTTTTTAATTTTATATATTAAATAATTTCTTATATAATTGTAAAGAGATAACATTAATTTCAATACATTAAAATTATGATTCTAGTTTAAATTATTTAAGAGAAAATATTTGTTAAAATGAAAAAATATTAAATAATTTCTTATATAATAATCGTAAAAGAGATAGTATTAGTTTTAAAATATTGAATATTAATTCTCATGATTGTTTAGGGTTTATGGTTTAACATATATAGTTTATGGTTTACGATTAGTCTTAGGATTAGGGTTATGGCTAGAGTTTATGAGTATATGGGTTTGTGGGTGTATGGTTTAAGGTTTACGGGTTTAGGGTTTAGGATTTAGCGAATGAAGACAGAATATCAAATTTGATTTAATCATTAAAAAATTATAAAAATATATGCTAAAAAATGGTGAGATTGCAATTTTTACTTACAAATTAATTGCAGCCCCTAACAAAATCTAATTGTGTATCTGTTTATCCTTATTAGACCCTAAACATTAAACCTTAAATAGTCTAATCCCTAAACTATAAACTATAAATCTAGATTCTAAACCCTAAATCATAGCTCTAAACACTCGACCATAAACCCTTAAACTACAAACACTAAACCATTAACCCTTAAACACTAACCTTAAACATCGCTAAATGTTGAGCAACAATTCTATTTTCATTAGGTTAATCGACACTCATTTCGATTTTATTCGATTTAGTTTTCATTTTTTCTTATTTTTGTTTTGAATTTAATTTTATTTTGCTATTTGAAATTAAATGACTTAGTTATGAAAAGTATGTTACAAATTGATAAGTAAACCCTAAGAAGTTTTGCTTTATCGAAACCCTTAAACCCTAACTAGTAATGTGAATTAAAATACCATTTATTTTTAATTGAATGTATAAAATATAAATATTTTATCTTAATTAAATTATAAACTATATTGATTAAAATATAAATTATTTTTAATAATGACACTTAGAAAAAATTTATAGTAAAAACATAGAAAATATTTGTTAAAAATGAAAAAAATTATTAAATAATTATATAATCGTAAAAGAGATATATAGTTTTAATTTTAAAATATTGAATTAATTCTCGAGGATAATTTAGGGTTTATGTGGTTTAATTTAGGGTATTTAGTTTATGGATTAATCTTTGATTTAGGGTTTGGGATTATGTTTTAAGGTTTAAGGTTTAAACTTTAGGTTAAGGGTTAGGTTAGGGGTTAGGCTTTGGTTTTATAGTTTAGTTTTTATTATTTTAGATTTATGGGGTTTTTATTTAGTGCTTAAACCATATCGAATAATAAAGTTAGAGTCTTAGTGTTTAGGGATTTAGGTATTAGGGATTTTGATAAAATAGATAAAAATCATATTATTGAGAGGGTTTATGGAAGCAATTAGATTATACTTACAATGTAATATATATATATATATATATATATATAGGAGTTAAGGTGTATAATTTAGGGTTTTAGTATTTAGGATCAAAACAAATTTAATTAAAATAAAAAAAATTAATTTAAAGGAATATAATTAATAATTAATTTAAACATATTGTTAGAACCAAAACAAAATTAATTTAAATGAATATAAATAATAATTAAAATAAAAAAAATTATTAGCGGCGTTTTTGAGCAAAAACGCCGCAAACACATTACTGAACAATACGACGCCGTTTACTTGGCCTTTAGCGGCGCTAGACATAAAAACGCTGCAGATGAGTACTATTAGTGGCATTTGTTTTCAAAAACGCCGCAAAAAACCATTGAAACGACTCATTTTTTAGGGGATTTTAGTGGCGCTTTTTAAAAACGCCACAAAGGGCAATTTTTTTTAATAAAATGTCACCGTTTTTGTTTCGCTATTTTGTTTCCGTCGTTTTAACAAAACGAACCATGCTACAAAAATCTCTAACTTCTAATTTCTTCCCCAAAAGCAATGAAGAAATCCCCCAAAACCGATTAAGAGGAAACCCATCTCTCCATCTCTCCATCCGCTCTTATGCAAAATCCCTAATTTCTGTAATTTCTCCCCCATGAAACAACAAAAGGAATCCCCCCTAAAATCCCTAATTTCTATAATTTCTCCATCTCTCCACAGTACGATACCTGTTTGGGTGACTTCTCGGTGTTGCTTGGATAGAAGACGGTATGGATAAATATAATGGATCCATTACAAGCATGTTCATCATTTGCCTATATTTGTTTTCTTCATATCTCTTAATGTTGTATATTTAATCAGCATCTTCCATCGATTCCATAGCTTCACCTTGTTCTGAAATTAACAATTATTAATATATGGACAAATAGTCAAGGAGCAAAGTGGGTGACATATGGGCAATTTTGCTTCTATTAGTGTTCGAACTAAATTAGGAAATTTTCTAATGTTGAGGGTTCTTTTGTGCGTTGAATTTGTTTATATTCTCATCAAAGTCCTCCTACCCCAATTTGATTTTTTGATTTTGTATTTAATTTCATTGATTGCTTTTGGACCTGAAATAGTTTGATTAATTGTTGTGTTTTCGGATGATTACGTATCGAGAGGTTTAGGTCCTTGTGTTTTCTGAATGGAAAGTGCCAACAACATTTATATACGGGACTGAAGATTGGATGAACTATCAAGGAGCCCAAGACAGTACTAAGGTAGGACGGACATTTATTATTATTATTATTATTAAATTTTTTACAATTACGGTCTCAATGTCTAAGCGTATAAAAATATGAATGAAAGGAGGAAGACTTTTTGAGGTGAAGATGGTCTAATTTATCCACCCACTAAGTTTGAGCGAAGTTTATTTATTAGTTTTAAGGTTTTTGGTTAGCAAAATCACTGTTATAAAGGTGACTATTTTTTTATCAAAAACAATACACCCAAATTCGCATTATCCCCACGTTGAGTGACTTTTCTGTATGCATCTCCCCCATTTCCTTTGTTGTTTCATCTATGTTATTCAACTTTGATGGCTGGAATAGTTTAAAGAAAACCCCAGTCAAGATGGAATATTTGGTTTTTGAATCTAAAAAAACATAAAGACTGTAGTTGAATAGAATTACATTTCTATTGCTTAATTTTGTGATATGGATAGTGTAAAAAACGGCACACTGTTATGTATAAATAAAGACAGAAGAGTGTTTGGTTGTTTCCAAGGGATGCCTTCTCCCCCCTGTCCACTCGGTATCTTCGACAAACGATTTCAGCAGTTGTTATAATTTGAGTATATATAAAACCAGATGCAGGACAAAATCAATAGCATAACTTACTATTTTTTTCCAACTCCTATAAATTTCTTTACAATATATATCGTCAGAGTTCCATGCATGTTCAAAATAAACTAAGAAAAGCCTAACCATAAGAGATCCTATATGTCTTGAATTAATCGTAACAAGTAATTACAGCTAGGAGCAACTTCAGCCACAAACAATTTGGATTCAAAACAGTGCCAATAAGTAAAACTTGAAGCTATGCTTTAAAAGTTTAGGATTTAATAAAAGGAAGTGAAATTCTTGCTGTGTAATTGAAAGACATTGGATGGTCATTTGATAGTCATTGTTATCAACATGGGTGTAGAATTCAATTTTACTCTATTTTCTTGAGAATCACCTGGAAAAGCATGTAATTTTGTTACTATTGTGTATTATCTTTAGAACAACTAACGGGACTGTGCATTATCTTTTAACATGATTGTATTTTCTGTGACTACTTATTATCGTGTTTTACAAAGAGTCAATGATAATGCTCCCTATATCTTTGTTTATTTACAATTTCATATGTTTTAGCTCATTGCTTGGAATCAAGAAACCTGATAACATTGACAGTCAAATCGAAATTTGTGGTTTTACAGTCAAATTGACAATCGAACCTGATCTTTGTCATTATCTTTATGAACCAAAGATAGATTTACCTTTGTACTTTTAACTCCATTTTACCTTTGTACTTTTAACTCCATATTGAAATTTGTGGTTTTACTTTTATTTGATTGGATTCTAAAACAACTAATCTGTTATTTTTTTAAAATGTAGGAGTTGCTGTTTTCTTATTTGTCTTCTGAAATGTCAAGAGAGTGTGTATGATAAATTAGCTTTCAGCCTTCAAATGTTTGCTTAGTTGATGAGACAAGTGCATCTTCCACCATCGCATCTTCTGTTACACGCCGCTGCTAGAAATTCAGGCTATCCAAAATAAGCTTTGGATTATTACCTCTTTGGATTGAAGACAGATTTGGACAGATTTTGGATTGGAGACTGTCCAAAATAAAGACAGATTTTGGTTCCTTTTATCTCTTATTTTAGTACCTTTTTTTTCCTCTAGTTCTACACTACATTATTACCTCAATTTGAGTACCTTTTTTAATGAGAAGGTTTTGCTTGCAAGAATTTATCCGTGAAGTGGACCCTGATATTATAATTGGATATAACATTTGCAAGTTCGATTTGCCATATCTTATTGAGGTAAATGAAAAATTAACTTATGTTTTATTCTCCATGAATGTTGCTGCAGGAAAAGTTTCTTTTTGGTTCATTATGTAGGGTTTCCTTTATTTGTTAAAATATAAAAAATAACATAAACAAAATATAAAAGTTAATTGTTAAAATATGTTATAAATTTTTTCCTTTTATTATTATGAACCAATTTAAACAAAAAAGGAAAAAGTTTTTGGACACTGAATTTTTTGCTTTTTACCATTTTAAATTATTTTTTTAGTTCATGTTGTATATTTTGAAAAATTAAAATTACATTGCATTGAATCTTCATAGTAAGAATGGTGTAAATTTTAAAGTTTTTATGTTTTATGATTTTTTAATTTTAATTACTCATGTGTTAAAAAGATTAGAGTTTGAGAGTTAGTTGAATATGGATGAGTGTATAATAATAATTTTATATCTTTAAAATTTTGATGATGCGACAAATTTTTATTGGTACCTAATACCTTAATTTTTAAGAGATAATCAAAATGAGATAAACGTGTGGCAAAGTAAAATTTGCTTGAAAGTAATTACCTTTGTATTTTGCAATTCAATCATTGTACCAAAACTGAAATAGTACTAGACTGAGTTTACTTGTGCAGAATATGAAGTTTAAGAACATGAATATCATCAACTGTATTTATTTTATATATTATATATTATATTAAAGAATTTTTTTTACTTTATTTTCTCTAATAATAACCTATGGTGTAATGATTTAATTAATCTCCTCACAAAAGTAGTGGGCTAATAATAGCAGAACTTTTCAATAAAATGAATTTAATTGTATCTATTTTTAATAAATGTTTTATAAATTAAATAAACAATTTAATTTTTAAAAGAATACTTACATTTATATGGCTTTTTGGTTTATTACTAATTAGTAATTACTAATTTTTCATATTAATGTTTGATTTTAATATTTAAAATCAATTGATATTTTAAAACTAAAACCAATTAATATTTTAAAAAAACTACAATGTAATGCATGCCATATATGTTCACACATCAACCGATTCTCGATTTGGAATTTTAATTTAACTTACATAATACATAATACATAATACATAATACATAACTTACATAAAATTATTTAACTTACATAATCGTAATACATAATACATAACTTACATAATACATAACTAACATAAGTTACATAGCTTTCATCAAATTATTTAACTTACATAATACATAACTTACATAAAATTATTTAACTTACATAATACATAACTTAGATAAGTTACATAGCTTTCATCAAATGATTTAACTTACATAGTACATAACTTACATAAACTTATTTAACTTACATAATACATAACTTACATGACTTACATAATACTTGTATAGATAAACAACTTACCCGTGTAATTTACTATCAACTTTAGACTTCAACAAGTACGAAATGGATAGGAGTTGGATGAAATTGTCAAGGGTAAGCAACGGCTATCGAAATGGAGTAGAAACTTTTCTGAATTTTGCATTTCAAAATGCAAGCCAAGAGAATATGATTCTTTGCCCGTGTAAGAAGTGTTGCAATATCAATTGGCATTGTCGTGAAGTTGTCTACGAACATCTAGTTGTTGATGGCTTTGTCCGGGGATACAAAAAATGGATTTTCCATAGAGAGTGTACATCTAGTGGAGCATCTTCATCGATGAATATGGGTTATCCTCATAGTGCTTACAATCGAATGTTAGAGATGATAACATGAAGGCATGTTGCGGGATGCTTTTAATATCTTGATGATGGTTTGGGTCATTTCCACGACTTGGGTGCAACCGATGATTATAATTTTGGTGGAAATACTTTCACCGAAAGGGGAATAAGTGTACCTGATGAACAGCCAAATGAAGAAGCGGCGAGGTTCTACATGTTACTTGGCGAAATGAATGAAGAACTATATGAGGGGTCCAAATTTTCCAAACTGTCTTTCTGTATTCGTCTTTTTCACTTGAAATGTTTGGGAGGATAGACCGAAAACTCGTTGACAATGCTGTTAGAGTTTTTTCAAGAAATGTTCCCGTTTGCATAAATCCCTCAATCTTCCAAAGACATGAAGAAACTGATAAAGGATTTGGGCCTTGGCTACAACAAAATTCATAGTTGCCCAAATGACTGCATGTTGTATTGAGGCGTAGTGAAACACCCCAAACCCGGCCCACAAGCCCTGACCGGATCTGGCATGCTCCTTAAGCAAAACATAGTTAAGTCTCGTATGACATTTTGAAAATCGTGGTGGTTTCGAAGAAAAATAGATTTGGGTAGTTCTCAAGTTAAAAATCGAGTTGTAATTTAATTTTGTACTAAATTGATAATTTCATATTTCAAGAGTTACAAGTTAAAGAAATACCGATTTTTAGAGTTTATTCTTTTTTTTTTTGTAACTTGAAAAACCGTAGGTAATTGAGTTTCAAAACAATTGATGTTGTTCGTATCATATCAAAAAATTAAAACGCAAAGAAAATAAAACAGTTAAGTAATAATGGCCTTATTACATCAAAATATAACCCCAAAATAAATAGATATAAACTTAATAAGAAAACCAAAAATCTGAGCTGTGCATGGCCACCTCTAAGTTCCTGCCGACCTGGTCCATTCACTGAGTGCCATCTGCAAAAAGTTAGCCCACGAAGGGTGAGTCAACAGACTCAGTGTGTAACAACCATCACAGATTCCCAATCGATAAAACATATCATTTAACATATAATGATAATAGGCAATGATGCAACCCAACCCACCTAGATATCCATCCTCTACACATCACCCATACCTACCAATCACACCGTGGGGATTACTAAATCGACCCTCCATCCGCTACACACCATTGAAGGCAGTCGCTGCAGTCAACTGCACATCTCCCTTATATTTGTGGCATAGCCACCAGATAATGTGACAGAGTCACTAGATTCATAATATGTGACATAGTCACCAGATAATGTGACAGAGTCACCAGATATTGTGGTAGGAACCACCAGATCACTTCCCCTTTCACATAATCACCCATATGCCCATGCAACATACAAAACATGCTATTTGTCATGCAATTTACCTTACCCCAAAATCATAACAGGAATCCACATATTTTCACATCAATGTTATTAAACATTATTTACAAATGTTAAAGGGGTAACGTACCTGAATGCACTCGTACCATTGGATGGTACCCTTAGCCATAATTTCATATTTTCATTAACACATATCTAATATTATCAACCTAGGGGGAATTAGTGTAGGGCTACACACCTGATTACTAGTAGATCTAATCGAAATCCTGAAAATCCCGATCTAATGCACTAGATCCTTTTTTTTCCTACATTCGGCCAACACTAAGCATATTAGCAAAGAGCCATTCGGCTAAACAGTCAAATCTCAAAGGGTTAACGAGACCAAAACCCTTACCTTGCTGCCGATTTGCTTACCAACCAACTCCCGAAACTTCGTGATGATCCCCCCTTGCAATCGGCTAGGCACTAGAACACTCAATCGATTAGTTTTCGGCTTTTGAATGAAAAAGAAACAGATCTGAATCACTAGAACCCTTACCTAGATCGCTTAGCCAAATCTTGAAGATCTGTCAGAAATCCCCTAAAACATCATAGTTAGAATCGGCACCCTTAATAAGTAATATGGCCTTGGCCAAATATTAATATCCCTTACCTTGATTGTCTAAATCCCGAAAATATCACTTGTCCTTGGAGATGTCAAAATCCCTACAGGGTATATGTTAGATTCGATTCTAACATTTGATGAACAAAGTAAATGGCCTTGACCTAAAATCACACTTCACTTACCTTGGATATTCAAATCCCGAATGATCACTTCTCCAACGTTAACTACAAGAATCCGGAAAGACCCCTTACATTGTTCGGCCAAAAGAATAAAAGGGATTAGTTTCCTTAGTGTTGACTTAATTGAAGGTATAGGAAAGAAGATCAAATGACAAAGAGTTCCTTACCCCACTATTAGAACCGATCGAATAGCTTGCATCAACTAATCAACCACCCCTTTGATTCTTGAGAGATTGACCACAGGAGAAGGGTTTTCGATTTGAGAGATAACTAGAAGAGAATCGGTTTCAAAAGGTGACAAAGAAGTGAACTTTTCGACTTTAAAAAATAGCAAAGAGATATAGATTCGCTAAGGTTAATTGTGTTTTGACTTTGATGAATCGTGAAAAGAAGAAGTGAGAAGGTTGAGATTTGATGCGATTCACCTTGGTGACAAGAGGAGATTCGACCTTAACAAAAGAGAAGAGAAGTGTGAGGTTTTAAGTTGTTGTGGCAATGGTGAAAAATGGTAGGAGGTTTGACTAGAGAGTAGATGAGAAAGAAAGAAAAGAAATCAAATGGAAAAGATGAACACTAGGATTCAAAATTTCGACAATACACAAGCATACCCTCGAGTTGGAATTTGACCAACTCTCTCCCTCGATAACCTCTATCCATCTTGATAACCCAACCTTTATCTCTTTTTAAAAGAGGCCACCTAAAATCCACCTCTTCCCTCTTAATTAACACCCTTTTAATCACAAAATAAAAGAAATAACACTCCAAAATTGTAGCTAGGTGCCGTCCAACCCCCCTTCCCCTAGGAGTGCCGAATTTTACCCATCCATTTGGGCTTTATGTGGCCATACATGGCCCAATAATCCCCCCTGAGTGGCGTCACCTTTAAGGCCACTCAAAGCATTCCAGATTTTTAGGCTACGAGCCCAACTTGCTACTAGCATACTAATTTAAATTAACATTACCACTAACATTCTTTTTACCCACTTAACTTTGATTTAAGCCCAAACACAGGCCCAATCCAAACCTCAAGCCTTCACCTACTAATTCAGCCATGCAACACTTCAAATGCACAGACCCACAAAATCAGGATATTACAGTTCTACCCCCTTAAAATAAATTTCGGCCTCAAAATTTACCTGGCTAGAATAAGTGAGGTATTCTTGTCATTTATCGCTTCCTCTGGCTCCCACGAGGCTTCTTCGATCCATGGTTACGCCATAACACTTTGACTAGAGGGATCGATTTCCTCCGAAGCACCTTTACATCCCGTTCTAGTATCTGAATCGGCTCTTCCTCATAGGACAGATCTGGCCTCAGTTCCACCTCCTCAACCGGTATCACGTGAGATGGATCTGATCGATAACGATGTAGCATCGAAACGTGAAACACATTGTGTATCTGCTCCAACTCTGAAGATAATTCTAACTGATACGCTACTGGTCCAACCCGTTTTAGAATTCGATAAGGTCCTATAAACCTAGGACTTAACTTTCTCTTGCGACCAAATCTCATTACCTCCTTCCACGGTGAAACTTTGAGAAACACATAATCTCCCACAGCATACTCAATATCCTTCTGCTTAAGATCTGCATATAACTTTTACCTGTCAGATGCCTCCTTCAACCGTGTCTGAATCACTTTAACCTTCTTTTCAGATTCTGCCACAATCTCTGGACCCAAAACCTGACGTTCTCCCAATTCTGTCCAACATGTAGGAGTGCGACACTTACGTCCCATCTGTATTCAGACGGTGCCATCTGAATACTTGCTTGATAGCTATTATTGTACGCAAATTCCGCTAAAGGCAAGAACTCCTCCCAACTCCCTCTGAAGTCTATCACGCAACCTCTCAACATATCTTCTAGCACTTGAATTACCTGCTCAGATTGACCGTCCGACTGTGGATGGAATGCCATACTGAAATTCAACCTGGTGCCCAAAGCTTGATGTAGCGCCTTCCAAAATCGAGACGTAAACATCGGATCCCTATTCGAGATAATCGACACTGGCACTCCATGCAGTCTCACAATTTCTGCCACATACAACTTCGCCAACTTCTGTAAAGAATAATCAACCCGCACTGGGATGAAATGCGTAGATTTTGTCAATCGATCCACTATCACCCACACCGAGTCTTTCTTAATAGGCGTAAGGGGAAGCCCACTAATGAAGTCCATGGTGATTCTCTCCCACTTCCACTGAGGAATCTTTATCGGCTGCAGCAATCCTGGCAGAACTTGGTGTTCAGCCTTAACTTGCTGGCACGTTAAGCACTTCCCTACAAACTCTATAACTTCCCGCTTAAGACCAGGCCACCAAAACTGTTCCCGTAAATCCTTGTACAACTTACTTCCTCTAGGATGCATAGCATAAGGGCTACTATACGATTCCCGAAGAATTCTCTGCCTTAACTCCTCATCCTTCGGCATACAGACCTTGCCATAGCACTCCATCGCTGTTTACACCATAGTCTTCCAACTCCCCATTTTGTACTTGTAGCAGTTTAGCACTTAGTTCACCATCTAACAATTGTTTCTCCTTTACCTGACTTAGCCATGTCGGCTTCACTTGCAATTCCGCTAGCAAACTTCCATCATCATAGAGGCTCAAATGTGCAAACATTGCCCTTAACTCTGACACTACTTTTCGACTTAGGGCATCCGCCACAACATTCGCCTTGCCTGGGTGATACTCTATTGAGCAATCGTAATCTTTCAACAACTCCACCCACCTTCGCTGTCTCAAATTTAGCTCCTTCTGAGTCAGCAAATACTTCAGGCTCTTACGGTCCGTGTAGATCACCGACCTTTCTCCATACAAATAGTGCCTCCATACCTTAAGAGCGAATACTACTGCTTCCAACTCCAGATCATGCGTCGGATAGTTAATCTCATGTGGCCTCAATTGCTGAGACATATAAGCGACCACTTTCCCATCTTGCATAAGGACACATCCCAATCCTGTATGGGAAGCATCACAATATACCATATAGTCCTTCCCTGCTTCAGGCTGAATCAAAATCGGAGCCTCTATCAATACTTTCTTAAGCTTTTCGAAACTCTCTTGCTGCTTATCCGTCCATACGAAAGGTACCTCCTTTCTCAACAACTTCGTCAAAGGTACTGCTATCGACGAGAACCCTTCGACAAATCTCCTGTAGTAGCCTGCTAACCCCAAGAAACTACGAACCTTAGCCACAGACTTGGGTGGTTTCCAATCCAATACTACCTTAATCTTCTGAGGATCCATCCTTATTCCTTCGGCAGACACCACATGCCCTAAGAACGTAACTTCCTTTAGCCAAAATTCGCACTTGCTGAACTTGGCATATAGCTTCTTTTCCCTTAATACTTGCAGCACAACTCGGAGAAGCTCATCATGTTCTTCCTCAGACTTATAATACACCAAGATATCATCTATGAACACAACGATAAACCGATCCTGGTAGGGTTGGAAAACCCGGTTCATCATGTCCATGAACGCAGCTAGGGCGTTTGTCAATCTGAATGGCATTACCAAGAACTCATAATGCCCGTACCTTGTCCGAAAAGTTGTCTTATGGATATCAGCCTCCTTCACCTTAAGCTGATGATATCCTGACCTTAGATCTATCTTTGAAAATACTGTGGCCCCCTTAAGCTGATCGAACAAGTTGTCTATCCTTGGCAACGGATACTTGTTCTTGATGGTCAACTTATTCAACTGCCGGTAATCTATGCACATGCACATAGTCCCGTCCTTCTTCTTCACAAATAGGACTGGTGCTTCCGATGGAGGCACACTAGGTCGAATAAACCCACATCGAGTAATTCTTGGATCTGGGCCTTGAGCTCTACTAGCTCCTTTGGTGCCATTGATGACGGAGCAATTGACACGGAGTGCATCGGTAACAAGTCAATTCTGAACTCTACCTCCCTATTCGGGGGTAACCCAGCGACTCCTTGAAAAAGACATCCACAAATTCCCTTACTATTGTAACTCCTCCTACAGCTGCTTCCTTAGCCTCTAAGGAACTGATCAACATCAGAAAAGCTACACACCCTTTTCTCACCATCTTCTCTGCCTTAAGGGCAGATACCACATTGACAAGCAATTCGTCTCTCACCCATCACCACAACTTCTTTGTCGTCAGAGTTCTTAACGACGCGCTTAGCAAGACAATCCACATTCGCATGGTACTTCACTAACCAATCCATGCCTAAGATTAGATCAAACTCCTCGAATGGCAACTCCATTAAGTTAGCTAAAAACTGCGCCCCCTGAACTTCCAAAGGTACTGCCCTAAAGAGTTTGTCTATACTACTGATTGCCTTAAAGGACTAAGTACATACCATCTTTCTAGGTACAATTTCGAGTTCACATGCGAGTTCCGGACACCTTACTAGCAATGTATGAATGAGTTGACCCAATATCTATCAATGCAATAAAGGGTAATCCAAAGATAAGGAACATACCGTTATGACATCAGTGCATCACCATCCTCCTCCGATTTAATCTGCACACGCTAGACCAAATTGCTCGCCTCGTGTTACCAACACCTCTGCCTGGTGTTCTCTGACCTCTTCCAGAACCATTACCTCTGCCAGTCGGACCACGACCCCGCGGTGGTTACTTGTCACCCTTCCTCGCTTTGATTAGGACCACGACTTCTGGTCGCTCTCGCTTGTTTTCATAGATGTCCCTAATCATGTGACCCTTGGACCCCACTTGAAACATCCTCCCGTCTTCTTCCAACACTCTCCCAAGTGCATCTTTTCACACTGAGCACAAGTACGGTATTGTCCTTCCGTAGCAACTTGCTAACCTCGCAACCCATCCGTTCTAGGTCTCTTTTGAACATTCTCGGATGACCCTGATGTTTCAAAACCTCTCTTTTGTCTATTCTTGTCTGAGTTCTGTCTCACAGACTCCTTAACTCCTTCAGCAACCTTAGCCTTTTCTACCAACACAGCAAACTCCCGCTCCTACTGTGGGGCAATCAACAATCTCAGGTCATCCCTCAGTCCGTCCCCAAATCAGACACATCGTTCATGCTCCGTAGCCACGATGCCTTGAGCGTATCGGCTCAACCTTAGAAATTTTACCTCGTACTCCGCTACAGATTATTCCCTTGGACCAACCTCAGAATCGCCTTCCTTTGCACAACAACATAGCTGGTTCCAATATACTTCTTCTGATACGCCACCTTAAAATACTCTGAAGTGAGATCATCTGCTGTAGCCCCATCCTAAACTGTGAGCCACCATTGATATGACTCATCGCGGAGAAGCGACACTACCCCTTTCGGTTTCTCCTCGGCAGTCAGGTCCAAATCATCCATAATTTGCTCCGTCGCCTCCAACCAATACTCAGCCGTATTGGGCGCCACACTAGATATACCACAAAAAAACTCAGCTCCATTGGCTCGGAGTCGCTTGGGAACAGATTTTTGAGCTCCCATACCTCCACCTGCTTCAGCCACCCTCTCAAGTACTCGCAGCATCACTTGCGATACTGCAACATCTCCCGTCTGATCCTGATATTCAACACCAGCAGCTAGTGGTGGTGGCATTTCATTCTCGGACCCTTGACCAGACCTAACGGGTTCCAACGCGGTCATTCAGCCTGTACCACGGCCACGCACATTATGACCACGTCCTCTAAAACTCATCCTTCCGAGGTGTATTTATCTGATTAAGAATTTTATGAATTAGTTTTTGTTCCACTGATTTATCGCGAACAGTCTTATGTTTAATAGTTCTAAAAAGTCGTTCTTTCGATTTCATACACACACACAGTCTCAAGTTCATTCATCCAATCTTCAGCATTCATAAACTTGCGTTCATTACAGAAAAGTATTGTGGTTGTCATAGTTGTTGTTCTCCACTACCCAAGGGTAATTTTGTAATTTGTCCTATAGGGGTATTTTGGTAATTTTCCAAATTAGGGTATTTAAAAATTTTGCAAAATAGAGATTTTTGGTATTTTTGCAAAATAGGAATACTTGGTAAGAAGATTCAAGGGTAATATGGTAATTTTATAAACTGAAGGTATTTTTGTAATTTTACAAACTAGGGTATTTGGGTAATTTTACAAAATATGGTTCCAGATGATTTTACGAAATAAGGGTATTTTGGAAATTTTCAATTCGGGGTACTTCGGCAACCTTCTATACTGTGGGTAGCTTGATAATTTTACAAGTTAGGGGTAATTCGGTCAATTTGTAATTCAGGGGTATCTTGGTTATTTTTTTGAATCAAGGGCACTTTGGAAATTTTGAAACCAAGGTTAAATTTTAGGGTTATACAAAACAAGGTGACTGGTCCCTTTCGGGTTTTAATTATTGAATTTAGCCTGTGATTGAGTCCTCTTGGTTAGGGTGAACCGTCACTCGCACTGTAGGATTTGAGCGAGAGGAGGTGAGTCACTAGATTGCTTAAATACCAAGCTCCCCAGATCAATCCTAGACATGCGCACAATGGTTGCCGCACCCTTAACTCGGTGACTTACTCACGTGTTTGTTTGGTTAGACCTTAAATTTTATGTAATTCAGGGTTGGAGTAAGCTAATCCTAGGGTTCAATAGTTCCTAATAAACTAATCTACGTCCCCATAATTCCCACATACAAACCACACAATGGTTAGAGGTACTTACCTGGTGGACTTCGGGTCGGAGACTCAGGTGCCATGCCAGAAATCCTGCTCATTCTCTAGTAAAACTCAATTTCAAAATAAAGAAAATGTTTTCGGCCCAAAAAGCCCTCAAGGCTGAGTTTTGAATCGGGCTCTGATACCAAATTGAAACACCTTAAACCCAGCCCACAAGCCCTGACCGGATCTGGCATGCTCCTTAAGCAAAACATAGTTAAGTCTCGTATGACATTTTGAAAATCGTGGTGGTTTCGAAGAAAAATAGATTCGGGTTGTTCTCAAGTTAAAAATCGAGTTGTAATTTAATTTTGTACTAAATCGATAATTTCATATTTCAAGAGTTACAAGTTAAAGAAATACCGAATTCTAGAGTTTATTCTTTTTTTTGTAACTTGAAAAATCGTAGGTAATTGAGTTTCAAAACAATTGATGTTGTTCGCATCATATCATAAATTTAAAACGCAAAGAAAATAAAATAGTTAAGTAATAATGGCCTTATTACATCAAAATATAACCCCAAAATAAATAGATATAAACTTAATAAGAAAACCGAAAATCTGAGCTGTGCATGGCCACCTCTAAGTTCCTGCCGACTCGGTCCATTCACTGAGTGCCATATGCAAAAAGTTAGCCCACGAAGGGTAAGTCAATGACTCGATGTGTAACAACTATCACAGATTCCCAATCGATAAAACATATCATTTCACATATAATGATAATAGGCAATGATGCAACCCAACCCATCTAGATATCCATCCTCTACACATCACCCGTACCTACCAATCACACTGTAGGGATTACTAAATCGACCCTCTATCCGCTACACACCATCAAGGCGATCACTTGCGATCAACCTGTACATCGCCCTTATATTTGTGGCATAGCCACCGATAATGTGACAGAGTCACCAGATTCATAATATGTGACATAGTTACAGATAATGTGACGAGTCACCGATATTGTGGTAGGAACCACGGATCACTTCCCCTTTCACATAATCACCCATATGCCCATGCAACATACAAAACATGCTATTTGTCATGCAATTTACCTTACCCCAAAATCATAACAGAATCCACATATTTTCACATCAATGTTATTAAACATTATTTACAAATGTTAAAGGGTAACGTGCTTGAATGCACTTCATACCATTGGATGGTACTCTTAGCCATAATTTCATATTTTCATTAACACATATCTAATATTATCAACCTAGGGGAATTAGTGTAGGGCTACACACGATTACTAGTAGATCTAATCGAAATCTCGAAAATCCTGATCTAATGCACTAAATCTTTTTTTTCCTACATTCGGCCAACACTAAGCATATTAGCAAAGAGCCATTCGGCTAAACAGTCAAATCCCAAAGGGTTAATGAGACCAAAACCCTTACCTTGCTGCCGATTTGGTTACCAACCAAATCCCAAAACTTTGTGATGATCCCCCTTGCAATCGGCTAGGCACTAGAACACTCAATCGATTAGTTTTCGACTTTTGAACGAATAAGAAACAGATCTGAATCACTAGAACCCTTACCTAGATTGCTTAGCCAAATCCCGAAGATCTGTCGAAAATCCCCTAAAATACCATAGTTAGAATCGGCACCCTTAATAAGTAATATGGCCTTGGCCGAATTTAATATCCCTTACCTTGATTGTCTAAATCCCGAAAATATCACTTGTCCTTGGAGATGTCGAAATCCCTACAGGGTATATGTTAGATTCGATTCTAACATTTGACGAACAAAGTAAATGGCCTTCGGCCTAAAATCACACTTCACTTACCTTGGATATTCAAATCCCGAATGATCACTTCTCCAAACGTTAACTACAAGAATCCGAAAGACCCTTACATAGTTTGGCCAAAAGAATAAAAGGGATTAGTTTCCTTAGTGTCGACTTAATGGAAGGTATAGGAAAGAAGATCAAATGACAAAGAGTTCCTTACCCCACTATTAGAACCGATCGAATAGCTTGCATCAACTGATCAACCACCCCTTTGATTATGAGAGATTCACCACAGGGAAGGGTTTTCGCTTTGAGAGATACCTAGAAGAGAATCGGTTTCAAAAGGTGTCAAAGAAGTAAAATTTTTGGCTTTAAAAAAATAGCAAAGAGATATAGATTCGGCTAAGGTCAATTGTGTTTTCGGTTTTTGATGAATCATGAAAAGAAGAAGTGAGAAGGTTGAGATTTGATGCGATTCACCTTGGTGACAAGAGGAGATTCAAATTTAACAAAAGAGAAGAGAAGTGTGAAGTTTTAAGGTGTTGCAAAAATGGTGAAAAATGGTAGAGAGGTTTCGGCTAGAGAGTAGATGAGAAAGAAAGAAAAGAAATCAAATGGAAAAGATGAACACTAGGCTTCAAAATTTCGGCAATACACAAGCATACCCTCAGAGTTGGAATTTCGGCCAACTCTCTCCCTCCTGATAACCTCTATCCATCTTGATAACCCAACCTTTATCTCTCTTTTAAAAGAGGCGACCTAAAATCCACCTCTTCCCTCTTAATTAACACCCTTTTTAATCATAAAATAAAAAAAATAACACTCCAAAATTGTAGCTAGGTGCCATCTAAACCCCCTTCCCCTAGGAGTGCCGAATTTTACCCAACCATTTGGGCTTCATGTGGCCACACATGGCCTAATAATCCCCCCTGAGTGGTGCCACCTTTAAGGCCACTCAAAGCATTCCAGATTTTTGGGCCACGAGCCCAACTTGCTCCTAGCATACTAATTTAAATTAACATCACCACTAACATTCTTTTTACCCACTTAACTTTGATTTAAGCCCAAACCTGGGCCCAATCCAAACCTCGAAGCCTTCACCTACTAATTCAACCATGCAACACTTCAAATGCACAGACCCACAAAATTAGGATATTACGACGGATAAACCAACAAGATCTTGTCATGTATGTGGTCAATCCCGTTGGATTAATAGAAATACAGAGGATGGTAACGAGGATGAACATGATACACAGTCAAGGAAGCAGCCAGTTAAGATTTTACGATATTTTCCGCTATTTCTAAGGCTCCAACGGCTTTTCATGTCGTCGAAGACAGCCGAGTCAATGATGTGGCACCGTGATGGACGAACTGATGATGGGCTGTTAAGGCATCCTGCAGATTCTTTAGCTTGGAAATCATTTGACTCAAATTTCCAAGCTTTGCAAGCGATCCTTGGAGTGCGAGGTTGGGGCTAGCAGCTGATGGATTTAACCCTTACAAAATTATGAGCACTTCTTACAGTACTTGGCTGGTGGTGCTTGTTCCTTATAATTTAACTCCATGGGTTTGCATGAAACAATCATCCTTTATCTTGTCTATGATTATCCCTGGAGAGAAAGGGCCCAGTAATGATATTGACATATATTTGCAGCCACTTATTGAAGAGTTAAAACAATTATGGGCTGGTGTTGAGACATACGATGTGCTGAGAAAGGAAAACTTCAATTTACGTGCGGCTTTGATGTAGACTATTAATGACTTCTCGGCATACGCCAATTTATCTGGTTGGAGTACCAAAGGACGTTATGCTTGTCCTTATTGTGCTGCGCAAACATGTTCGCAATGGTTGTATAATGGGAAGAAGTTCTCTTACATGGGGCATTGTCAGTGGTTACCAAAAAATCATAGATTTAGATTTTAGAGTACTCATTTTGACGGTACTGAAGAGTTCAGAAAAGCTCCTTTGCAGACCGGTGGATTCGAAATATTGTTCATGTTAAGAGATATGAATTTCACTTATGGGAAGATGAATCAACTGGCCAACATGCAAAGAAATAGACGATTAAGGGATGAATTTGATGATGAATCTGATGAAGAGGATGATCCTGATGAGGCGAACTTGTGGAAAAAAGAAGTATTTTTTTTGAGTTACTTTATTGGAAGCATCAGATTTTACGTCATAATCTTGATGTCATGCACATAGAGAAAAATATCTGCGAGAACATCATTGGGAATATTTTGAATGTTGATAGAAAATCGAAAGACAATCTTCAGAGTTGACTTGATTTAGTCCACATAGGAATTCGGCGTGAGCTTCATCCCCAACCACTTCCGAATATGAAATATCAGTTGCTGCCTGCTATTTATTCAATGTCGAAGATGGAGAAATAAGTGTTCTGTACGGTGTTGAAGGATATAAAGGTCCCGGATGTGTATGCATCAAATATATCTCGATGTGTGAGTCTTAAAGATCGAAGATTATATGGCCTAAAATTGCATGACCATCACATCTTGATGCAGGACTTACTGCCAGTTGCATTACGATGTTGTATGTCGAAAAAGGTGACGTGTAACATCCTGAAAATGGGCCTATGCATTTTTGATTTAATTGTATGAAATGACATGTCTTATGGGTTATGAATGTGTTTTGAACATTTTTGGAAACCTAGAAATGTATAGAAATGTTAAGTTTAAAAGAGGAAAGTGAACATTTTTGGAAACCTAGAAATGTATGGAAATGTTAAGTTTAAAAGAGGAAAGTGAACATTTTTGGAAACTAAGAAATGTAAGGAAATGATTTGGAAATGATTCAAAGAGGAAAGTGAACATTTAAGGAACTTGGAAATGTATGGAAGTGTTAGGTTAAAGGAGGGAAACGAAAATTTTTGAAAACTTGGAAATGAAAGGAAATGTCACGTTTTAAAGTTTAAAAGAGGAAACTAAGGCAAGGTGGCCTTAAGAAAATTAATAGGAAGGATTTGACACACAACAGCTTGTCAAAATGGCTTGAAGGCACCACTTAAAAGCCCAGCAAGTGACGCCACAAGCTTGTGTATTTGGGCCAGGGATCGAGTCACTTGGGAAGCAAATAAAAGAAATTTTATTTTGCTTCTAGAAGCAGAGAGGTGGACGGCATTGTGGCTCTTAAAAGAGGAGTTTTATTCCTTTAAAACTTCACTAAATAGGGATAAATAATAGATTTAATATTAGATTACTTTAAGTGGATTATTGATAAGATTAATTAAGGTGATAAATAAAAGATAAACTTTATCAAAATAAGGAAAAGTGGTGGCCAAGTAAAGGACTCTAGCTAGTAATTTGACTACTAGAGGAAAAGAGGCCATTCATTCATTCACTCTTCCTTTGCCGAATTTCTTAAGCAAATTCTCCTCTCTCTGCCAAATTTCCTAGAGCCTTGTTCTTCTTCTTTTGTTAGCCAAAGCGAAAATTCAAGATACACCATTAGTCGATTTCTTTTCTTTCCAAAATCAATAGCGAATCTTGGTGGGGCTTCTAGTAAAAGTCTTTGTCGATTTCTCAGAGTAAGGGTAAGATCTAGACTCGGTTTCCATTCTTTTCTTGTTAAGCTCGTCGAAATTTAGGACTAATCCTCATATTATATTTTGGCGAAACTATGGAAGGAATTTGAGATTTAGGTGGTGTCGACTAGAGAAAGAGGAGTTCTCAGGATTTCAACATTTAAGGGTTTTCGACAATATTAAGGAAGCAAGGATCCAATTCGGGATATTAGATTTGGAAGGTAAGCACATAAGTATGTTTGACCAAGGCCCCGATTTGATACCTAGATCTATTTGATAATCGTTTAAAAGTCGAAACTAATCATTTAAGTGATTCAATGCTTGGCGAATACAAGAAGAAGCATAGTAACGATTTTGGGATTTGAATAGTCATCAAATCGGCACCAAAGGTAAGAAGTTGACTACATAAATCCTTCCTGGATTTGGGTTATAGTCGATTAGGCTTTAAAAGAAAACACTAAGTTTGGCGAATAGGCCTTTGCTAAATATTACCATGTTGGCGAATGTAGGGACTTAAAAATCTAAAGCAATAGATCGGTTTTTTATCGGGATTTCAAGGAATTCGTTAAGCAAATCAGGTGTGTATTCCACACTAGTTCTTAATATGTTTTACGGCAATATTTGATATGTGCTTGTTTATAAGAATGTGAATATGGCAAAGGTACCGTGTTACGGTACAAAGTACTCAGGTACGTTTCCTACTCCTACTAGGATTACGAAATATGTTATATTTAACATGTGAAAAGTGACATGAATATGAACTTAAGTATGATATGCATAATATGAAAAATATGGGGCATTCAAGTTATATAAGAAAGGGGAAGTGACTGTGGTGACTTCGGTCTCACTATCTGAATGTGGTGACTTGGTCACATTATCTCGAATGTGGTAACTCTTGTTACATTATCGAATGTGGTGTCTCATGACACAATTATTTAATCTGGTGGCTATGCCACTAATTTTATATAGGCGATGAGCACGCCGATTGCAATGATCGCCTTCGATGGTGTGTAGCGGATGGAGGTTGACTTAGTAGTCCCCACGGTGTGCAGGTTGGTACGGGGATGTGTAGCAGATGGTATCTAGGTGTGGGTTCGGGATTGCATCATATTGTTTAAATGTTTTATGAACATGTATGATATTGTATGCCTGAAATATTAAATTTTAGTGTTGGTTACACATTAAGTCTCATTGACTCACCCTTGTGGGATTTCTTTTCAAGTGACGACCGGTGATGGACCCATGACAGATGCTTAGTGGAGGCCATGTGAAGTTCAAATTTCTTTTATTTGGACTATTTTACTTTAAGTATTTTGAATTTAAATTTTGGGAATTATTTGATGTAATAAGGCCTTAGTAGAATTATTTTATTCTATTTTTATTTATTAAGCTTACAAACTTTTACTTATTAAAAGATTAAGTAAATCTATTTTAAAACAAAGCCCAAACGCTTTTGTCACTTAAAGTAAAGGATTTTAATAATGAAATGAACTGCTTTCATCTCAAGCCCAACCCAAAACGATCTTTCCTCCAAATCACACAAGTTTTTCCTAAGTAACAAAAGAATTTGAAACGGTTTACACCGGGGAACATACCAGATCCGGTCAAGGCTCGTGGGCCGGGTTTGGGGTGTTTCATGACGTCTTGTGTAATTGAACTGTCCAATATAATGAAAGGCAATTGTGGCAAAGTTTTGGATGTTCAAGAGCTTGAGACACTACAAGATCGAGCCGCACTGACTTTATGCAATCTGGAGAAGATTTTCCCGCCTTCCTTCTTCACAATTATGGTGCACTTGTTAATTCATCTCCCTTGTGAAGCAATGCTCGATGGACCCATTTTCTATCGATGGATGTATCCCATTGAAAGGTCTTAATTTATTTAAAAATTATTCTTTCATTCACCTAAATGCCTTTTAGTTGCAACTTTTGATAATATTCTATACCGCCTTTAGGTTCCTATCCAAATTATAGTCTTACTGCCATAATAAACGTTATCCGAAAGGATCAATTGCCGAAGGCTACTTGGCAGAGGAATGTATGACTTTTTGTTCAAGGTATTTTGAAGATGTTGAAACAAGAATGAACAGACCAAGTAGAAATGCTGGGCTCACAGATCTTAACTTGACCAAAACTTATTTATTTCAAAGTTTCGGAGAACCAATCGGTAAAGTCAAAATTACAGAATTAGATGATAGATCGTGGGTCCAAGCACATCGATATGTTCTTTTTCATCACGATTCAATGGAACCATTACGCAAGTAAGTTGTAGAATTTGATAAATATTCATCAATTATAATTTGTCTGTCGTCTAACAAAGTAAAACTTTTTTCTAACGTAGTGATTACAAACAAATATTGAGAGCTCGTTCACGGTCTCGAAGATTACAACAATGAGAAATTAATAAGTTGTTCACAGAATCATTTCATGAATGGTTAAGCCAAACGATATACAATTGAAGTTTTCATTATCAAGTAATGATGTTTTCTCATAACATTTATAATTACTCAATTTACTTTCGATTTAGTAGGTTTGGAGTCGGAATGAAGTAAATGACGAAGTTAAATGGCTATCACAAGGTCCAAATAGAATAGTGAAAAGATATAGTGCCTTCCTCATCAACGAATTCAAATTTCATAACCCAAAATTGTGGAATTGTTGTTAATTCTTTAATTACAAGTTATGCTAGTGCCAGGGACAATAATCCTGTCGAGGGGAATGTGGAGTATTACGGACTTCTTACTGACATAATTGAGTTGGATTATTATGGCAGATGGAAAGTTGTCTTATTTCGAGGAGATTGGGCTGATGTGAATATGGCTAGCGGAATTAAAAACGATCAATATGGTTTTACAATGGTGAATTTTTCTCGATTGATTCACACTGGAGAACAATTGATGGACAAGCCGTATGTATTTTCTTCTCAAGTGAAACAAGTTTTTTACTCAATAGATCCAACTGATGACGGTTGGTACGTTGTACTCCGGAACACCCCTAGAGACTTGTTTGACATGGGCAATGGAAGTAGATATGACATAGTCGAAAGATCAAAAACTTTGCCTTTTCCAGAACAAAACTTAAATGAAAATATCCCTAGTACTAGTCAACAATTTCAATGGGTTCGTCAAGATATGGACGAAGATATTTACGAAATATGATGTTGTAAGATTTTATGATTTTTATTTATATATAGTATTATAATTTTAATATTGGTCATGTTACATAATGTAACTATTTTAAATGTACTATTATTCTTGTTATTTGTTACTAAATTTTGAACTATCTTATGTGTATTGTAGGAAAAATGCCTAGAAGATGATTACGGACTTAAATATTGTCCAAAATACTCCAAATTCGTAAGAAAGAAATAGTGAATGGGATATGGTTGTTGGATCTTCTAGTCCGCTGTATATAGATGACGAGCATAGAGAATTTCAAAGTAATGTGAAGTTTATTTTTACATGCATGCTGAATTTTATTATTGATTCATTTTCAATATTAATATAATATTATATAATTTTTTAGCTGAAGGTGGTGGGATGTGCAAAGGTCGAGGACGTACATTGCTTAAAGATTTATACGACCTAGAGCCTGTCGAGCGTGTTAAAGTAAGGAGAAACAATTATGGCCAGCCTGTTGGATCTGAAGCTCGACTGTTAGCAGGCTATTTGGGCATTCTAGCACGAAATAGCAATATGTTTCCCATTAACTACGAATCATGGCATCACATGCCTGATGCCAACAAAAATCAGGCTCTCGAAAATATTAAGGTAACAAAATGTGAATTTAATCTATAATACTTTGGTTTAACTTTCATTTATATTAACTTTTTAAACTTATGTTTTTCCAGGAGCGATTTGCTTTAGAGGTCTCCGATGACTATGTTAATAAGACATTAGGTAAAAATGGAGAGACAATAAAAGCACGCTCAAAAAACAATATTTTAAGAAAGACATAAGCCTCGACGAAAAATTAAGAAATGTTCACTTTGAATGTTGAGGTACCAATGGGAAGATCAAGTTAGATTCTGGAATTCAAAAAAAGGAGAGGTATTATGTACTTCTAAAGTCTTATAAATTATTTGGTTTATAGTATTTACTATATATATAATTCAAATTCCATTATGTAGGACCGTGAGCGAGTATTATAATTTATTAATTACATCAAATGTTAATTACTTTATACTATTAAATTATATTTTTCGCTACAATGTAGGAAGCTTTAACGGTCAAAAGTTGGACGATTCAGTTTTTTGACATTACGCATAGAAAGAAGGATGGATCTCCGATGACATCCAAGTCAGTAAATTTTGGTATATTTACTTAATAAATTTTATTTATTATAAATATTTCTAATGTTTAATTATAATAGTTTAATTCATCGTTTATAGTTTTAAATTTATAATGTTAAGTTATGTTGCATTCTTTCTTATTTATATATTTCGTTTCTAACTCTTTCATTGATTTATTAGGATAAACTAAAGGAGAACAAGGCGGAGTATGAAGCGGCTGGTCCGACTGATAGTTCTGTTAATCTTGAGGAGATTGATAACAGAATTATTAACGATGTTTTGGGTCCTGAAAGGTACGACTGCTTCGACTGATAGTTCTGTTAATCTTTAGTATATTTTTAATAGAATTATCGCTGATTTTTTGGTCTTGAAAGGTATGGTCGGGTTCGATTTAAAGGATCTGGTGTTACCCTGACCCAATATTTTGGATCCGGCTCCCAACAATACATGCTTTCTGGGGGTCAATCTCGTGTTGAAGTTCAGAGGCTACAAGACCAGATAGCTCAGATGCAAGAGAGCACGGTTGAGCAGAGGCAGCAAATTGCTGATGTTTAAAGCAAATATGAAGAACTCCAAGAATGACTTAGAGCGGATGCTGGCAAGCGGCAAGCGAGGAGGTAGTAGCAAGAAGGAGGGAGGCAAATGAGAGCTGCAAGAGAGGCAAGAGGCGAGATCAATGCTAATGAAAGTAATAGAAGTACGAAGAGCTCCAAAGAATAAACTTGAAAGATATGATGAGATGTTTCAGTAGTCGCAGAAATCGCCATCTTAGACATTTGGTTTCTCGTTGTAAGAATGTTTTGACATTATTACATTGAACATTATTGTTACAATATTTTCATTATCATTCATTTAATATCATTCATTTAATTTATTGAATTTCAAGTATCATTTAGAATTAATGCATTTGGTGTGATTTTTATGCTAAATTTGCTATTTTGGTTTGGAATTATATACTATATTTACTGTTATTGGTTGGTTTTATTGAAGGAGTATAACATCCTAAATTAGGGGTTATGCATTTAATGTATAATTCAAGTGATAGTAGGTTTGGAGTGTGTATGGATATATTTTAGGAGTTTTTGAGAACTTTAGTTGAAGGGGAAAAACTTTGGAAAATATTGGATTTTTAAGTAAAAAGGGGAAACTAGGCAAGGAGGCCTTAAGAGAAATTTTTGTGGAGTTTAAGACACAAGAAATTAATTGGCAAAGTGGCTTGGGGCGCTAAGGTGCAAGGGGGCTTCAGGAGGGAAGAGGGTCGAGTCCTGAGGGCAGCATGGGAGTGTTTTATTTTTGTATTTTGCGTCAGGAAGGGAATTGGGCCAGGGAGGTCTTAAGAGAGGTTATAGGCACTTTCGTACACAAAGATGGCCTTGGTAAAGTGGCTTAAGGGTGCCACTTAAGGGCCTGGAAGTGACGCCTGGTGCAGGGCTGGGGTTCGAGCAGCGTGGGCAGCAGGGAAGAGTGATTTATTTTTGGCTTTTGGTGTTAAGATAAGGGGGAGCTAGCGAGGAAGCTCTTAAAAGAAATTTTGACGAGTTTATGTCATAAAGAAACGCCTTGGCAGAATGGTTAGAGGTGTTAGTGCAGTTTGCTCCATCAGGTCCCATGTTCGAACCATGAGAGCAGTAGTTTGGTGTTTTTATTTTCCGATGCTGGCGTGATGGGGGAGAGAAGAAGTTGGACGGTGCATGGGCATTTGGAAGATAAGGATTAAGCTAGTTTTGTTTTTAATTTTCGGCTGGGATAATGGATATATGTTGGCTTTTATATTTTTATTTTAAGATAGAAGACAAGGGTGGCCTTATTTTATTTGTTTTTGAAGAGGTGATAAGGGATAAAGGCTGTTGTATTTTAATTATTTTTGAATAGGTGTTAAGAGGTAAATTAGGAGATTAATTTGGGATTGGATAAGTAAAGATGTGGTGGCCGAAATAGGGTGTCTTTGGTTGTTGAAATTTGGTCATGTGGGGAGGGTAAGTGCCGAATGGTGTAGTATAAGTAGAGAGTGGCCATCTTTTGTTAGTTCCTTTTCTTTTAATTGTTTTCATTGTGCTTGAAATTTCCAAGAAGCAAAAAGGCTATTCGTGTTTCTTTTCTTCTCTATTTATTAGCATTAGCGAATACCATACAAATCTTTCTTTTCTCTCCTTTTGTTCTAGTTAATCTACTCCACTCTTCCGCCAAAATCTTCTTTTTCTATTAGTTCTGCTTTGGCGAATATCGAGGGCATAGGTTCTTTTCGGGATTTTTTCTCCAAGTGGTTGGTAAAGGGTAAGTGATTACCGAAACCTTCCTCCCATATTTTCTTTTTCTCTGTCGACTTAGATGAGGGGAAGAGCCGAAATTCGACATTTATTTGTGGGTTGGCTAACTGCTTTTGAAACCGATTTCTCTTAAGGTGCTTCAGGATTTTGAAGCCGTCAATCTAAGCCTCCATTCTTTACTAATCGATTTGGTAAGTCTATGGTAAGGAATTCCCTGTAGTCTTTCCATTAGATACTTGGAAAAGCCGAAAGCTAATTGTTGTATGGATCTAAGGTTTGGCCGATTGCAAGGAATCCAGTGTGTGGTTTCAGGATTTGGTTGGAAACCAAATCAGTTTAAGGTAAGTGCCACAAATGAGCCTTTGGGATTTAGTTATTATAGTCAGATAGGCCTATGTCACTAACTTGGATGTTGGTCTAACATAGGTCAAAGGATCTATACACATGAGATCGGATCTTCTGGGATCTAGGATTCATGATAGTAATGTGTGTACTTACACACTTCATAGCTAATAAATTGTTAATAAATTGTATGTGTTAAACCGGATATGTGTAGATATGGATTGATACTGTAAGGGTATGAGTAAGGATTCGAGTAAGTCCTTTTCGTTATGAGCTTGTTATATGATGTATGTTGATGCATGACATATTTGGTATATGTGTGATATGAAAATATGGCCTTTAATAAATTCAGAGTTCTATTATTTAAGCATGATGGGCATGATTGTTATATGCATATTATTGAGGGTGATATGAGTGGAGGGGGAAGTGATATCCGTGTCTTTGGGACACCAGAGGTTTGGCACCTCCAGTGGTTTGGTACCACATATTTCGTGACTTTGGTCACCAAAGGTTTGGCACCTCATATCGACTTGTCCCGTTGGCTTAGCACCACGAAGGGTTGGCCCCACGCTTGATATTACGGATTGTCGCCAAAGTGATTTGGTATCACACGTGGGTTGGCCCCACATATATTATTTGTGGCTTTGAGTCACCAAAGTGGTTTGGCACCACCAAAGGGTTTGGCACCACAATATTGATGGATATCGTGACTTTGGGTCACCAAGGGTTTGGCACCACCGGTGGTTTGGTACCACACGGGTAGAAAAAGGAGTTATGGATGGCTAGGTTGGGTGCATGCTATACTTAGCTATGATTTGTGTAAGTTGTTGCATTAATCGAGTGGGATTATACATTGAGTCTTGGTGACTCACCTTCTCCTTAACTTTTTCAGTGACTCGTAGATCGCGGATCGGAGCCGGATGGACTCGAGGTGGCCATGAAATGGAAAATTTGATTTAAATAGACGTGGTTTATTTTCATTTTATTTTATTTTATTGTTTGAGTTGTAATAAGGCCATTAAAGTATTTAAGTAGTTTTATGAAATATCTTTATCCTTATGTTTTATTGTGGATACAACCGAGATATTATTTGTAAATGGTTTTATTTTTCTTAAATTTATATATAATAAAGTTTTGAATCCGTATTTTTATAACAACCTAAATTTTTACTTAGAATATTGTAAGTCACTAAAATGTTATAATAAAGGCAACAAAAATTTTAACGGTTTGTACTTTTAAGTAAGAATATTTCAAAACGTTTTCCTATGTGACATACCAGATTCGGTCGTAATGTTTGGGCCGGGTTTGGGGTGCTACAAGGAGGGGTATAATATTGAAAAAATTATACACTGCAAATCTGTACAAATTAGCGGCATTTGTAAAAAAGCGCTGCTAAAGCTCAAGACTTTTGTGGCATTTTTAAGAAAAGCGCCACTAAAGGTCATGACTTTTAGCGGCATTTTTGGGAAAACACCGCTAAAGGTCATGACTTTTAGCGGCGTTTTTGGACAACAACTAAAGATCATGACTTTTAGCGGCGTTTGTAAGAAAAACGCCACTAAAGGTCATAACTTTTAGCGGCGCCTTTGAGAAAAACGCCGCTAAAGGCCATGACCTTTAGCGGCGTTAGAGAAAGCACCGCTAAAGGCCATGACCTTTAGCGGCGTTAGAGAAGCGCCGCTAAAGGCCATGACCTTTAGCGGCGTTTTTGGAAAAGCGCCGCTAAAGGTCATGACTTTTAGCGGCGCTTTTTAGAAAAACGCCGCTAAAGGTCATGATCTTTAGCGGCATTTTTTTCGCATAAACGCCGCAAATATTTGCGGCGGTTGTTTTAGCGGCGTTTTTGCTGCGCTTTTTAGCGGCGTTTTTTAGATAAACGCCACAAATATTTATATGCGGTTGTTTTAGCGGCATTTTTGTTGTGCTTCAAAAGCGCCGCAATCACTTTTAGTGGCTCTTATAAACGCCGCTAAAGGCCAAAAAAAACACCGCTAAAAGTCTGTTTTGCTATAGTGAAGGGAAAAGAAAAACAGTCCTAATGGCAGTGGCGTTAGCATCCTGTCTCTTATATGGGAAGAGTTATAACATGTAAAGTAGGAGAGATATGCCATGGAAATCCACAAATGATGAATGATTATACAATAATAATAGGAGAAGAAGAGAAACATGCATTGTTTACAACACCTTGTAATTTCTGGATTAATTTACATCAGGATTCTAATAATAAATCATATCAAAATCTTCATCATTAGGTACATCATAGTTCTGATCCTAAAGGTGTGGATATCTAGGTTAAATATAAAATTCAAACTTGTCCACTTCTTCTAGATTGGAACTTGAACTTTTTCCCGTCCACTAATTTAGTACTTAAGCCTAACGACGTTAAGATTTTGCTGACGTGACGGCGTGCAAGCAACTAAGTCCCCTTTGACCTGTATTGATTCGACCCTTGGTAAAAAAATGGATTAAAATCATCATTAATTAAAATAAAAAAATAAAAAAATAAATGTTTTCCATCGGTTACTGAATCAATTGAAACAGAAAGCTTTTTGATTTCTTAAGAAACCTTTTGGATTATCCTTGAACTTCAAAAGCCATATACGATTTTATTTATTGACATTGAATCTTTTCACCAGTCCCGTTTCCATCCTTCAACATTTGTGCGAGAAAGCCTTTCGATTCCATTTAAAAAATTCTTCGATTACCCATTTGAGAAACCCTTTCGATTACCCAGTTATCTGAAAAATTCTTCATCATCTCACTGAAAGAAGCCTTGTTTCATCATCTATTAGTCAGCCGTTTCGATTATCCAACCATTTATGGTATTTGAATCAAGATTGCCCTATTTTATTCAACCTTTCTAGGTTTTTTTTTTTTTTCATCATTGATTACTTAGCATAACTTTTTATTGATTGGATAACTTTTTTTACCCATATAGAAAGCACTTTTCATCATCGATGTGCTTCTTATTGTGTGTGTTTTAAAAATAGAAAGTTTTTTCTTTTTCACTACTTGAATTTTGACCCATTCTCAGAAAGTGATAATTTTTTTATTAAGACCATTGGTTTCCTGGTTTAAAGAATGCTTAACATTTTTTTTGTTGTTTAAATACTTTATTCGTATCATAACTGATTTCTATTTTTTTTTTTGGTTGTTGGCATTCATGTGTTTGTAGATAACTCCATACTAAAGAGAATTCTTTTTCAAGGGTTAAATCAATTGAGGCTGAAAGGTCAGTCTATTAGTATATCTGTTATATATGTATATTATGTATGTTATGTATTTTACTGTTTATGTATGTATATTATGTATGTTATGTAGTATATTACTTTTTATGTATTTTATGTATTTTATGTAGTGTTTATGTATGTTATGTTATGTTTATTTGTAACACCCCAAACTCGGCCTATGCATTAAGCACGGATTTTGGCATGCCACTCAATTTAACGTACATTCAAATCATTTAACTAAGTAGAAATCAAATTCCAAAAGATTAAGAGAATGACTTTATCAAAAATCGAGGTTTATTTGAAATCCTTAATTAAAAACACAAGAGATTATCATTGAATCTATAGAGTAGTATTTGATTAAAATTTTGAAATTTATTTAATCAAAATATTCTAACGAAGAGTTAAAGGATTTTAGTTTTAAAAATATTTAAGAAAAACCTTTATTTTATATGAAAGTTTTAGAAAAACATTTATGAAAAACTAAATCAATCCAACTTAATAAAACTAAAACATAATAAATCCATTCACATAATAAAGTCCATAATTAAAAGGCCCTATTACATCGCTATTAAAAATAGTACTTAATAAAAATTATAAAAGAAGTCTTAAAGTTTTACAAACCACCATTTGTAGTATAGCCTCCCACGAAGTCATCTCCCACCCAAGTCTCCATCAATTGTTATTACCGAGAGGGTAAAAATGGGGTGAGTTATTTAGAACTCAATGTGTAACTCACTTACCATAGTCCACTGGCCAAGACCATTTAAGCATTTATTTGGGCTAAGCCCATTTCAAATATAAAAATTTTAGCATAAAAAAATGCAAATGATATGCAATTCCCAAAACCAAACCTAGATTTCCATCCGCTACACACCCCTGCACTCAACCAAAGACACCTGGGGGAGCTTTAGTCACCCACCCGCCAACACACCAAAGTAGGCTTTAAGCCCAATATAATATTTGTGGCAATGACCATTTAAATAATTGTGGTAGAACCACCGATCTAGATTTCGGGCAACAGCCATCGTGACAGAGTCACCTATCTAGAATTTTGGCATCAAGCCTTTCTTCTCTTCATCATTGATCCCAACCCATGCAATCATGTTTATGCATAACAAAATATTTGTAAAGAAAACCATATTATAATTTATCAATTTTGGCCCATTAAAAACACATATCACATATAACCCATTTATCAATTATCATAAATGGCCCAATTATCAAATTTCACTTATGGCCCATTTATCGATTATCACATATGGCCCAAATTCTCAAATATCACATATGGCCCAAATTGTCAAATATCACATACGGCCAAAATTGTCAAATATCACACATGGCCCAAATTTGTCAAATATCATATATGGCCCAAATTTATCAAATATCACATATGGCCCAAATTTATCAAATATCACAAATGGCCCAAATTGTCAAATATCACATATGGCCCAAATTTGTCAGATATCATATATGGCCCAAATTTATCAAATATCACATATGACCCAAATTTATCAAATATCACAAATGGCTTAAATTTGTCAAATATCATATATGGCCCAAATTTGTCAAATATCACATATGGCCCAATTTTATCAAATATCACATATGGCCCAATTTTATCAAATATCACATGTGGCCCAAATATCACTTATTATCGTTTTAGCCATTAAGGGCGATTTCAAAATTTTCACGATCTTAATACCGATTTCTTAATCTTAACACTAAAGTGTCGATAATACCATATTTTCCAATTTCACCATCTTTGCGATTTTTAATCCAACTTTTACTACTGTATAGTCATCTAACCCATGAGATACATTGTGAGATTACACACATGATTACTGTGAGAACTACACTCTCCCGCTCGTCGATATCTAAACACACATTACATAGGATTAGAACACTAAAATTTAATATTAAACTATTCTAATATTGAGCGATCTAGATCTACCCTTGGAATCTCGAACAATCACTATTTGTGATTTCTCTCCGATCAAAGGTTCAGTACCACGAGTAAACAATGGTTCGGGGGTACGTACGACTTCGAATAATTGATTTTTGCCAGATGAGGGTCGACAACCCGGTGGAAAATCTCGAATTCCCAAAACAGTCCTTCTCTTAAACTTAGGGGGAATAACGGAACCACCCCTCTTTCGAACACTATGTACTGCCCTTTTCGTCCCTATTTTGATTGCCTCCATTGACAAATAATTGTTAGTCAAACTAATATTTCCTTATCACCACCAATTGATTTTAAGAGTGAGATTGGCTTACCGCAAGATTCTTTCGTTCAAAAGGTGGAAGTCGAATGATAGAGTCCCTATGATAAAATCGATTTAATCAATACAATCTTATCAAAATAGAAGGATAAAAATAGAATCCCTTTTCGAAATAATCCCTTACCTTGACTGATGAAATATCCTTTTTCACCCGATCTATAATAGCTATGATCAACTTAAGATGTAGAAAAGAAATCGGCACTCCACTATACCACTACAAAGAAAAGAAGGATTTGATTGAAGGAGAAAATATTAAAAATAAAAGAAAGATTTGGCTAAGGTTTTACCATCAACATTCGGACATGATGAAAGGTTTTGGAAAATGGTGATGTTTGAGTGTTCTTAACAAAAAGAAAGAATGAAGAACAAAAAGAATAAAGAGAGGGTGTTTATGTTTCGGCTCTTTTCAAGAATGGGAGATGAACAAAGAATTGAATTTGAGGCTTGTGTGCATTCGGCAAGGGTGAAAAGAAAAAGAAGATGGCCTTCCAATGCCTTGGTGATTTCGGCACTAGGAGGAATGGTTTGAGAGAATAGACAAAATAAGACCAAAATGGTCAAAACTCACATGGCCAAAAGAAAAGAGAAAAAAAAATGGTTTACCTTTTGTCTAATAAACATTTGGCTAAGAGGAGAGAATTAGAAAGAAACAAGCTTTGAGAAAAAAAAAACACCAAATGACTAAACTAGCTCCTAATCCCTATCAAACTACTAACAAAATTCGGCCAACCTCCCTAGCCCCAAAAACCGTCCAAGTTTATGGACAATTAGCTATTCAAAGCTTTCCAAAACAAAACCTTTGATTCATGCCTTATGTCCCCTTATCACCTTAATTCATGAGATTCTTTTCCTTAAACCTTTACTTACCTTTTTCCTTTGGTCTTCTTACCAAAAAATGATATCCAACTCATCCCTTAACCTTATCCATGACCGACACTTGCTAAGGAAAGTAAAAATAAAAGCTTTCAAAATGCATGCTAGGAGATTCAACCTCTCCCTCAAGCAAACATGCATGCGCCAACTCCACCTTGCTACTAGCTCATCTTATGCTAGTTTTTATCACTTAAATCTACTTAAACCTCAAAGTCACTTGTTCCACTTCAATTAAATACTCCTTACTAAAATTTATTCAAATTTTGAATAGTTCTCAAGTCTTCTCAAGACTATATTAAACATGCAAAATTTAATTATTCACAAGTTAAGCACCAAAACATGCATCATATCAATACTCAAATTTTAGGATGTTACAACTCTACCCTCCTTAAAGAAAATTTTGTCCTCGAAATTTACCTGACTAAAAGAGATGAGGATATTGTTGTCGAATTGCATCCTCAGGCTCCCAAGTAGCTTCCTCCACTTCGTGATTATGCCATAAAACCTTGACCAATGGTACAGTCTTCTTTCTTAACACCTTAACATCTCGGTCTAAGATTCACACGGGTTCCTCCTCGAAAGACAAATCCGCCTTAATTCCACTTCTTCTACCCAAGACTATGTGCGATGGATCCGATCTATGGCGCTCAAAGATAGAAACATGGAAAACACTATGAATCGACTCAATTTGGAGGTAAATCAAGTTGATAGGCCACTGGTCTTCAATACACGGTACGACCCAATGAACCTCGGGCTCAACTTGCCTTTCCTCTCGAATCTGAAAATCTTTTTCCAAGGTGAGACATTTAGAAAAACCTGATCTCCCACCGTAAACTCAATATCTTTATGCTTCAGATCCGCGTACGACTTTTGTCTATCCGAAGCTTCCTTTAACCGCACTCAAATTACTTTTACTTTTCTTCCGTCTCGATATCAATTCAGACCCAAAAGTCGCCGTTCCCTAATTCACCCAACAAGTAGAGTACGACATCTATGACCATATAACGCTTCATAAGGTGCCATCTAAATACTGGATTGATAACTGTTGTTATACGCAAACTCTGCCAACGGTAGAAAATCCTCCCAACTACCTCTGAAATCAATCACACAACCTCTTATCATGTCTTCCAAAACTGGATTACTCTTTTCGACTGACCATCTGACTGAGGGTGAAAAGCCGTACTGAAGTTTAACTTTGTACCCAGAGCCTCATGCAAAGCTTTCCAAAATAGTGATGTAAACTGTGGATCCCTGTCCGATATGATAGACACTGGTACCCTATGCAACCTCACGATTTCAGATACATACAGTTTAGCCAACTTCTCCAACGAGTAATCCGTACGAACTGGTAGAAAATTATTAGTCTTCGTTAATTGATCTACTACCACCCAGACAGAATCTTTCTTAGTAGGTGTTAAGGGTAACCCACTAACAAAATCCATCGTTATCCGCTCTTATTTACATAATGGAATCTTTACTAGTTACAACAATCCCGACGGTAATTGATGTTCGCCTTTACTTGTTGACAAGTCAAACACTTTCCCACACAATCAGTAGCTTTTCGTTTTAACTTTGGCTACCAATACTATTCACGGAGATCCCGATACATCTTATTTCCTCTGGGGTGCATAGCATAAGGGCTACTATGCGCATCTAGAAGAATCATTTGCCTCAAATCCGAATCTTCAGGCATACAAACCCTTCCACGAAAACACAGTACACCATCTTTGCTCAAACCAAAATCTCCTATTACACCACTTCTACCTTGTTGTATAAAAGGACCCAACTTTTCATCGGATAATTGCTTTTCCTTGATTTGCTCCAACCACAGAGGCTTCACCTGAAGTTCTGCTAGCAAACTGCCATTCTCATACAAACTGAGATGAGAAAACATTGCTCTTAACTCCGATACAACCTTTCAACTCAATGCGTCTGCCATAACATTAGCCTTTCCAGGATGATACTCGATTGAGAAATCATAATCCTTTAACAATTCCACCCATCTCCGTTGTCTTAAATTCAACTCTTTTTGGGTAAGGAGATACTTAAGACTCTTATGGTCCGTATAAATGATTGACTTCTCATCGTAAATATAATGTCTCCAAATCTTTAATACAAACACTACCGCAGCCAACTCCAAATAATGAGTAGGATAATTGACTTTATGCGGCCTCAACTGTCGAGAAGCATAAGCTACCACTTTTCCACTTTGCATCAGTACACATCCTAAACCCGTGTGCGACGCATCACAGTAAATGGTAAACTCTTTTTCACCTCTAGTTGAATCAAGATCTTTGGCGCTTCATTAAAATCTTCTTCGCCAAACTTTCTTGTTGTTTAACGGTCCATACATATGGTACTTCCTTCCGCAATGACTTAGTTAGGGTACAACAATCAAAGAAAACCCTCAACAAAGCGCCTATAATAACCACCAAACCAAGAAACTTCGGTCTCAACTCGACTTTGGCACTTTCCAATCCAACATGACCTCTACCTTACGAGGATCAACTCTTATTCCTTCACCTGGCACTACATGACCCAAGAAAGTCACTTCAGAACACCCCAAACCCCCCAATACACCATGACCAAATCTGTATGTTATAGGGAGAAATCGTGTTTTGGTGAGATAGGTTTCCATTTAAAAGTTTGATAAAACCCTTGATAAATTTCATACTTGCAGAAATCTTGGGCGTGATTGTTTGAGAACTGATGTTTTGTTTGAAAACTCAGGAATTTCGAAAACTTAATCGGTTATGAAGTTAAAAACACGTTTATTTCATTTAGAAATTCAAGTCATTCTGATTGTTACTAGAACATTTTGACTTAGTAGAAAATCGAGTTTAAGTTAGAAAGACATTTGAGTCCCCTTTATTCCGAATCTTAGTGTGATACCCGATGGTATAGTTTAAAATATCGTTTTTGTAGTTTTGAAATCGTTGTCTTTCCAAGTTTTAGCAAATCTTACCCAATTAATTTATTAAGGCATATCAAAACCTATTTTAAACATAAACATAGAAAAACATAATTTTAAAAGGCCATTTACAAACCAAAATAAAACCAAATAGTAATAAATAAGCTTAAGTACCAAATTTTATAAAAGTCCGAGCAAATCTTTATTTAAGCATGGCATGAGCACCTCGAGTCCATCCCTACCCATGTCCGCGCTAAGTGTCACCGAAATGTCAAAGGAGAGAGTGAGTCGCAAGACTCAAAGTATAAATTCCCTCTCGATAATACGACATGCTAACACACATCATAGCAAAGCAATACAATTAATGCACTGCTCCTAACCATCCATTACACCTTCTCTACCCCGGTGGTACCAAACCACCGGTGGTGCTAAACCACCGGTGACCCAAAGTCACGATATCCATAATGTGGTGCCAAACCACCGGTGACCAAGTCACGAATAATCCAATGATGGGGCCAACCCATCGTGTGATACCAAATCACTAGCGACAATCCCAGATCTCATAAGTGGGGCCAACCCACGGTGGTGTCAAACCACGGGGACGGGTCGCAATGAGGTGCCAAACCTCCGTGTCCCAAAGACACAAGTGTGATACTAAATCAATGGTGACCGCAAATACAAATCCGATGATGGGGCCAACCCATCGTGTGATACCAAATCACTAGTGTCAATCCCAGATAATCAACCGTGGGGCCAACCCATCGTGGTACTAAGCCACCGGACGAGACGCGGAGATGCTAAACCTTTGGTGACCCAAAGTCACAAAATATCATCGTGGTACCAAACAACCTGAGGTGCTAAACCTCCGTGTCCCAAAGACACAAAGTGTCCCAAAGACACGGATATCATACTCCCCTCCTCTCATATTACCCATACATGTCATAATCGACTTATGTACAATATGCAAATCATGTAATTCATGCCAACATGCCCAATATTGCATCTCATAGCACATATATCATGGATCATAATATTAGATGTATCAACAATAGAACTCGTAATGCTACGGACTTACCCGAATCAGGAACATACCCTATCTGTATCATGACAATCATCACTTGTTTCACTTGTTACAACACAAAGTTATTAACTTATTACTAAGAAATCAGTGTGTTAGCTTACACACCGAAATAGTGAAGGTTTTAATCCTAAGAACCTGTCTAAGTCCTTGATCACCTCAACAACCCCGATCCTACAATCGGCCAACAAGGGATTAACACTTAAACCATTCGGCCAAAATAGATAAACCAAAGGGGTTGCGTTAAGCCTTACCTTTGCAAATGGTTCGATTTCCAACCAAACCCGAACCAACACTGGTTCCTTCTGATAATCGGCCTCCCCTCTAAAACACAAACCATTAGTCTCATCAATCTTTGGCTTAACAACTCTAAAGAAAACCATGAAAGCAACCTCTTACCACCACTTACCGATTGCTTAACAGAGTAAGAAGGCTCTCCGGCTTGATTTGAACTCCAAAGGCCCTATACTGAAAAATGATTACCAAACCAAACGTTAACTCCTTTTAACAGATCAATCTAAATCGCCCTAAAATACACTAAAAATCGGCAAAGCACAAGAAAAGGAAGAAATGGCCATTCGCCAAAACCTACCTTCTACTAGACCGATTGAAACGAACGCAACAAGGTCAACCACCCTCCACAACAAGAAAGAAGAACTATAGGGAGAAAAGATTCGGCAACCCCCGTAAAAAATAGAGATGGAGGTTCTACCCTAAAAGCAATGAAAGGAACGATTGGGAACAAAAGGCTAAAGGGTTTGGAGAAGAAAAGAAAAGATACAAGGATGAATAGAGGGTGCTTTGGTTTAAAGAAAAGAGGATGGAGGATGGAGTTTTGGAGGATGGTGTTTGATCAAGAAGGAGAGAGGACTAGTTTCGCTCACAAGCAATGGAGAAAAGAAATGGAATATGCAAGTTCTGCACCACTTGGGAGATGGAAAATAATGTATGAAAAGAAAGGTTACAAATTTCGGCTTACACAAGATGCAAATAAGAGAAGGGTGGAAACAACCATTCGGCTACCAAAGAGAATCAAAAGAAAACAAAGCAACCTTTTGGCAAGAAGAAACCTTGGACTTTCGGCTTAAGGAGAACAAAAGAAGAATTAAACTTGAAGTTTTTTGGCTAGCTTTTGACTAAAAGAAAACTAGCTTACCAAAAAGGATTTTGACCGAAAATGCACACTTTGCCAAAATGCACATTCGGCACACTCCTACTATACCAAAATCGGCCTCTCACTCCCCCCCAAAATCTCTCCAAAAATCCGGCCAAGTTCCCCCAAACACTCCCAAGCCACCAATTCAAATTACTTTGACCAAGTCCACCTCCACAATTTACTCTCCACCCACCATTCAAATAGGAAGACTTAGTCCAAGGCAGAGTTTGAACTGCCTACAACTCCTCCCCTCCATGCCGTCAAAATGGAACAAAAATATGGGATTTTCGCAGCTTGAACTCAGGACCTCACCCCTTGTCAAAGGCGTCACACCCACAAGCCCTTAGTGGCGCCTATTCTGCCACTCCACCAACTTATTTCTTATGTAACAATTCACCAAATAATATATATTAGCCCCCAGCTCCTTCAGCTCCTCTCACCTAAGCCCAAAAACTAAAATTTTCCCCACCTACTCAGTCATACCCCTAGCCTACAACTAAGCCCCGAAACCATACAAACAACAACATAACAAGCCATTAACATGCAAACAATGCCACCACAAAATAGCCCCCAACCCGGGATATTACAGTTCTACCCCCCTTAAAATAATTTTGACCTCAAATTACCTCGATCGTAAGAGTTATGGTATTGCTATCTCATCACATCCTCGGTTCCCACGTAGCTTCTTCCACGCCATGATTCCGCCAAATAACCTTAACCAAAGGCACAGACTTCCTACGCAGAACCTTTACATCCCGATCTAAAATCTGTACAGGCTCTTCCTCCATAGTCAAATCTGGGTTTACCTCGATCTCTTCCACGCCACCACGCGCGATGGATCTCGAGCGATATGGCCTAAGCATCAAACGTAGAACACGCCATGAATCGACTTAGCTCACTGGCAACTCGAAATGATATGCTATCGGGTCCCACTCGCCTCAAGACCTTATACTGCCCAACAAACCTTGGACTTAGCTTGCCTTTCCTTCTGAATCTTAACACTTTCTTCCACGGTGAGACCTTCAGAAAAACTTGATCTCCCACGGCAAATTCAATATCTCTCCGCTTAAGATCGACATAGGACTTCTGCTGGTCCGAAGCTTCTTTCAACCGAGCCTGAATCAACTTAACCTTGTCTTCGGTTTCAGCAACCAACTCTGGTCCCAACAACTGACTTTCACTTAACTCTGTCCAACAAGTAGGTGAGCGACACTTCCTACCGTACAATGCCTCATATGGTGCCATCTTGATGCTTGCTTGGTAACTATTGTTGTAGGCGAATTTAGCTAACGGTAGATACTCCTCCCAACTACCCCTGAAGTCCAATACACAACCTCGTAACATGTCCTCCAAGATCAGATAACCCTTTTTCGATCGCCTCGTCACCATGGATGAAATGCCGTGGTTGAAATCCAACCGCGCACCCAGAGCCTCGATGCAACGCTTTCGTAACCTTGACGTAATCGAGATCCCTATCCGAGATGATCGACATCGGCACCCCGTAGTCTCACTATCTCGACACATACAAATTCGCCAACCTCTCAAGTGAGTAATCCACCTCACCGTAATAAAGTGAGTGATTTAGTCACGATCCACAATTACCCAAATCAATCTTTCTTGCTTGGCGAAGCGGTAAACCACCGACAAAATCCATGGTTATCCTTTCCCACTTCCACCGAGGAATCTTCATCGGTCAAGCAACCTCGACGCAGAATCGATGCTCACTTTGACTCCGACATGTCGACACTTCCCTACAAACTCGCTACTTCCTTTTTAGACCCTACCACCGTAATCGCTTCTCCGAGATCCCTATACATTTTGCTACCTCCGGGATGCATAGCGAGGGTCTGCTATGTGCATCCCAAGAATCTTTTGCCTTAACTCAAGATCCCTCAGTATACAAGCTTTCCCAAAATACAAAGACTCCATCACCGCATAAATCAGAACCCTCCAAACCATCATTCCGCACTTGTGTCCTCTCGCAAGACTCAAAACCTCATCCATCAACTATTTTTCTCTCGATCCGCTCAACCCAAGTAGGCTTAACTCGCAGCTCTGCTGTAATACTCCGTCGCCATACAAACTCAAGTGGGCAAACATCGCTCTTAGATCTCAAACAACCTTACGGCTCAACGCGTACGCCACAACATTAGCCTTGCCCGGATGATACTCAATTGAGCAATCGTAGTCTTTAGCAACTCAACCCATCTCACGCCTCAAATTTAAATCCTTCGAGTCAAAAGGTACTTCAGACTCTTGTGATCTCAGATAGACTATCGATCTCTCTCCGCATAAGTAATGCCTCCATATCTTTAAGGCAAAGACTACAACCGCTAACTCCAGATCGTGCGTTGATAATTGACCTCATGTGGCCTCACACCGAGATGCGTAAGCCACAACCTTCCTTCCTCAGATCAAAGACACAACCCAAACTCAGATGTGATGCATCGCAATAAACCGTGAATTCCTTCCACCTCGGGTTGAATTAGGACCGAGCTTCACCAAAATCTTCTTCAACTTGTCGAAGCTCTCCGCCGCTTCTCACCAAATGAACGGAACCCTTTTCTTAATAATTTGGTCATCGGTCTTGCGATCAACGAAAATCCTCTACAAACCTTCTGAGTATCCTCGCCAAACCCGTAAAACTCAATCTCGACCATCGACCTAGGCGGCTTCCAATCCAAAACCGCCTCAATCTTTCGAGGATCCACTCTAATCCCTCACCGATACTACATGACCCAAGAACGCCACCTCCCTAAGCCGAACTCGATTTACTAAACTTCGATAAAGTTGTTTCTCCTCGAATCTGAATACCACCCGCAAATGCGATCAAGAATTATTCCACTATTTTTAAGCAAAGTCTTATGAATATTAAAGGAGCTTTGTTTTCGCGAGTCCGCTCACTCCTATCCGCTTTAGTTTCTAAAGTAGTCTTACTATCACTAGCCATCCAATCACATCTCATCAATATCATTATCACAAACAATAGTAAGGGTACTTACAGGCGGATTGGTGCTGAGACTCGGTGCCATGCCTTTCAAACCATACTTTTAATACATAACACTTAAAATGACTTTTGAAAACATTTTGGGCCTCAGGCCCACAGCCGAGCCATTGAACTTGGCTCTGATACCACAATTGTAACACCCCAAACCCGATCAATACACCATGACCGAATCCGGTATGTTACAGGAGAAATCATGTTTTGGTGAAGATAGGTTTCCGTTTAAAAGTTTGATAAAACCCCTTGATAAATTTCATACTTGCAGAAATCTTGGGCGTGATTGTTTGAGAACTGATGTTTTGTTTGAAAACTCAGAAATTTCGAAAACTTAATCGGTTATGAAGTTAAAAACACATTTATTTCATTTAGAAATTCAAGTCGTTCTGATTGTTACTAGAACATTTTGACTTAGTAGAAAATCGAGTTTAAGTTAGAAAGACATTTGAGTCCCCTTTATTCCGAATCTTAGTGTGATACCCGATGGTATAGTTTAAAATATCGTTTTTGTAGTTTTGAAATCGTTGTCTTTCCAAGTTTTAGCAAATCTTACCCAATTAATTTATTAAGGCATATCAAAAACCTATTTTAAACATAAACATAGCAAAACATAATTTTAAAAGGCCATTTACAAACCAAAATAAAACCAACTAGTAATAAATAAGCTTAAGTACCAAATTTTATAAAAGTATGAGCAAATCCTTATTTAAGCATGGCATGAGCACCTCGAGTCCATCCGGCTCCATGTCCACGCCTAAGTGTCACCCAAATGTCAAAGGAGAGAGAGTGAGTCGCAAGACTCAGTATAAATTCCCTCCCGATAATACAACATGCTAACACACATCATAGCAAAGCAATACAATTAATGCACCTGCTCCTAACCATCCATTACACCTTCTCTACCCCTGTGGTACCAAACCACGGTGGTGCCAAACCACCGTGACCCAAAATCACGATATCCATAATGTGGTGCCAAACCACCGGTGACCAAGTCACGAATAATCCAATGATGGGGCCAACCCATCGTGTGATACCAAATCACTAGCGACAATCCCAGATCTCGTAAGTGGGGCCAACCCACGGTGGTGTCAAACCACGGTGACGACGGTCGCAATGAGGTGCCAAACCTCTGGTGTCCCAAAGACACAAGTGTGATACCAAATCACTGGTGACCGCAGTCACAAATTCGATGATGGGGCCAACCCATCGTGTGATACCAAATCACTAGCGTCAATCCCGTATAATCAACCGTGGGGCTAACCCACTATGGTACTAAGCCACCGGACGAGACGCGAGGTGCTAAACCTCCGTGACCTAAAGTCACAAAATATCATCTGTGGTACCAAACCACCGGAGGTGCCAAACCTCTAGTGTCCCAAAGACACAAAGTGTCCCAAAGACACGGATATCATACTCCCCCTCCTCTCATATTACCCATACATGTCATACTGACTCATGTACAATATGCAAATCATGTAATTCATGCCAACATGCCCAATATTGCATCTCATAGCACATATATCATGGATCATAATATTAGATGTATCAATAATAGAACTCGTAATGCTACGGACTTACCCGAATCCGTGAACATACCTTATCGGGTATCATGACAATCATCACTGTTTCACTTGTTACAACACAAGTTATTAACTTATTACTAAGAAATCAGTGTGTTAGCTTACACACCTGAAATAGCGAAGGTTTTAATCCTAAGAACCGGTATAAGTCCCTTGATCACCTCAACAACACTGATCCTACAATCGGCCAATAAGGGATTAACACTTAAACCATTCACCAAAATAGATAAACCAAAGGGGTTGCGTTAAGCCTTACCTTTGCAAATGGTTCGGTTCAACCAAACCCAAACCAACACCGGTTCCTTCCGATAATCGGCCTCCTCTAAAACACAAACCATTAGTCTCATCAATCTTTGGCTTAACAACTCTAAAGAAAACCATGAAAGCAACCTCTTACCACCACTTACCGATTGCTTAACAGAGTAAGAAGGCTCTCCTGGCTTGATTTCGAACTCCAAAGGCCCTATACGAAAAACGATTACCAAACCAAACGTTAACTCCTTTTAACAGACATCAAATCACCCTAAAATACACTAAAAATTGGCAAAGCACAAGAAAAGGAAGAAATGGCCATTCGGCCAAAACCTACCTTCTACTAGACCGATTGAAACGAAAACAACAAGGTCAACCCCCCTCCACAGTCGGCAAAGAAGAACTATAGGGAGAAAAAAATTCGGCAACCCCCTTAAAAAAATAGAGATGGAGGTTCTACCAAGAGCAATGAAAGGAACGATTGGGAACAAAAGGCTAAAGGGTTTGGAGAAGAAAAGAAGAAGATACAAGGATGAATAAAGGGGTGCTTTTGGTTTAAAGAAAAGAGGATGGAGGATGGAGTTTTTGGAGGATGGTGTTTCGGCCAAGAAGGAGAGAGGACTAGTTTGGTTCACAAGCAATGGAGAAAAGAAATGGAGTATGCAAGTTCTAAGACCACTTGGGAGATGGAAAATAATGTATGAAAAGAAAGGTTACAAATTTCGCTTACACAAGATGCAAATAAGAGAAGGTGGAAACAACCATTCTGGCTACCAAAGAGAATCAAAAGAAAACAAAGCAACCTTTTGGCAAGAAGAAACCTTGGACTTTCGACTTAAGGAGAACAAAAGAAGAATTAAACTTGAAGTTTTTTGGCTAGCTTTTAACTAAAAAAAGACCGGCTTACCAAAAAGGATTTTGACCGAAAATGCACACTTTGCCAAAATGCACATTCGGCACACTCCTACTACACCAAAATCGGCCACTCACTCCCCCCCCAAAATCTCTCCAAAAATCTGGCCAAGTTCCCCCAAACACTCCCAAGCCACCAATTCAAATTACTTTGACCAAGTCCACCTCCACAATTTGCTCTCCACCCACCATTCAAATAGGAAGACTTAGTCTAAAGGTAGTTTGAACCGCCTACAACTCCTCCCTCCATGCCAAAATGGAACAAAATGTGGGATTTTCACAGCTTGAACTCAGGACCTCACCCCTTGTCAAAGGCGTCACACCCACAAGCCCTTAGTGGCGCCTATTCTGCCACTCCACCAACTTATTTCTTATGCAACAATTCACCAAATAATATATATTAACCCTCAGCTCCTTCAGCTCCTCTCACCTAAGCCCAAAAACTAAAATTTTCCCCACCCACTCAGTCATACCCCTAGCCTACAACTAAGCCCCGAAACCACACAAACAACAACATAACAAGCCATTAACATGCAAATAATGCCACCACAAAATAGCCCCCAACCCGGGATATTACAACTTCCTTCAACCAAAATTCACACTTACTAAATTTGGCATAAGGTTGCTTATCTTGCAGAATTTGCAACACAGTGCACAGATGAGAGTTATGCTCTTCTTCATTCCTCGAATATACCAAGATGTCATCTATGAACACTACTACGAATCGGTCTAAATAGGGTTGAAAGACTCGATTCATCATGTCCATAAATACAGCTGGTGCATTAGTCAAACCAAACGGCATCACTAAAAACTCATAATGTCCATAACGAATTCGAAATGCCATCTTATGAATATCTGCCTCTTTCACCTTGAGTTGATGATAACACGATCTCAAATCAATCTTGGAGAAGACTGAAGCTCCTTTTAATTGATTAAACAGGTCATCGATTCTCGAAAATGGATACCTATTCTTGATCGTCAATTTATTCAACTGCCTATAATCAATGTACATACGCATCGACCCATCCTTCTTCTTAACGAACAAAATCGGTGCTCCCCACAGAGACACACTTGGTCGAATAAATCGTCGATCTAGCAGTTCTTAAATTTGAGCTTTAAGCTCCGCTAACTCTTTCGGTGCCATTCTATAAGGAGCAATAGACACCGGAGCGCTCCGTAAAAGCTCAATGCCAAATTCTACTTCCCGATCCGGAGGTAGACCCAAGTTCTTTGGGAAAGACATCCGAAATTCTTTCACCGTTCTCACACCTTCTACCGATAAATCCTTGGCATCCAAAGCACTGATGAATGCTAGGAATGCTCTATTCCCTTTTCGTACCAACTTTTTTTCCTTCAAAGTAGATACCACATTTGCCAAAAAGTTTCTTCACTCACCTATCATTATTATCTCCTTATCATCCACAGTCCTTATTGACATCCGCTTTTTGGCTCAATTCAATTGCGCCCTATGTTTCACCAACCAATCCATGCCCAAAATAAGATCAAACTCGCCGAAAGGTAATTCCATCAAGTCTGCTAGAAATACCTCTCTTTGAATCTCTAAGGCACATCTCTCAATAATTTATTCACTATTACCGATCGTCCTAAAGGACTAATTATCATTATCTCTATTGGTAATCTCAGATCTAATATTTAGGTTTCTAGATATAGCACTAGCAATATACGACTGGGTAGATCTGATATCTAACAAAGCAGTAACAGGTACATAAAAAATGAAGAACGTACCAGTTATCACATCAGGTGCATCGCCATGCTCACGACGCCTGACAGCATAGACCAATCCTGGCTGTCTTGCCTCCGTGTTACCTCTAACACCATTACCTCGACTCGGTGCACCTTGTTCACGTCCGTTACCATTTTCATCATGACCTGGTCCACGACCTCTTGGTGGCTGCTGAGTACCTCTAGTTGACTGAACCTCAGGTTTACGAGCTTTCTGAGTCGTTTCAAATTCGAGGATAATTTAAATCGATGATCCTTGGATCCACATTTAAAATAGGCTCCAATTTTCCTCTAACATTTTCCAGAATGTTGTCTTCCACAATCAAGACATTCTCGAATCGATTGGTAGTCACAAGTGCCCTAACTTGAATCGGCTCATCATTCTGTGGCCTCTTTTGAAACCTTTTGAAGAACCGAGTACTTAAAATCCTCTTGCCTCTTACTTTTCCCTTGCTCTAGCATTCTAAATTCTTAGCCTCTTGACTATCTTAGCTTTCTTTACAAGCGAGGTAAAAGTCCGTACTTGTTGTGGGGCTATCAAGACCACAACTCATCATTTAGTCCATCCTCAAAGCGCATACGTTTCATGATCACCGCACTATAGTACGAGCATAATGACTCAAACGAAGAAATTTCGCTTGTAGGTCGCCACAATCTTACTTCCTTGGACCAAATTCAGAATTCTTTCCTTCAGCATCTACAAAACTTGTCCCGACGCATTTCCCTTGGAAAGCGCCTTTAAAGAAATCCCAATTAACCAATCGCAATTTCGGTGACTTCTCTAACAAGAAGCCACCATTGATAGGCCTCGTCTCTTAGCAAAGACACGGCCTTCTCGCTTTTTGCTCGATGGTACACTCCAAATCATCCATAATTCGTTCTATAGTCTTAAGCCAATATTCTGCCACATTCGGAGCTACACCAGAGACACCTCTAAAAACATCTGCACCACTAGACTTGAGTCATTCCGATATTGATCCGCGAGTTACTGGCCCAGTTCTGGCTCCAGCTACTCTTTCTAAGACTCGCAACACTATTTGAGTCAAAGGATTATCCTCATTGGCATGATCATGAGATCCAGCTTCGCTCTCAAATGACGCAGGTGCATCCATTTCCTAGATATGACCGACGCTTCAGACGCAAAGACTGTCCTCTACCACTACCACGCTCACCGTGTCCACGATCACGTCCTCTAATGCTCATATTGACTAATTCGCTTTTAATATGATTACAAGTTTTATGAATCAGAATATTATTTTAGTGTTTATTAACGATATTTTATGAGATATAAGAGATAGGGTTGTTTTCGCAATCACATCCTATAGTCTCAACCTCTATCGTTTTCAACACCTAAAACTAGATGTTCTAGAGTGTTCCTTAGGTCTCATCACAAAAATAAACATTTAATAAACAAATACTTACTGAACATACTTACTTGACTTGGTGTCGGATGCTCGTGGTGCCATACTACCTTTAAAACATAAAGTCTAGAAATTTAAGTGATTTTTAAACAAAATCATTGTTGAACCCTAACCACAAAGAGTTTTGAAACCGGCTCGATACTATAAAATGTAACACCCCAAACCCTACTTATGCATGAAGTCCAAATTTTGGCATGCCACTCAATTTAACGTACATTCAAATCATTTAACGAAGAAGAAATCAAATTCCAAAACAATTAAGAGAATGACTTTATCAAAAATCGAGGTTTATTTGAAATCCTTAATTAAAAACACAAGAGATTATCATTGAATCTATAGAGTAGTATTTGATTAAAATTTTGAAATTTATTTAATCAAAATATTCTAACGAAGAGTTAAATGATTTCTAGTTTTAAAAATATTTAAGAAAAACCTTTATTTTATACGAAAGTTTTAGAAAAACATTTATGAAAAATTAAATCAATCCAACTTAATAAAACTAAAACATAATAAATCCATCCACATAATAAAATCAATAATTAAAAGGCCTTATTACATCACCATTAAAAATAGTACTTAATAAAATTATAAAAGAAGTCTTAAAGTTTTATAAACCACCATTTGTAGTATAGCCTCCCACTAAGTCATCTCCCACCCAAGTCTCCATCAATTGTTATTGTAACACCACTGGTCTAGGGGGGTTATGCATTTAGTGCATAACTCAGGTGTTGGCATACTTCAGTGAGTGGTTGGGTGAGTTTTAGGGGTCTTGAGAACCCTAGAAGGTAGTGGAATGCCTTAGAAAATTTTTAGTTTTTAGTGCTAAATAAGGGGAGCTTGGCTATGTGGGTTTTAAAAGAAATATTTGGGGAGGTTTAGACACAAGAATTCCTTTGGAAGAGTGGCAAGGAGGCGCCACATAAGGCATGGAGAAGTGACGCCTCAAGGGGGCTTTGGGGTCTCAGGTTCGAGCTGCAAGGGTAGCACTTTGGTTTGTTTTTGCGTCATGAGCAAGGGGGAAGAGTTGGTTTCGGTTTTGGCACCTTAAAAGGAGGATTTGACTTGTTCAAATCATTTTAAATGAGTGGCTAAGAGAAGGCTTGGGTTGGCTTTATTTTGAATTGTTTGAAGGGTTGGTGTAGCGTGAAACTAGGAGGTAATCAAGGGATTTGGGTGAGGAGTGAAGTGTTGGACGGCTAAAGGGGTTGGCATGTTGACTTTTTCAACCATGATGGTTAGGGGGGAGTGGCCGAATGTTATTGTTAGGGCCTTGATATTGTTTCTTTCTTGTGTAGCCAAAGGAAGGGAGCACTAAGGATCTTTTAAGGTTCGATTCATCAAGGTAAGGAAGTGGTAGGTGTTCGGCCAAAGGCCACTTTTTGTTTGATGTTTAAGAAGTGAGGCCAAATTAATGTGGTGTTGTTTTTAGGATTTCAACAGTGTTGTAGGAGCAATCGGGATTCAAGTTGGATTGGTAAGCAATGTTGGTAAGATTCAGTAAGATTAAATACTTGGATTTATGGCTTGGAAGATTAACCTTCGATCCGATTAAGCATTTTGATGGAGGTGAACACCACCAAGGAGGGCAAGGGAAAGCCCCTATCTCGAAGTTCAAGAAAAGGGCTATCTCGGCGGTTTGGGATTGGCCACCGGGGTGTGGGCCAAACACGAGCAGCAGCAGATTAGGCAGATTGTCGTAGTCTCGCTTAGCGATAGTGTTGGGATCGAGAGTTTAGAACTTCAAGTGATTAGGTACGTAATCATCGCACTATTTCTTTGCTTACTTGCTTGCTAACGTTTATACATATGTATGATGTGAGGTAGCCGATCATAATGGCTTAAGTGGTAAATACCCATGTTTTGGTAATCGAATGTCAGGTGAGTAAGTTTGTGATGTTAAGTTATTATGATGTATATGTGTATGATGTGGTAATGATATGAAATGTATACTTATTTTATATGATGATTTGACATGAGGCCCTTACATACATTCATGGGAGTTGGGTTTGATCGAGGAAGGAAGGGTGTACATATTGGTGTACGTGGTCCAGTGTTAGCTTCGGGCTACATTAGCGCTTGATGAGTTGCTGTGTGCATCATCAAGGGAGATGTTGGCTTGGTGCCCATCTCGGCAATTGATAGTTGAGTGCATCACCGTAGACAGATTACTGTCGGGATCACTTATGTGATCGGTGGCTCGCCACTCACCTTGTGCAGCAGGTCCGCCGAGGTAAGAATTGTGGGATCACCTTGCCAGATCGGTGGATTAGCCACTACCTTGAGCAGAGTCTCGCTAAGGTTGGAGTAATGGATGCACCTAGGTTGGGCTGTGATGCATGATTGCATGAATGGTTCGTGGATTGTATGGATATGGACCGAGCCCATACGTGTGGAAATATGTGTTATGGTTATGCACTGAGTCTGTGGACTCACCCAATTATTTTCTTAACCATTTCAGGTGATGCGTAAAGTTGGACCGAGACCGAAGAGGAAGCCAGGTGGCCCATGCAGATAAAGATGTTTTAGTTAGTTTTAATATTAGGTATTTCGCTTAAATAATGGTTGTAATAAAGGCCCTATTATTACTATTTTTGGTATTATTTTATTATTATCTTTATTATGGTTTGTTTAAAATGAATACTATGTGAAGTTTGATTTTATTTTAAATGCTTATTTATATGCTAAAGTTTTATTTTGGGGCATTTTATAATATTTTATAATAACAAAGATTTACTTATACTTTTCCCAATAAACACTATACTCAAAAGTTAGTATATTTTCATGTTTTATTCTAAGTCAAAAAGTTTTTTTCAACTGCTTTTTCGCAGTGACATAACCAGATCCGGTCATGGCTCGTGGGCCGGGTTTGGGGGTGTTACAAATTGGTATCGAGCTGTGTTCAAAACTCAGACTTTGAGGTTGGGCCCAAAAACAGCTTTTAAATGGGCTTTTATAAAAGTTTTCAGTATTTCGCATGGCACTCATATCCTACCAAGTCCACTGTAAGTACTTCTAGCCCTTAAAATGATTTGGTTGTGTGATTTATTATGGGCTTAGTTTGGGCTTGTAGATTAGAATATTAGGGTCATGGACCCTGGGTTAGTCTACTCAAACATACGCATAAGACTTAAGGATTATTAAACAAACTCGTGAAGTAAGTCACGAGTTAAGGTGTGGCAATCATGGTACGCATGTTCAGGAGTGGTATTCAAGAAAGAGCTTGGTATTTAAGCAATCCTAGAGACTCACTTCCTCTTTACTCGAATCCTACCTGTGTGTAGCTATGGTTCACCTTAACCAAGAGGACTTGTTCATAGGCCAAACCAATTATTAAAACCCGAAAGGGACTAGCCGTGCAGTTTTATAAAATTTCTAGTTTTAAAATCCTTAAATTACCCTTTTTACTGTAGTAAAAGATTCTTGTGGAAATTCTTCTAAAGTATCTCCGATTCACAAAATTACCAAAATGTTCTAGCAGAAAATTACAAAATGCCCTCAGATTATAAAATTTCCGACTACCCTCAACTTTTGTTAAAATGACTTCACTTTGCAAAATATTAAAATCTCTAGTTTTCAAAATATCAAGATACCCTGATTTGAGGGAATTTACGAAAATACCCCTATGTTGAAAATTTCTAAAATGCCCCTAACTTTCAAAATTTCTGGTTTAACCCCAATTTTAATAAAATCCCCTGACTTTGCAAAGGTATCCAAATTTTTTTATTTCAAAATAGTATCCTGACTTAGGAAATTTACAAAATTACCCTCGCTGACAAAATTACCAAAATACCCCTGGTTCTTAAAATTCTGTTATACCTTCAATTTGCGAAATTTCTGAAAATACTCTTCGCTTTTGGAAATTTTTTGTAAAAAGATCCGACTTATTAAAGTTTTGAACCGCTTTGATTTATTACCAAATACCCTTTAGGAAAATGATTTAAATTACCCCAGGTGGGAATGGATAAGAATGCCCATAATAGTAGGTTGGATGGTGTGAATGTGAATGTGAATGTGATTCTTTGAATTAGAGTAGTGAACTCGAACTGAAACTCTGATTGACCGAAAGAACAAACTTCTGAAAACTTCATTTCATAAAATTTGCTCATGGATAAATAGTGGAACAAAATTTCTAATGCATAAAAATTTCTTAAATCGATTAAACCGAGGCACTAGTTATGAGTTCTAGGGGGCGTGGTCGCAATACTCATGGACGTGGTAGAGGTAGGATGGCGATTTTAACCGTAGGGTCCGCCATGGGTCGAGAGCGATGTGCCGCCACCACCGCCGAGGTTGAACATCGTGGATCGATGAGGAGACGATGCAAGATCGCAGTTATGCTGCGGGTGCTCGAGAGAGTGGCGAGGAGCCAATGTGGGCAATGGAACTCGAAAGTCGGTATCGAAAGACTTAGGTCGAACGGAGTGAAGTTTTCGGAGGAGTGTCTGGGTAGCTCGAACGTGGCGTATCATCGGGCTTGAGGCGCTTGAAAGGATTATGGACGACTTGGATTTAATCGCAGAGGAGAAGCTTAAGGGTGTTGTTTCGTTGTTGCGAGATGAGGCCTACCAAAGGTGACTCATCGTTAAGGAAAATACCTCGCCGATCGAGTGGATCGGGTTACTTTAAGATCAAGTTTGTAGGAAAGTATGTCTGAGCGAGCTATGTGGATGCTCGAGGAAGGCGTTCCTCAATTTGGTGCAAGGAGGCAAGTCAATAGCGGAGTACGAGGCTGAGTTTCTATGTTTGAGCCGGTATGCTCGGGGCATCGTGGCTACGAATTATGAAAGATACGTCAGATTTGAAGATGGGCTGTGGGATGAGTTGCGGGTTTTGATTGCTCCACAACGAGAAAGAGACTTCGCTGTGTTAGTGGAGAAAGCTCAGATAGCTGAGGAGGTCAAGAGGATTGAGAGGCAGAATAGAGATAGAGAAAGAAATCGGGATAAGAGGAGTTCGGGTCCGTCTGAATCGTTTGAAAGATTTTAGAAAAGATCGAGGGTTGAGTCTTCTGATCGTATTTTTAAGCCAATTGCGGGGAAACTAGATCATCCGTGTGCTCAGTGTGGAAGGTATCATGTTGGTGAGTGCTGGAATCGAGTTCGAGAATGCTTCAGATGCAAGTCCAAGTCTCATTTGATTAGGGATTGTCCCCAGGATCCGAATAGGGCTCGGATAGTAGGCCAAGGTTATGTGCAGCTGGGCAGAGGTGGTCAGCAGGCGACAAGGGGTCGTGGTCTGAACCATGGAGGGAATGGTTTCGGTCAAGGCCGCGGTAATGGTAGCACTGAGGCAAGACAGCCAAATCTGGTTTATGCAGTCCGTCGGAGGGAGGATAGTGATGTGCCAGATGTGTCAGCTGGTAAGTCTCTTATGTCTGGAGTATTCTTGGTTGCTTTATTGCTATAATGGCAGTTTGTTTTATCGCTAGTAGCATATCTAGAACCTTGAGGGTGGACTTAGGAATTTTTTCCTAGAGACTATGATAGCTCGTTATGATCAGAGTGCGCAGCTGTAGCGTAGTGTGGTGTTAGTTTAGCCAAGTAATTTCGAGGACGAAATTATTTGTAAGGAGGCTAGAATTGTAACACCCTGGTTCTAGGGGGTTATGCATTTAGTGCATAACTCAGGTGTTGGCATACTTCAGTGAGTGGTTGGGTGAGTTTTAGGGGTCTTGAGAACCCTAGAAGGTAGTGGAATGCCTTAGAAAATTTTTAGTTTTTAGTGCTAAATAGGGAGAGCTTGGCTATGGGGGTTTTAAAAGAAATATTTGGGGAGGTTTAGACACAAGAATTCCTTTGGAAGAGTGGCAAGGAGGCGCCACATAAGGCATGGAGAAGTGACGCCTCAAGGGGCTTTGGGGTCTCGTGTTCGAGTGCAAGGCAAGACTTTGGTTTGTTTTTTAGGCCATGAGCAAGGTGGAAGAGTTGGTTTCGGTTTGGCACCTTAAAAGGAGGATTTGACATGTTCAAATCATTTTAAATGAGTGGCTAAGAGAAGGCTTGGGTTGGATTTATTTTGAATTGTTTGAAGGGTTGGTGTAGAGTGAAACTAGGAGGTAATCAAGGATTTGGGTGAGGAGTGAAGTGTTGGACGGCTAAAGGGGTTGCCATGTTGACTTTTTCAACCATGATGGTTAGGGGGGAGTGGCCGAATGTTATTGTTAGGGCCTTGATATTGTTTCTTTCTTGTGTAGCCAAAGGAAGGGAGCACTAAGGATCTTTTAAGGTTCGATTCATCAAGGTAAGGAAGTGGTAGGTGTTCGGCCAAAGGCCACTTTTTGTTTGATGTTTAAGAGGTGAGGCCGAATTAATGTGGTGTTGTTTTTAGGATTTCGGCAGTGTTGTAGGAGCAATCGGATTCAAGTTGGATTGGTAAGTAATGTTGGTAAGATTCAAGAAGATTAAATACTTGGATTTATGGCTTGGAAGATTAACCTTTCGATCTGATTAAGCATTTTGATGGAGGTGAACACCAGTCAAGGAGGGCAAGGGAAAGACCCTATACCGAAGTTCAAGAAAAGGGCTATCTCGACGATTCGGGATTGGCCACCGGGGTGTGGGCCAGCGTCAGAGCAATAGATTAGGCAGATTGCCGTAGTCTCGCTTAGCGATAGTGTTGGGATCGAGAGTTTAGAACTTCAAGTGATTAGGTGCATAATCATCGCACTATTTCTTTGCTTACTTGCTTGCTAACGTTTATACATATGTATGATGTGAGGTAGCCGATCATAATGGCTTAAGTGGTAAATACCCATGTTTTGGTAATCGGATGTCAGGTGAGTAAGTTTGTGATGTTAAGTTATTATGATGTATATGTGTATGATGTGGTAATGATATGAAATATATACTTATTTTATATGATGATTTGACATGAGGCCCTTACATACATTCATGGGAGTTAGGTTTGATCGAGGAAGGAAGGGTGTACACATTGGTGTACGTGGTCTAGTGTTAGCTTCGGGCTACATTAGCGCTTGATGAGTTGTCGTGTGCATCATCAAGGAGATGTTGGCTTGGTGCCCATCTCTCACGGTTGATAGTCGAGTGCATCACCGTAGACAGATTCTCGTCGGGATCACTTATGTGATCGGTGGCTCGCCACTACCTTGTGTAGCAGTGTCCGCCGAGGTAAGAATTGTGGGATCACTTTCGCCAGATCGGTGGATTAGCCACTACCTTGAGCAGGAGTCTGCTAAGGTTGGAGTAATGGACGGACCTAGGTTGAAATGTGATGCATGATTGCATGAATGGTTCGTGGATTGTATGGATATGGGCCAAGCACATACGTGTGGAAATATGTGTTATGGTTATGCATCGAGTCGTGGACTCACCCAATTATTTTCTTAACCATTTCTGTGATGCGTAAAGTTGGACCGGACCGAGAGGAAGCCAGTGGCCCATGCAGATAAAGATGTTTTAGTTAGTTTTAATATTAGGTATTTCGCTTAAATAATGGTTGTAATAAAGGCCCTATTATTACTATTTTTGGTATTATTTTATTATTATCTTTATTATGGTTTGTTTAAAATGAATGCTATGTGAAGTTTGATTTTATTTTAAATGACTTATTTATATGCTAAAGTTTTATTTTGGGGCATTTTATAATATTTTATAATAACAAAGATTTACTTATACTTTTTCCAATAAACACTATACTCAAAAGTTAGTATATTTTCATGTATTATTCTAAGTCAAAAAGTTTTTTTCAACTGCTTTTCCTCGGTGACATAACCAGATCAAGTCAGGCTCATGGGTCAAGCTTAGGGTGTTACAAGCTTATTACCGAGAGGGTAAAAAATGGGGTGAGTTACTTATAACTCAGTATGTAACTTACATATCATAGTCCACTGGGCCAAGACCATTTAAGCATTTATTTGGGCCTAAGCCCATTTCAAATATAAAAATTTTAGCATAAAAAAATGCAAATGATATGCAATTCCCAAAACCAAACCTAGATTTCCATCCGCTACACACCCCTGCATCAACCAAAGAAACCCGTGGGGAGCTTTAGTCACCCACCCCGCCAACACACCAAAGTAGGCTTTAAGCCCAATATAATATTTGTGGCAACAGCCATTTAAATAATTGTGGTAGACCCACCGATCTAGATTTCGGGCAACGGCCATTGTGACAGAGTCACCTATCTAGAATTTTGGCATCAAGCCTTTCTTCTCTTCATCATTGATCCCAACCCATGCAATCATGTTTATGCATAACAAAATATTTGTAAAGAAAACCATATTATAATTTATCAATTTTGGCCCATTAAAAACACATATCACATATAACCCATTTATCAATTATCATAAATGGCCCAATTATCAAATTTCACTTATGGCCCATTTATCGATAATCACATATGGCCCAAATTGTCAAATATCACATATGGCCCAAATTGTCAAATATCACATATGGCCCAAATTTGTCAAATATCATATATGGCCCAAATTTATCAAATATCACATATGGCCCAAATTTATCAAATATCACAAATGGTCCAAATTGTCAAATATCACATATGACCCAAATTTGTCAAATATCACATATGGCCCATATTTATCAAATATCACATATGGCCCAAATTTATCAAATATCACAAATGGCCCAAATTTGTCAAATATCACATATGGCCCAAATTTGTCAAATATCACATATGGCCCAAATTTATCAAATATCACATATGGCCCAATTTTATCAAATATCACATATGGCCCAAATATCACTTATTATCGTTTTAGCCATTAAGGGCGATTTCAAAATTTTCACGATCTTAATACCGATTTCTTGATCTTAACACTAAAGTGTCGATAATACCATATTTTTTTGATTTCACCAACTTTGCGATTTTTAATCTAACTTTTACTACTGTATAGTTATCTAACCCATGAGATACAGTATGAGATTACACACCTAATTACGGTGAAAACTACACTCTCTCGCTCGTCGATATCTAAACACACATTACGTGGGATTAGAACACTAAAATTTAATATTAAACTATTCTAATATTGAGCGATCTAGATCTTACCCTCGAAATCTCGGACAACCACTATTTGCGATTTCTCTCCGATCAAAGGTTCAGTACCACGAGTAAACAATGGTTCGGGGGTACGTACGACTTCGAATAATTGATTTTCATCGGATGAGGGTCCACAACCCGGTGGAAAATCTCGAATTCCCAAAATAGTCCTTCTCTTAAACTTAGGGGGAATAACGGAACCACCCCTCTTCCAAACACTATTTACTGCCCTTTTCGTCCCTATTTTGATTGCCTCCATTGACAAATAATTGTTAGTCAAACTAATATTTCCTTATCACCACCAATTGATTTTAAGAGTAAGATTGGCTTACCACAAGATTCTTTCGTTCAAAAGGTGGAAGTCGAATGATAGAGTCCCTATGATAAAATCAATTTAATCAATACAATCTTACCAAAATAGAAGGATAAAAATAGAATCCCTTTTCAAATAATCCTTACCTTGACCGATGAAATCTCCTTTTCACCCGATCTATAATAGCTATGATCAACTTAAGATGTAGAAAAGAAATCGGCACTCCACTATACCACTACAAAGAAAAGAAGGATTTGATTGAAGGAGAAAATATTAAAAATAAAAGAAAGATTCGCTAAGGTTTTACCATCAACATTCGCCATGATGAAAGGTTTTGGAAAATGGTTATGTTTGAGTGTTCTTAACAAAAAGAAAGAATGAAGAACAAAAAGAATAAAGAGAGGGTGTTTATGTCTCGATTCTTTTCAAGAATGGGAGATGAACAAAGAATTGAATTTGAGGCTTGTGTGCATTCGGCAGGGTGAAAAGAAAAGAAGATGGCCTTCCAATGCCTTGGTGATTTCGCACTAGGAGGAATGATTTGAGAGAATAGACAAAATAAGACCAAAATGGTCAAAACTCAAATGGCCAAAAGAAAAGAGAAAAAATGGTTTACCTTTTGTCCAATAAACATTCGCCAAGAGGAGAGAATTAGAGAGAAACAAGCTTTGAGAAAAAAACACCAAATGACTAAACTAGCTCCTAATCCCTATCAAACTACTAACAAAATTCGGCCAACCTCCCTAGCCCCAAAAATCATCCAAGTTCATGGACAATTAGCCATTCAAAGCTTTCCAAAACAAAACCCTTGATTCATGCCTTATGTCCCCTTATCACCTTAATTCATGAGTTTCTTTTCCTTAAACCTTTACTTACCTTTTTCCTTTGGTCTTCTTACCAAAAAATGATAACCAACTCATCCCTTAACCTTATCCATGACCAACACTTGCTAAGGAAAGCAAAAACAAAGCTTTCAAAATGCATGCTAGGAGATTCAAACCTCTCCCCTCAAGCAAACATGCATGCGCCAACTCCACCTTGCTACTAGCTCATCTTATGCTAGTTTTTATCACTTAAATCTACTTAAACCTCAAAGTCACTTGCTCCACTTCAATTAAATACTCCTTACTAAAATTTATTCAAATTCTGAATAGTTCTCAAGTCTTCTCAAGACTATACTAAACATTCAAAATTTAATTATTCACAAGTTAAGCACCAAAACATGCATCATATCAATACTCAAATTTTAGGATGTTACATTATTATTGTTTATGTATGTATATTATGTATGTTATGTTTATTATTGTTTATAATATATATGTGTAACACCCCAAATTCGCCTAGACGTTATGGCTGAATCTGGCGATGTCACATAATAGCGTGTTGAAACTAAGTTGTTACGATAAAACCGTTTTCATTTATTTAGTCATGTTGACTCCAAAACCGCTTACTTATTTAATCGATTGTTTTAAAACAAAATTCATTGTGGAAGCTTTAGAAATCATTTATTTTATGAAAAATTGAGTTAATTAGGTAAATTCGTCCATTTTAGAAAAAACCCCTTTGTTTTAGAGAGAACCGTTTGTTTTTTGAGTTTGTGCAGTTTTTTTAAATCCACGAAAATAGTCTAAAATCTGAAATAAAAGCAAACAGTCCAAAAAGTTCAATTTACATAAAAAAATGACCCAGAAAATAATTAAGAAATAAATACCAAAAATGAAATTAAAATAATTTAAAATATGTGTGGCCACCTTCGAGTCCTCTACTGCACCGATCCGTCAAGTATGGGGATTACCTGTGCACATTAAACAAAAAGGGTTAGTTTACGTAAACTTAGTGTGTAATCTCACAAAAACAAACAAACAATCAGTATTCACAGTGCACAATTGAACAGTCTAGGGCCTAATCCCTTTTCAGTATCAGTGATAGTTTGGGCCTTAGCCTATCACAAGATCGAGCAAGAATAGCTTATGCAAGAGCAAAATCGTACCAACCACCCTCTACACACCATCTCTGTCCAACCCTACATTCCATGTGGGGATATAATCAACCTACCCATCCCTACACTCCAAGTAGTACAAAATGCGGCTAACATAAAGAGTTTGCAAATGAGTCGCTAATAAATTAGGCTTAAAGCCTTTCAAGACTTTTCTCCTAATAACAACCCCAAGCCAATGCAATGCAACACACAATGGATGACATGCTATTATGCAATTTCAAGACATATATTCGGCTCAAATATTAACATGCCCAAAGACAGATATCATTCACTAATTTCACACATTTAAGGGTCTAAGTAGCGCCATCGACCCTACAAGAGGTTCACAAATAACTTGGGCACCTGCAACATTAAAAACATTTCAGAAAATGGGCCCACATGCCCATGTGATCTGCCCATGTGGGCCCACACATCCGTGTGGCCAACTCGACCCAAATTGGCCTTGGCCATGTAATCCATTTTTAAAGTAACCCATGCTAGCTCAATACTTATATATGTTTTCACTATTTATTTATATGCTCATTCAAAGTTGTCTACTTGAGTCATTATCACTAAATTATTTATATCTTGAGCTACAGAATTCCAAATTAAGATCCGTTTTATTTTTTTGAAACTAGACTCAAATAGCTTTCTACCATAAAATTTTCGAAATTTATAGTTTATCAAATAAGTACAATAAAATCTTTAAAGTTATCCCTATTCTGCTATTTGCAAGCTTCGACCTTTCCTTACTAAAAATTATGTATTTAAGTACAGAATTTAGATGATGTTTCCGTTTGTTTCTCTTGAAAATAGTCTAATTAAGTATTTAAAATATAAATTTAAGCCCCTAATTATTTTTTAAATTTTTTTATGGTTTTCCAAAGTCAGAACAGGGGAGCTCGAAATTATTCTGACCTAGTCTCACAAAATTTATTATAACACATGATTTACAATTTCATTGCTTACAGTGTTTCTTCCATGAAAGACTAGACTCAATAAAATTTAATTTCATATTTTATTCAAACTCTAACTCAATTTACACTATTTTTTATGATTTTTCAAAGTTAGACTACTACTGCTGTCCAAAACTATTTTAGTGCAAAATGTTGATTTCCTAGTTTTTAACACCCTCATTTTCTCTTATTTCTCTTATTTCATGACAGCAAGCAATTTTTTCTTTTTACTGAACCCCATTTTCTGTGTTTCGAGTACACACCTGGTACCGTTTTGATGCATAATCACTCTCGAGCACTTCAAGGCCTAAAATCAAGATACTCAACATCAATTTAACAGATTTACAAGCGAATTGATAGCCAATAATGAACAGAAACCCAACTTACCGCCTATGATAAACCTCTGTTTAACTATTGTTAAGACGAGAACACTGAATTCACCAGTCCGAGCCTCCCCCTATGCCCAAATCGCAGAGAAAAAACATAACCACTTCAATCGCTAAGAGATTCATGACAAAAATGAAGAGAAACACTTACCAAAACTAAGTGACCATTAACCGCATGTGAAAATGAAGGAAAATAAAAGGATTAGGGAAAAATCAAGAAGAAGAAAAAGAAGAGAAAGATGGAAAAACTCAGAGAATTTCGGCAAGAGGAGAGGGAGAAGAATAGACGGTAGATTTTTTTTTTTGGAAAAAGGAGCCAAAATTCTGTTATGGAAAAAAATAAAATAAAATCCTGATAACCCCCAAAATCCCTTAATTTTCTCCCCTAATTCCCACTTCACATCCATTACTCAGAATCCCCATATTACACAACTCTATCCTGAAATCTGAGCAAAAATAATAATACCTTTTCCTACGCAGGGATTCGAACACAATACCTCCACCAAAATAACACACCACTTAACCACCAAACCAGCAGGCCCATTCTGATGTAATTTACCCAATATTTAAACTTAAGCCCTTTGCACAAGGTTAAGACTTTATTTATAAAAATACCAAAATTTGCCCAAGTAAGGCTTGAACTTGGGACCTTTTACACACACCCAGAACATATAGCCACTGAAGCAGATAGACATTGTGTGTCACACATACACAAAATCAAAAATTAAAATTTTGGGGATTTACAATTCTACCCCCTAAAAGAAAATTTCGTCCTCGAAATTTACCCGGTCAGAATAGATGAGGATATTGCTGACGCATTGTATCCTTAGGCTCCCACGTAGCCTCCTCAGTGCTATGATTATGCCAAAGAACCTTAACTAGTGGAATAGATTTCCTCCTTAATAGTTTTACATCTCGATCCAAAATCTTAACCGGCTCTTCCTTAAAGGTCAAGTCTGGCCTAACCTCAATCTCCTCAGCGAAAACGATGTGAGTAGGATTAGAGAGGTAGCGCATCAACATCGAGACATGGAACACATCATGGATATGATCCAACTCTGGAGGTAGCTCCAACTAATAAGTGACTGGTCCCACTCGCTTCAAAATACTGTAAGGTCCAATATACCTAGGGCTCAACTTTCCTTTACGATCAAACCTCAATACGTTCTTCCATGGCGAGACCTTAAGCAATACAAAGTCCCCCACCGAATACTCAATCTCACGTTGCTTCAGGTATACATAGGAGTTCTGTCTATCAGAAGCCACTTTCAGTTGATCCCGAATCAGTCTAACCTATCCTCTATCTTGTAAACCAACTCAGGTTCCAGAACACGTCGCTCGCCCAACTCAGTCCAACATAAAGGAGTGTGACACTTACGACCATACCACGCCTCGTAAGGTGCCATCTGGATGCTAGAATGGAAACTGTTATTATAGGCAAACTCCGCTAACAGCAAATACTCCTCCCAACTACCCCGAAAATAAAAAATTACACTTGGTAAACTTAGCATAGAGCTGCATTTCCCTCAAAGTTTGAAGGACAACTCTAAGGTGCTCATCATGCTCATCCTCAGTCATGGAATAAACCAGTATGTCGTTGATGAACACTACCACAATCTGATCTAGATAGGGCTGGAATACTCAGTTCATTAGGTTCATGAAAGCTACCAGTTCATTCATCAGTCCAAAAGGCATTATTAAGAACTCGTAGTATCCATAACGAGTCCTAAATGCTGTCTTAAATACATCAGCCTCCTTAATCCTCAACTTATGATACCTAGATCGGAGGTCAATCTTGGAGAATACTGGAGCTCCTCAAAACTGGTCAAATAGATCATCTATCCTCGGTAGGGGGTACTTATTCTTAATGGTCAACTTGTTCAGTTGCCCGTAGTCGATACACATCCGCATGGATCCATCCTTCTTCTTCACAAACAGTATTGGTGCTCCCCATGAAGACACACTAGGGCGGATGAACCCAAGATCCAATAACTCCTAAATTTGAGCCTTTATCTCTACAAGCTCCTTCGGTGCCATTCGATAGGGAGCGATGGACACCGGGGCTGTACTAATTAGGAACTCAATACCAAACTCCAACTCGAGATTCGAAGGTAACCCTGGCAGCTCATCAGAAAAGACATCCAAAAAATCCTTTACCGTTCTGATATCCCTAACTGTAGAATCCCCAAAATCCGAAACACTTATGTAGGCCAAGAAGGCCTCACATCCCTTACGAACCATCTTCTCTACCACTAGTTCAGATATCACATGAGATTAGTAATTTAAGCGTCCTCCAATCATGACTACCTCCGTATCCTCCTCGGTGATCTTCGCCTTCTCCACTAGTGCAGTAAAATCTCGCTCCCTCTGCGGAGCTATCAGAACCCTCAGATTATCCCTGAGACCATCCTCGAAGCGAATACATCACTTATATTTAGTTGCCACCATACCTCGCGCATAGCGGCTTAGTCATAGAAATTTGACCTCATACTCGGCCACTGATCTATCTCCTTGAGTTAGATTCAAGAGCTCTCTCCTATGGGCCCCCACGTAACTGGCTCCCACATATTTCCCCTGAAAAGTTGTCTTAAAATACTCCCAGGTCAGTTGTTCGGGCTGATTGCCCTCCTTAACAGTGAGCCACCACTAATAAGCCTCATCACGCAGCAGTGACATTGCACCATTTAATTTTTGCTTGGGGTGCAGTTCAGATCATCCATGATCCTCTTTGTGGCCTCAATCCAATACTCAGCTATATTAGGGGTGACCCCAATGACACCCCTAAAAATCTTAGATCCATTGGACCGAAGTCGTTCCGTAATCGACCCTCGGCCCCCAGATCCAATATTGGGCCCAGCGACCCTCTCCAAAATCCTTAGCATAGCCTGAGACAATGCGTCGTCCCCAACCATGTGATCTTGAGACCTAGTCTCAATAGTAGGCGACATCAAGGCCTCACTCAGATCCAAATTTGGTATGCTACCCAAAGAAGAGGACTCACCAAGCCCTCTACTACTCTACCTCACCTCTAGTACCCCGTCCGTGGATACCTTGTGCGCTCATTATCTAATCACATTTATCTATATTAACAGTTTTATGAATCAAATGATGCCCACTCGCTTATTAACAAATTTTTATGTAAAACAACATCGATTATTCGAGTTCGCTTTGTAAATCGTAATCTCACTACGCTTTCATTTATAATTTTCAGATACACTAACTAGAGTGTTTTCAAAGACAGCTTTACCACCTATAGTAATTTTTGAATATACTATCCATAACAGTTTCAATTTAAAACAAATCATAGTTCAAAATACTTACAGGATCGGCACCTGAAACTCGGTGCACTATTTACTCCGTAAAAACATTTCAAATTATTTGGAAATCAATCAAATTTTTGAAAGCCCATTTTTTTATAAAACCCATAATCCATAGCCGAGTTTTGTAACCTAACTCTGATACCACTAAATGTAACACCCCAAACCTGGCCTAGACGTTATGACCGAATCTTGCGATGTCACATAATAGCGTGTTAAAAATAAGTTGTTACGATAAAACCGTTTTCATTTATTTACTCTTGTTGACTCCAAAATCACTTACTTATTTAATCGATTGTTTTAAAACACAATTTGCTGCAGAAGCTTCAGAAATCATTTATTTTATGAAAAACTGAGTTAATTAGGTAAATCCATCCATTTTAAAAAAAACCCCTTTGTTTTAGAGAAAATCGCTTGTTCGTTGAGTTTGTGCAGTTTTTTTTAAATCCGCGAAAATAATTGATCATGTGTCAGAGTCTTAAAAACTTAGAAAAAGAATTATCGAACCTGGAAACTAACAAAGACAACGATGGAGGCAAGCGCACCATTCGAATAGTACTATAGTTTAGTGGCAAGACTGGACTGTCGAACCCAAAGGAACCAAAAGTACTAATACTAACTTTTTTTTTATTTAACCTAAAAATTAAAGGAGTTGTTGTTTAATCTAAAATCAACTAACTACTAAGCTAAAGATGCTAAGACAAAGAGAGTGAATTGGGAAAATACTTGGGGAAAAACCAATTGATTAAGATAATACCCGAGGAAGAATCCACCTAGACTTCACTTGTTATTTAACTCGAACCGCATTTATTTATTCACTTGACTTAATCTGTAGGATTCCCTAATTTATATTAATACCTCTTTCGAGGCTATCGACGCTCAACCCTAGGTTGATTAATTGAAATTTCTTTCTAATTAAAACCCCTAGAATTGTATTAACTCGATCTATAGACTCCCATATGAGGTTTGGCCCTAATCCGGTAGATTTTTGTCATCCTATTTCTAGGGTTGCGATCAACTTCGCTTAACTATGCTAGATCTACTCTTAAACAAGGCCTTTTGTTTGACTATCTAAGCACATCAATACTTGAATCAATATCCTAAAATATCAAAGCAAGAATTAAGAACACATAATTAAGAACAAATCAAGTATTTATCATACAGCTTAGAAAACAATAACAAGATCCGTCTTAGGTTTCATCCCCTCAGGTATTTGAGGGGTTTAGTTCTTAATTATAAAAGAATACATCTCAGAAGTAAATATAAAACAAAACATAAAGAAAACCCTAAACCCTCTGAAGGAATTGAAGGAGAGATCCTCAGTCTTGAGTATGATTCCAGCTTCTTGAGATGAATCAACTGCCTTTTTCGAGTGAATCCCACAATTCGGCCCCTCTAGCTTAGCTATTTGGTCTAGCTGGACGCCCTCTTAAAGGTTGGCCTCTAGGGTGTTTATATAGGCTTTTGGAATACCTTTCTTTGCCTCTAAGTACCCTATTCCGAATGAAACTCTTCTTTGCTGTGGCAAGGACACGCCCATGGCACACGCCCGTGTAATTCGAGGCCAGGCCGTGTTCGGGTCTGTTAATGAGGCACGACCATGTGGTCTTGGGCCCAGGCTGTGTTGATTTTGTAATTTGGCCCATTTACTCTGTTTTCGGCCTATTTCTCATTCTTTTCATCCTCCGGTGCTCTCCTGAGTATAAAACATGAAAATAAAGTATTATGAGCACCTATTTCCATAATTAAAAGGATAAATCATCTAAAAACATGCTAAATTTAGGATTAAAATATGTTGATATTATGGTTTATCAACAATCTAAAATCTGAAATAAAAGCAAACAGTCCAAAAAGTTCAATGTACATAAAAAATAGCCCAAAAATAAGTAAAAAATAAATACCAAAACTGTAAAATACGTGTAGCCACCGTCGAGTCCTCCACTGCACCGATCCGTCAAGTCTGGGGATTATCTGTGCACATTAAACAAAAAGGGTGAGTTTACGTAAACTCAATGTGTAATCCCGCAGAAACAAGCAAACAATCAATATTCATAGTGCACAGTTGAACAGTCTTAGGCCTAAGCCATTTTCAGTATCAGTGATAGTTTGGGCGTTAGCCTATCTCAGTACAGTGTCAAAATGCAGTCGGGCCTTAGCCATTTTCTTGTATTTTTTTTATGGATTCGAGGTCATGGGAGCTTGGTTTAGCTAGTCCATGTACTAATTTGTAAAACTATTAAAGTTTTAAGAAGTTTTCATTGTTGATTTCTTGAAGAATTAGGTTTTAAACTGATGGATTTTAAGCATAGATGATGAAAAGGACTAGATTGCAAAGTTAATTTAGCTTATTACTAACTTTGTTACATTAGGGACCAAATTGAATAAATGTAAAACATGTCATGAAATTATGTTAAAATAGAAATTATAAGGTCCATTATGAAAGTATATGAAATTGGATTTTAATCTAAAGCTAAGAATCGAAAGTTATGTTTATCATGAGTTCAAAGACTAAATTGAATAAAATAAAATTTTGAGGAAATCAAAATTAAATTTTTATAGAATCACACATATCATAGCGTATGAAATTTTTTTTCACATATCATAGCGTATGAATTTTTTTTTTGGTTATTGATTGGTGTAATAAAATAATTGTTTAGATCAAGAATTGGGTCAACATGGAGTAAATTGAGAAAAGTTAAAATTATTAATTAGTCCCTAATGAATCAACTTGTTTTGGTGTTTCTAATAGGTAAGTTCATATGGAACTTACTATTTTAATTTATGTTATGTGTGATTTTATGTCCGATTTCATATGTATATGTTTAGATATAATTAGAATTCTAGAGAATTTGGCATGTATGACTAATTATTGACCGAATTGAAATGTCATGTTATTATTGGCTATTACATAAAAGTACAGGGTACAAATGTGAAAGTTGATTGATTACAGGACATGTAAATGAACTCTACAATCATGTACAAGGATTGGTAATGACATATATATGGAAATTATGCTTGTGTGCACTTAGTAAAAGGTTAAGATACCTTTGGCATGTCAATAGGGTTATACGTGTGCTTGATTAGGGATTTTACATGTTATAACAAGGTCTAGCATTTATTACAAATTCTCGGGTTATATGTGTAACACCCTAAACCCGGTCTAGACGCTATGGCCGAATCTGGTGATGTCACTTTGAAGTATTTTTCGTAAAATATGTTGTCGTTGAAATCTTCATTTCTATTAAATCAATTTGTGTTATTCAAGGGTGAGTCTAAAAATGGGTCATTCATTTTCAGAGCATGATTTATTGAAAAGTTATTCACTTTTAAGAACGTCATTAATTTTCAAAACATTATTTATTACGAAAGCATTTGAAATAGGTTGCATATTCGTGGTATTTTTTCTAAAATTTTTGTCTTTTTGAAAACTCGCATCTTGTCCTACTTCTAGCAGTTATAAATCAAAACGACCGAAATCCCAAATTAAGATAAAAATCCAAAGAGGTCATTATTACAGTAAAATACCCCAAAAATTAAATCAAAATCATAAAATACTAAATTGAATTAGATAGGTCGTGTAGCCACCGATGAGTCCTCCGTTACACCGATCCACCTATGTCTGGGGATTACCTATACAGTTAAAACAGAAGGGTGAGTTTGCGAAAACTCAGTGTGTAATCCTATATAAGCAAACAGAAAGAAAACAAAAACAGTCTAGGCCTAAGCCTTTTTCAGTATCAGTGACAATTTCAGTTTGGGCTTTAGCCCATCTCAGTACAGAACAATCATGTGCTTGGGCCTTGGCCTATTACAGTAACATTAATCAGTGCAATAAAATATGAAATAGTATACAAGTTCTACCCATCCAGCCTCTACACTCCATCTCCATCCAACCCTATACTCTATGAGGGGATATAATCAACCCACTCATCCCTACACTCCAGAAAGTATCGAATGCGGCACTATACAGTGATATGCAGCCTTTCAGTACACTTCCTCCGATCAATAATGACCCATCCCCATGCAATGCATCATGCAATCATGCCGTGTCATATCATAGTATCGTGTATGTATTCAGTGCAGTCTACATAGCATGCTAAAATAAAACCATATATGTATATATATAAGTCACTCAGGGGTATAACGGTCATATCATAGGTGAGCTTACTGACCCAACAGTAGGTCCACAGTCATCTTGGGGACCCGTGCAACCTTAGCAGACAAACAGTGAAAATGGGCCCTCGAGCCCATGTTGCTGGCCCATGTGGGCCCACACACCCGTGTCGTCCACACGGCCCAAAATGGCCTTGGCCGTGTGGATTACACGGCCTGGCCCAACAATTTCCACACGTTCGTGTGGTTTGCTCGTGTGAGGCTCACATGCCCGTGGGGCCCACACAACCCAGTTCAGCCCGGCCCATGAATCGCCCATGGCCAGCCTCATTGATAGCTCGCCCATGTTGGGTCACACAGCCTACCACACAAGTAGTCACAAGCTGTGTGGCGTCGACGATTCACAGTTTTCGGCTTTTTGCCAATTTTCTATTGTAGAACAGTGTTTACACACCTGAATTCGTTAGAAGTTAAACCGCACTCCTGGTTCACCAAAACATAAATTCAACCAAAATATCATTTAATCAACTACATAATTCGTTAATCAAACAAAGCCAGACAACGTTAAGGAAAGATCAGCAATCGAAACCACTTAACGAAATCAACCAAAACCGCACCCTCAATTCCTTAATGAAGCACCATCCAACCCTTGAACTCCACCTAGCACAAGAGCCACAAAACCTTTTGGTTTCAACCCTTAATTGTATTTCACTTAACACTTCAATTAAACCGAATAATACACATACAATCTTTCATTCAGCATCAACAAAACACTTACTCACTTACCAAACTGTCGACAGGGTAGAGTGCAACTTAGAAACGTAAGAAAGAGGGGATCCAAAAATTGAAAGGTGGAAAAATAGGGAAAAAGAGATCAATGGAAAGGGAAGTGCAAAATCGAACTAGATAAAGGGTGTCGCAGAACTCACCTATCAATATTCGGCCAAGGAGAGGAGCCAAAATTATGTATGATCGCCTTGAGGGAAAGAGAAGCTAGCGTAGAAAATTAGGAACAGAAAGAAGGAACTAAATTTTGAAAACAACGGCAGCAAGTAGGGGAAAATAATTGAAGCAAAACCAAAAAGGAGCAGAACAGATGGAGAGGAAACAGTCACAGAAAAATTGAATGACATAATCAGCACCAAAGCACTTAGAATAATAAAAAAAATCAAATGAGAGAAGGAAAACCAAGGAGGAAATTTGGCAGCAACAGGGTGGTTTGGAAGCAAATGGCATCAAAATTGAAAAATAAGAGAAAAAACTGTATCAGTCACCGAAATTTTGAATCAAAGAGAGAGAGCCAAATTCTACATCCCCCAAATCAGGATAACTTTCCATATCCCATGATTTCCTCCTAAAATCACTCCAACCTTCTCACCACTTAGACTTTTAATGAAACACAAACTCTAGCCATCCATCCCTGCAAAAATTTAATCCCTTCGCGCGTGCAAGGATTCAAACTTTAGACCTTAGGTAGCAATGCCATGCCACTCATCCCCCAGACCAGCAGACCCATTTTGACATTTTTCACCAATATTTATTTATAAGCCTACTGATTTAGATATAGGTTTAATCATTTCAAAACAAAAATTTTTGCACAAGGCAAGGCTTGAACCCAAGACTTCTTAGACACTCTTAGAACACATAACAACTAAAGTAGACAGATATTTGTATTACAAACATACAAAAATAAATATTAAAGATTTTTGGGGCGTTACAATTTTACCCCATTAAAGAAAATTTTGACCTCGAAATTTTACCTAATAAAAAAAGATAAGGATATTGCTCATGCATCGCATCCTCAGGCTCCCACGTGGCCTCTTTAGAGCTATGATTACACCAGAGAACCTTAACAAGTGGGATAGACTTTCTTCTTAGAACTTTTACATCATGATCCAATATATTTACCGGCTCCTCCTCGAAGGTCAGATCTAGCCTAACCACGATCTCCTCAACTGGAACAATATGTGTGGGATTAAAGCGCTAGCGTCCTCAACATAGAGACATGGAACACATCGTGAATCTACTCTAACTCCGAAGGTAGCTCCAACTGGTAGGCAACTGGTCCCACACGCCTCAGTATGTGATAAGGTTCAATGAATCTGGGGCTCAACTTGCCCTTACGACCAAATCTCAGTAACTTTTTCCATGGTGAGACATTGAGAATTACGAAGTCCACCACAGAATACTCTATCTCTTGGCACTTCAGATCTGCATATGACTTTTGTCTATCAGATGCCTCCTTAAGTCGATCCCGAATCAATCTAACCTTATCCTCAGTATCAGAAACTAGTTTAGAGCCCAGAACACGTCGCTCGCCCAACTTAGTCCAACACAAGGGAGTACGACACTTACGACCATATAGGGCCTCATAAGGTGCCATCTGTATGCTAGATTGGTAGCTATTGTTGTAAGCGAACTCAGCCAATGGTAAAAACTCCTCCCAACTACCTCAAAAGTCAATTACGTAGCTCTTAAACATATCCTCCAGTATTTGAATCATCTTCTCTGACTGACCGTCTATTTGAGGATGGAACACAATATTGAAGTCCAACCTTGTACCCATAGCTTCATGTAGCTTCTTCTAGAATCAAGACATGAAGGGAGGATATCTATAAGAAATTATCGAAACTGGTACCTCATGCAGTCTCACTATTTCAGACACATACAGCTTAGCCAGCTTCTACAGAGGGTAGTCAGTACGAAATGGTATGAAATGGGCACACTTGGTCAATCGATCCACGATGACCCATACAGAACCCTTCTTAGTGGGCGTTAAGGGCAACCCAGTTACGAAATCCATAGTCACTCATTCCCACTTCTAAAACTGTATTTTAACTGGCTGTAGTAAACCTGAGGGTAGCTGATGTTCAGCTTTAACCTGCTGGCATGTTAGACATTTACTCACAAAATCGGTAACATCTCGCTTAAGACCTGTATCTTGTTCCTGCCAGGATGCATAGCATAAGGACTACTATGTTCCTCAAGAAGATAAACCGCCTCAACTCGCATCATTCGATTTCCGACTCTTCCACTAAAATAGATAACCCCTTCGCTATTCAATCCAAAATCTGATGTATTACCACTCTCAATCTGTCATAATCGAAGGCCTAGTGACTCATCCTCCAACTATTTACCCTTAATCTGCTCGATCCATATCGGCTTAACCTAGAGTTCACCAATGACTACCATCATCAAATAAATCAGAAACATCGCTCTCAATTAGTTACTGACCTTCTTCTCTCAGAATATCCCTAACAGGCTTATGCACTATGGCTAAAATTACATGAAATAGTATGCCTTATGTGTTGTGAATGTGTTGTGTGCATTTTAGAACCTTGAAATGTAAGGAAATGCTTTAGAAAATATTAAGTCTAAAGAGGAAGCTTGGAAATGTAAGGAAATGTAAGGAAATGCTTTAGAAAATATTAAGTCTTAAGAGGAAGCTTGGAAATGTAAGGAAATGTAAGGAATTGTAAGGAAATGTAAGGAAATGCTTTAGAAAATATTAAGTGTAAGAGAAAGCTTGGAAATGTAAGGAAATGTAAGGAAATGCAAGGAAATGCTTTAGAAAATATTAAGTCTTAAGAGGAAGCTTGGAAATGTAAGGAAATGTAAGGAACCTTGGAAATGTGACAAAATCGGCTTGGAAAAATGGCTCTGGGACGCTACTTAGGGCTCGAAATGACACCATATGCTAGGATAACTTGGGCCTAGTATGGCCACATGAAGCCCAAAATAATGGGTTAAAATTCGCACTCCTAAGGTAAGGAGATGGACAGACATAGGGAGACTAAGGTAGGAGTTTGTTGAAGTCAAATTCTTTTAGAATTTTGGCTAAGCTAGGAAAATAAAGATATGAGAGTGATGGCCAAGAAAGGGACTCTAGGCTTAGTAATTTTGGTAAAGGAGGAAAACTAAGGCCATTCAACATTCTTTCTTCTCCTTTTTAAATCTCTTAATTCTCTCTGCCATTATTCTTCTTTTTCTTTTCAATTCTCCACAAAGCCAAAAACAAAATCCCTAGTCTGCCAATTTCTAAGTTCTATATCTTCCTTTTCTTTCCTTGTAAAACCGAAATACCTGTGGCTTCCCATCATCAATTCTTTTTCCTTTGGAAAACCAATCAAAAGTCAAGATAATTTTCAAGCCTATAGTCGAATCTCTAAGCCTCAAAGTCGAATCTACAAGGGTGTTTTAGTTTCCGAAGGTGCACCATAGGCGCATGTTCTTTAGTGATTCGGTAAGTTTTGGGATTTCTTTCCTCGTGATTTCTTCCTCTCTTCTCATCAAGATCTAACCCGAATCAATTGTATATGCCTATCAATTTCTCTTCTTTAGCCCTAGAAGTTTAATCATGCTTTATAATAAGCGTAAGTGCCAATTTTGGAAAAGTCAAGGTGAGTAATTAATGGTAGGTGGTCGAATGGCCTTTTTCTATTCTTTTCTTTTGGCCAAATACCATATGGGCTAAGATAATTGAGAATTTCAAATCTGTTGAATAAGTGGAGGATTGCCAATGTAGGTAAAAATTAGGTGACTTCTGCTTTTAGGAGGAAGGCATGTAAGTAAGTCGAGGTTTCGGGAATTTAGATTCATAAAGGTAAGTGAATCGACATTTGGCCAAGGCCCTATTATGGTATTTAGATCTAATTCTTATTTCTTTAAAAAGTCAAACTAACTAGTTCAATGATTAAGGGTATAGCCGATTGCAATAAAGAAGCATCACAAAGTTTCGGGATTTAATTTTTAATCCAATTGGCACCAAGGTAAGAATTTGATTACAACAACCCTACTAGGATTGGGATTTATAGCCGAATGACTCTTTACTAAGTATTAAATGATTGATTAAATGTAGAGATTTAAGATATAAGGCATTAGATCAAGCTTTTCAGGATTTCAGCGAATTTGTTAAGTGAACCAGGTGTGTACCCCACACTATCTTTTAATAAGAATTATGGCTAAAATTTAATATGAGCATGTTTATAAGAATGTGAATATGGCTAAAGTACCATGCTATGGTACAAAGTACTCAGTAGGTACATTTCCTACTCCTACTAGGATTATGTTAAATATCCTCACATTACGACACACATATGACATTATAAGAATGTGAAATAAGAATTTGGCATGTTAATGCATGATATGTATGATATGGGGCATATGGGTTATATGAAAAGGGGAAGTGAATGTGGTGACCTAAGACCACGATAACTGAATGTGGTGACCTAAGACCATGATATCTGAATGTGGTGACCTAAGACCACGAATTTTATATATGCGATGAGCACGCCGACCGCAATGATCGCTTTGATGATGTGTAGCGGATGGAGGGTTGACTTAGTAGTCCCCACGATGTGTAGGATGGTACGGGTGATGTGTAGCGGATGGCATATAGGTTTGGGTTTGGGTTGCATCATTATTTCCTATCTCATATATGAATATGCATATAATATGTGAACATATGCCTAAATTGTTAAATTTTAGTGTTGGTTACACATTGAGTCTGCTTGACTCACCCTTGTGGGATTACTTTTCGGTGACGATCAAGAATGGACCAAGGTCATGGAGCTTAAAGGTGGCCACGCACAAAGAAGAAATTTTATGATTCGGACTTTTATTTTTAATTAAGTATTTCCAATTATTTGGATTTATTTGATGTAATAAGGCCATAGTGAACTATTTTATTTTATTTTACTTTTAAAGTATTATGTTACTTAAAATTTTATGAATTAAAGACTAAATAAATTTATTTTAAATTAATTCCTAAGTGTTTTTGTCGCCCAACCTAAAGGGGTTTCAATATAAAATAAACTTGTTTTTAACTCGAGCCCAACCCAAAAAAAATCATTCTTTCAAAACCCATTTTTCCAAAGTAACAAAAGAATTTGAAACAGTTTACACCGGAACATACCAGATCTTGGCCAAGGCTCGTGGGCTGGGTTTGGGGTGTTTCAATTTGGTATTGGGGTGTTTCAATTTGGCATCGAGCCCGCCTCAAAACTCAACCTTGAGAGCTTTTAGGGCCCAAGACGCTTTCATCTTTTGAAAATGGACTTTTCTAAGAAATAAATGTGCTTTCGGCATGGCACCGAAGCCCAATTCAAGTCCACTAGGTAAGTACTCCTAACCTCTTTGTGATTTATATGGGGATCTATATTGGGACGTAGACTAGTGGATTAGGAATTAAACCCTAAGACTAGTTTACCCCAACAAATACATAAAACTCTAAGGCACAATTAAACAAACCTCATGTCCAAGTCACCGAGCTAGGTGTGGCAACTGCTGTGTGCATGTCTAGGATTGGTTTCAGTGGGAGCTTGGTATTTAAGCAGTCCTAGTGACTCACCTCCTACCCACTGAATCCTACAGTGCGAGGATGGTTCACCCTAACCAAGAGGACTTAGCTACAGCTAAACCCAATAACTAAAACCCGAAAGGGACTAGCCATATTTTTATGGAAACCCTAGTTTTAAAAGTCAACAAACTACCCTTTTGAAATTTGAAAATTACTATTTTGGAAAAACTTTCTAAGAATTTTTTATTTACAAAATTACCTAAATACCCCTAGTGGTAAAATTACAAAAATGCACTTGGTTTATGAAATTTCCAAATACCCACAGCTTCTTATAAAATTTCACTACTTTGCTTAAAGGAACCCTAAATTTACAAAATATCAAAATACCTTGATTATGGAAAAAAATTTTTTTATGAAATTACCCCTACCTTGCAAATTACCGAAATACCCCCGAGTTACAAAATTACCAGAATGACCCCGATCCTCAAAAATTTCTGCAACAACACTAATTTGGAAAACAAATTCTCAGAAACAACCTTCAAGTTTTGTAAATTCCAAAATATCCTTGATTTATTAAGATTTATAAATTTACCATGGTTTATTACTGAAATACCCCTATAATTTCAAAATTTCTGAAATACCCCCTGGATTTGAAAAATTACCAAAATATCCCTATAGGATAAAATTATAGAAATGCCCCTGGGTAGTGGAAAACAACAAACAACGACAAATACAACATTTCTCTGTAATGAACGCAAGTTCATGTGTGTGACTAAATGAATAGTGTGAGACTGTATGTGTATGAATCGAAAGAACTACTCCTTAAAACTATTAAACATAAAACTGTTCGTGGATAATCAAGCAGAACAAAACTAATTCATAAAATTCTTTAATCAGATAAACGCAAGCGGAAGTATGAATTCACGGGACGTGGTCGAACGCAGCGGGTAGTGGAAGAGGTCGAATGATCGTGTCTGAACCCGTTAGATCGGGTCAAGGATCTGAAAATGAAATGCCACCACCACCCCCAGCCGCTGATGTGAATTTTTGTAGGAAATGTGTTAGTTTTAAGATCAGAATGCGCAGCAGTAGTGTAGTGTGGTGAGTTAGGATGTACGATTTTTTGTTAGTAAGTAATTTCGAGGACAAAATTATTTTAAGGGGGTAGAACTATAATATCCCAGAATAGGGCTTATGCACTATGGCTAAAATTACATGAAATAGTATACCTTATGTGTTGTGAATGTGTTGTGTGCATTTTAGAACCTTGGAAATGTAAGGAAATGCTTTAGAAAATATTAAGTCTTAAGAGGAAGCTTGGAAATGTAAGGAAATGTAAGGAAATGCTTTAGAAAATATTAAGTCTTAAGAGGAAGCTTGGAAATGTAAGGAAATGTAAGGAAATGTAAGGAAATGCTTTAGAAAATATTAAGTCTTAAGAGGAAGCTTGGAAATGTAAGGAAATGTAAGGAACCTTGAAATGTGACAAAATCGGGCTTGGAAAATGGCCCTGAGATGCCACTTAGGGCTCGAAATGACACCATATGCTAGGATAACTTGGGCCTAGTATGGCCACATGAAGCCCAAAATAATGGGTTAAAATTCGGCACTCCTAAGGTAAGGAGATGGACGGCATAGGAGACTAAGGTAGGAGTTTGTTGAAGTCAAATTCTTTTAGAATTTCGGCTAAGCAAGGAAAATAAAGATATGAGAGTGATGGCCAAGAAAGGGACTCTCTAGGCTTAGTAATTTCAAAAGGAGGAAAACTAAGGCCATTCAACATTCTTTCTTCTCCTTTTAAATCTCTCCGAATTCTCTCGCCATTATTCTTCTTTTTCTTTTCAATTCTCCACAAAGTCAAAACAAAATCCCTAGTCTTGCCGAATTTCTAAGTTCTATATCTTTCTTTTCTTTCCTTGTAAAACCGAAAACCCTCGTGGCTTCCCATCATCAATTCTTTTTCCTTTGCAAAACCAATCAAAAGTCAAGATAATTTTCAAGCCTATAGCCAATCTCTAAGCCTTAAAGTCAATCTATAAGGGTGTTTTAGTTTCTCGAAGGTGCACCATAGGCCGCATGTTCTTTAGTGATTCGATAAGTTTCGAGATTTCTTTACCTCACGATTTCTTCCTCTCTTCTCATCAAGATCTAACCCGAATCAATTGTATATGCCTATCAATTTCTCTTCTTTAGCCCTGTGGTTTAATCTCGCTTATAATAAGCCGTAAGTGCCGATTTTGGAAAAGTTAAAGGTGAGTAATTAATGGTAGGTGGTCGAATGGCCCTTTTCTATTCTTTTCTTTTGGCCAATACCATATGGGCTAAGATAATTGAGAATTTTGGTTTTTGAATAAGTGGAGGATTGTCGAATGTAGGTAAAAATTAGGTGACTTCGTTTTTAGGAGGAAGGCGTAAGTATAAGTCGAGGTTTTAGAATTTAGATTCATAAAGGTAAGTGAATTTGACATTCGCCAAGGCCCTATTGTGGTATTTAGATCTAATTTTATTTGTTTAAAAAGCCAAAACTAAGTAGTTCAATGATTAAGGGTATAGCCGATTGCAATAAAGAAGCATTACAAAGTTTCGGATTTAATTTTTAATCCAATCGCACCAAGGTAAGAATTTGATTACAACAATCCTACTAGGATTGGGATTTATAATAGAATGACTCTTTACTAAGTATTAAATGATTGATTAAATGTAGAGATTTAAGATCTAATGCATTAGATCAAGCTTTTCGGATTTCAAATGAATTTGTTAAGTGAACCAAAATGTACCCACACTATCTTTTAATAAGAATTATGGCTAAAATTTAATATGAGCATGTTTATAAGAATGTGAATATGGCTAAAGTACCATGCTATGGTACAAAGTACTGTGTATGTTTCTTACTCCTACTAGGATTATGTTAAATATCCATTACGACACACATATGACATTATAAGAATGTGAAATAAGAATTTGGCATGTTAATGCATGATATGTATGATATGGGGCATATGGGTTATATGAAAAGGGAAGTGAATGTGGTGACCTAAGACCACGATAATCGAATGTGGTGACCTAAGACCACGATAATCGAATGTGGTGACCTAAGACCACGATAATCGAATGTGGTGACCTAAGACCATGATATCTCGAATGTGGTAACCTAAGACCACGATATCCGAATGTGGTGACCTAAGACCACAAATTTTATAAGAGGCGATGAGCACGCCGATCGCAGCGACGCCTTCGATGGTGTGTAGCGGATGGAGGGTTGACTTAGTAGTCCCCACAAAAGCAGTGATGGTACGGTGATGTGCAAATAATGGCATATAGCTTTGGGTTTGGGTTTCATCATTATTTCCTATCTCATATCTCGAATATGCATGTAATATGTGAACATATGCCTAAATTGTTAAATTTTAGTGTTGGTTACACATTGAGTCTATTTGACTCACCCTTGTGGGATTACTTTTCAGTGACGATCAAGAATGGACCTGGGTCAATGAGCTTAAAGGTGGCCACGCACAAGAAGAAATTTTACGATTCGGACTTTTATTTTTAATTAAGTACTTCCAATTATTTGGATTTATTTGATGTAATAAGGCCATAGTGAACTATTTTATTTTATTTTACTTTTAAAGTATTATGTTATTTTATTTTATTTTACTTTTAAAGTATTATGTTACTTAAAATTTTATGAATTAAAGACTAAATAAATTTATTTTAAATTAACTCCTAAGTGTTTTTGTCGCCCAACCTAAAGGGGTTTCAATATAAAATAAACTTGTTTTTAACTCGAGCCCAACCTAAAAACAATCGTTCTTTCAAAAACCCAGATTTTTCCAAAGTAACAAAAGAATTTGAAACGGTTTACACCGGGGAACATACCAGATTCGGTCAAGGCTCGTGGGCCGGGTTTGGGGTGTTTTAGGCTCAGTACGTCGGCCACTACATTGGCCTTACCAAGGTGGTACTTAATCGTACAGTCGTAATCCTTTAGCAGCTCAATCCATCTACGCTGCCTAAGGTTTAGCTCCTTCTGAGTGAAGAGATATTTGAAACTCTTGTGATCAGTGTAAATGATACACTTCTCACCATACAAGTAATGCCTTCAGATTTTCAGTGTGAATACCACCTTAGCCAAATCCAAGTCATGTGTCAGATAGTTCACCTCATGAGTCTTAAGCTGACGAGATGTGTACGCTACTACCTTACCCTCTTGCATCAACACACATCCCAAACCGACATGTGATTCACACTGTACACAGTGAACTCTTTCCCAGACTCGGTCAGACGTATCAGGGGCCTCGCTTAATACAATTTGAGCTTCTCAAAGCTTTTTTATTACGCATCAATCTAGTTAAGGGTGCTACAACAAGAGAAAAGCCCTCTACAAATCGTCGATAGTACCCAACCAGTCCCAAAAAATTGCAAATCTCTGATACAGTCCAAGGCTACTTCCAAACCAAGACAGCCTCAATCTTTCGAGGATCGACCCTAATCCCCTCAGCAGATGTCACATGCCCCAAAAATGTTACTTCTTTTAACCAAAACTCACACTTACTGAGCTTGGCATACAGTTGCTTCTCCCTCAAAACATGCAAAACCACTCAGAGATATTCATCATCAGTCTTTGAATACACCAGAATGTCATCAATAAAGACTACCACAAACTGATCCAGATATGGCTAGAACACTCGATTCGTCAGATCTATAAAATTTGTTGGTGTATTCTTCAATCTAAATGGCATTACTAAGAACTCGTAATGACCATAGTGAGTCCTAAATGCAATCTTGTGTACATCAGCCTCATTAAATTTCAACTGATGGTATCCAGATCGGAGATCAATTTTAGAGAAAATCGAAGCTCCTCGGAACAGTAAGGGTTACTTATTCTTGATGGTTAACTTGTTTAGTTACTGATAATCAATGCATATACGCATGGATCCATCCTTCTTTTTTACGAACAGAATTAGTGCTCCCCACGTAGACATACTAGGGCAGATGAACCCACGATCTAATAACTCTTAGATTTGAGCTTTAAGCTCCACAAGCTCCTTCGATGCCATTCTATAAGAGCCGATGGACATCGGAGCTGTACCAGGAAGGAGCTCAATCCCAAACTCAACTTCACGGTTTGGAGGTAACCCAGGTAGCTCTTCAGGGAAGACGTCAGGAAAGTTTTTAACCATTCTGATTTCTCTAACAGAAGAATCCCTAGAATCTAAAACACTGATGTAGGCCAGATATGCCTCATATCCCTTACGGACCAACTTTTTGGTCCCCAATGCAGAAATCACATTCGACAAGTAGTTCTGACGTTCCTCTATTACAACTACTTCATTGTCCTCCTTCGTTCTCAATTCCACCCATTTAGTGGCACAACCCAAGTTCACTCGGTGTTTAACTAGCCATTCCATGCCCAGTATCAGATCGAATTCTCCAAAAGGGAGTTCTATTAGATCGGCTAGAAAAATAACTCCTTGTACCTCTAAAGGGACGTCTCTAAATAACATATTAACTCGGACGGACTGCCCCAATAGACTTAATACTGTAATTTCACTCGGAGTGTTCTCAACTAGAATCCCTAAGTTTTCAGTAACAGAGAAGGTAACATAGGAATGAGTGGATCTTATATCTATCAATGCAGTATAAGGTACATTAAAAATTAAGAATGTACCCGTGATAACATCCGGAGCATCTCCCTCCTCTTGGCGACGTGTAGTATATACTAGAGCCGACTACCTCGCCTTAGTCTGATTAACACCTCTGTCAGGTGTTTCTCACGCACTAGCCCAAACCATTACCACATCGAGCCTAATCAAGGCCTCTCAAAGCTAATGAACACACATCGGGATCGTGCAAGACCTGCATCGAGCTTGTATCTAATCAGCCTCCGTGGACACTCTCGACACGATGCTCTAATGAATCGCACCTCAAACATGCCTCGCTTTTTTCCAAAGACTCGCTCGATGGCGTCTCCCATAATCGGTACAGGGCTATTGACTAGTAGCAACCATAAGAGTCCCAACTTTGATTGGCCCATCCACTCTGGCCTTTTTCTTAGGCCTCTGAATGGAACTCGAAGGCTCTGAATCCCTCATGTCTCTACCTCTCTCTTTCTCACGGTTCTGGCGCTCAGTGCGCTTTACCTCTTCGGTGATCTTCGCCTTATTCACTAGTGCAGAAAAGTCTCACTCCCTATGTGGAGCTATCAGAACTCTTAAGTTATCTCTGAGGCCATCCTCGAAGCGAACACATCGCTCGTACTTAGTCGCCACCATACCTCTCGCATAGCGGCTCAGCCTCAAGAACTCGGCCTCATATTCAGCCACTGATCTATCCTCCTGAGTCAGATTTAAAAACTCTCTCCTCTGGGCATCCACGTAATTGGCACCCACGTATTTTCTCGAAAAGGCAGATTTGAAGAATTCCTAGGTCAGTCGTTCTGGCTGAGTGCCCTTCTTTACAGTGAGCCACCACTAATATGCTTCATCTCGTATCAGCGATACAGCACCCTATAACTTTTGCTCGGGGGTGCAGTCCAAGTCGTCCATAATTCTCTCCTTAGCTTCTATCCAGTACTCAGCCATGTTAGGGGCAACTCTAGCAACACCCTACAAATCTCAGCTCCATTGGACCGGATTCATTTCGTAACTAACCCTCGGCCTCTAGTACCAGTATTGGACCAAGCGACCCTCTCCAGAATTCTTAACATGGCTTGGGATAGTGCGTCTTCCCCAACCGTTCGATCATGAGACCGGCCTCACCATGTGAAGCCAAGCCTCACCGTTTCCAAATTAAGTATATGGCAAGATGACAAGGACCCAGCTCGAGCACCTCTACGGCTTCTACCACGACCTTTTGTATCCCTTTCCGAGTACCCCTAGTGCTCATTGTCTAATCTCTTATTATCTGAATTAACAATTTTATGCAGATCAGTTTGTAATTTTAGTACTTGTTAATCAAATTTTTATGCAAGACAGTATAATAATTCAGTGTTCGTTTTCATAAATCATAGTGCCTAATGGCTTTACTCTGAGCCAAGTATACACTATTTAAGTGTTTTCAATACAGTACATCTATAGTAGTCGTAGGATAAACTACCTATAGCACTTTTAATTTAGAACATCTAACATTTTTAGTCACAATCATCAAGCAGTTTTTAGAGAGAACTTATAGGATCGGCGTCGGAGACTCGTTGTGCCACACATTCAAGAAAATATTTCAAAACACTTCAAACCATTTGAAAGTAGTTCTTAGAATTTCTAGTTTTAAAACCCAATCCATAGTTGAGTTTTATAACCTCGCTTTGATACCACTAAATGTAACACCCCAAACCCAACCTAGATGCTATAGCCAAATTTGGCGATGTCAGTTTGAAATATTTTTCATAAAATATGTTATCGTTGAAATCCTCATTTCTATTCAATCAATTTATGTTATTCAAGGGTGAGTCTAAAAATGAGTCATTCATTTTCAGAGCATGATTCATTGAAAAGGTATTCACTTTAAGAACGTCATTAATTTTTAAAACGTCATTTATTGTGGAAGCTTTTGAAATAGGTTACGTATTCGTGGTATTTTTACTAAAACTTGTCTTTTTGAAAAATCTACTGCTAGTAGTTATAAATCAAAATGACTGGAATCTCGAATTAAGATAAAAATCCAAAGAGGCCATTATTACAGTAAAATACCCCAAAAATTAAATCGAAATCATAAAATATTAAATCGAATTAGATAGGTTGTGTGGCCACCGCTGAGTCCTCCGTTGCACTGATCCGCCTATGTCTGGGGATTACATGTACAGTTAAAATAGAAAGGTGAGTTTGCGAAAACTCAATGTGTAATCCCATATAAGCAAATAGATGTAAAACAAACACGCTTTGGGCCTAAGCCCTTTTCAAGATTAATGACAATTTCATTGGGCTTTGGCCCATCTCAAGACAGTATCACGATATGTGCTTGGGCCTTGGCCCATTACAAGAATATTAATTAGTGCAAGAACATATGAATCAGTATACAAGTTCTACCTATCCAGCCTCTACACTCTATCTCTGTCCAACCCTACACTCTATGTGGGGATATAATCAACCCAACCATCCCTACACTCTAGAAAGTTCCAAATGTGGCACTATAAAGTGATATGTAGTCAAATCGCCGCTTTGGCTGCCCATTAATCACCTATGGCCAGCCTCGTCGATAGCTCGCCCATGTTGGGTCACACGGCCTACCACATAGGTAGCCGTAAGCCCGTGTGGCATCAACAATTCACACTTTTCAGCCTTTTGCTGATTTCAATTATAGAATAGTTTTTACACACCTGAATTCGTTAGAAGTTAAACTGCACTTCTGGTACACAAAAACCTAAATTCAACCAAAATGTCATTCTATCAACTACATCATTCGTTAATCAAATAAATCCATACAACATTAAGGAAAGATTAGCAATCGAAACCCCTTATCGAAATCAACCAAAACCACACCCTCAACTCCTTAATGAAGCACCATCCAACCCTTGAACTCCACCTAGCACAAGAGCCACAAAACCTTTTTGTTTCAACCCTTTATTTTATTTCACTTAACACTTCAATTAAACCCAATAATATACATACAGCCTTTAATTCAGCATCTTATAGAACGGACAACAAAACACCTACTCACTTACCAAGCTGTCGACAGGGTAGAGAGCAACTTTGAAATGCAAGAAAGAGCAAATCAAAAAGGGGATCCAAAAATTGAAAAGAGGCAAAACAAGGAAAAAGAGATCAATAGAAAGGGAAGTGCAAAACTGAACTAGATAAAGGGTGTCGCAGAACTCACCTATCAATATTCGACCAAGGAGAGGAGCCAAAATTATGTACAACTGGCTTGAAGGAAAGGGAAGCTAGTGTCAAAAATTGGGAAAAAAAAGAGGAAACTGAATTTTGAAAACAACGGTAACAAGCGGGGGAAAAACAATTAAAGCAAAACTAAAAAGGAGCAGAACAGATGGAGAGGAAACAATCACAGCAAAAATTGAATGACACAATCGGCACCAAAGAACTTGGAATAATCGACAAAAATCAAACGAGAGAAGAAAAACCAATGTGGAAATTTGGTAACAACAGGGAGGTTTTAGGGGTAGCAAACGGCAGCAAAATTGAAAAATAAGAGAAAAAAATTGTATCAATCACCAAAATTTTGAAACAAAGAGAGAGAGAGCCAAATTCTACAACCCCCAAATCAGGATAACTTTTTATATCCCATAATTTCCTCCTAAAATCACTCCAACCTTCTCACCACTCAGACTTTTAATGAAACACAAACTCTAGTTGTCTATCCCCGCAAAAATTTAATCCCTTCACGTGTGCAAGGATTCAAACTTCAGACCTCAGGTAACAATAACATGCCACTCATCCCCTAGACCAGCAGGCCCATTCTAACATTTTTCACCAACATTTATTTATAAGCCTACTGATTGGAGGTAAGGGTTTAATCATTTCAAAAAAAAAAAAATTTACACAAGGCAATGCTTGAACCCAAGACTTCTTAGACACTCCCAAAACACATAACCACTGAAGCAGACAGATATTTGTGTCGCAAACATAAAAAATAAATATTAAAGATTTTTGGGGCGTTACAATATTTCTCGAGCGGGTAACTTGATATAAATTTTAGCTTGTGTTAATAACCTTGATATAAAATTAACTTGTGTGAGCAACTTGGTCACCCGTTTATGCGAGTCAGTTTTACTATAGTTCCATCGGGAGATATTCAATTTAATTGAAATGGAAAAATCGAAAGTAAATTGGAAATGGAATATTATATGCTTATAACTTGATGTGTGACATGTGATTTCCTTAATCTTAGTGATATTACTCATGATATGTAAGTATGACTAACCTCTTTGGTTGTTAATGTTGATATGTATCTAGTTGTTTTAATATGTGTCAAGGATAGCCATTTTGAATTTCAAGATGATTGGTAGTTATTATACTTTAAATAATAAAGGTAAGTGTGAAAAATAGAATGTCGATAATGATAATGTATCGCAAAGAAAAAAAAAGAAAAATAAAACACACAAAATTTTTACGTGAAAACCTTTTCGAAAAAAAAAACCATGGGTAAAGGAGAAGAAAATTCACTATGTCAAATTCGAATGATACAAGAGTAGAGACAATTATGTCTATTTATAGGTTTAAAACACCTTATTCTAACCAACATCAAATAGAGGAAGTAAACTTCTATACGAATTCCACTTCGGCCCTCAGCCTTCGCCCTCGTAGATCCCTTATCTTGCCACTTGTATTTAGTTTAACAAGAATTTGAGTCACACAACTTCTAACAGTAAGTATAATTGTCACATCTTGAATTTGAGGGGCTTTGCATTTGATGTGCTGCGATGTGTTGTTGTGCTTAATATGCTAGTTAGAGTGTTTAGGGGTCTAAAATGGGCTCAGAGTTGGGCCGAGGCCTTAGTAAAAATTTATTGTTGGGCACTCCAGTGGAGAGCCAGCAGGGTTAGGACTTAAAAGATATAATTTGTGCTTTAAGACATAAAAATGGGCTTGTAGCCCAGTGGAAGGTGGCGTCACATAAGGGTTATAAGGTGGCATGAAGAGGTCTAAGGTTCGAGTCGCATGTTACTCATTCATTTTAATTAATTTTGGCATTAGTAGAGAGCGGTAGTGGAGTTTGGCTTGGATGCTTGAAAGTAGGGAACTGAATAAGTTGGATAATACGGATAATGTGGTTGATAATGTCACAGATAAATGGGGAAAAGGTGGTGTTATCTAGGCCACTTGTGGAGGTGTGATCAGATAAATACAAGGGAGAAAGGTTAGGAGTTATCTAGGGAGTAAGGAGGTGGCCGAATTTCCAACTCTTTGAGAGAAGAGGGAATCGATTTTGACGTGGCTAAGGGGTGCTAAAATTTCCCTGTTGATAAGATGGGTTTTGAGGTTTCAGAATGGGAATTTTCGGCTTTTGTGTAGTAGTGCCAAAAATTGTGTTCAAGTGAGGGGAATATCTCTTCATTTTTAGCATTTGGGTCTTTATTCTCCCATTCGCTTTTCTCATTATTTTGCTAAAGCTGAACCTACCTCTAGTCTGCTGAAATCTTCTTTTCTTTACCTTTTCTATTGCTCCTTTTTCCTTCCATTCTACTCCTCTCTTTTCAATCGTTTCTTTCTCAAAGAAAAAAACCCGAAACCTTTAATTTCAATTCTCATCTCCATTATTTTCCTAAAAACTGAATGTTCATTATTTTTTTCTTTTCTTCTTTGCCGATTTCTTCATTAAGCTGAATCTCTATAGATCCTTTTGCACCATCTTTCTTTTGATTTTTGCTGAAGCCAAAACCTGTTGGAGTAGTTGAATCTGATTGGTGTTAAGGTAAGTGCCAATTTTTTTTGTTTCTTTTCTCTTTCAGTCTTGGGGGCCAAAGCCGAATGGCTACTTGGCTTGTTGAGGCTATCGTTTGGTCTAACACTTTCTATCTTCTTGTGTTTTCTTTTGGGGCGACATTTTTGGAATCGAAGTAAAATGGATCATCTAGATCCCAAAATCCGAAAGTCATTAGTTTTCCAAACTCTATCTCCTTTAGGATTTCAAGGTAAGGGGTTCTCTTTAGATTTTCGTTAGGTTCAATTATCGTGTTTGAGATCTTAAACCTATGTTATGGATTAACAACCATATGTTATGATGGTAGCAACTAATAAGGTCTTTTAATGGAATCAAATATCGATCAGGCAAAGGAGAGGGTTGGGCCCGTAAACCCAAACCCTAAGTTCAAGAAGTGTTCGGTGTCTACCGTCAGAGATTGGCCACCGGGTTGTGGACTGACTTTAAAACAAAGCCGTAGGTAGTTAGTAGTCGTAGCGGCTAATGATAGTGTCGACATAGAAAGTATCACCTTGCCAGTAATCAGGTGTGTAGATCTTTATCACATAAGTTTTTCTCAGATATATGATATGGGTTTGAAAAGTCAAAAAGGTCAGTGGATAAATGAATAACCTGTAGGGTTAGGCTAGGGATACCGAATGCACGTAAACATAGCAAATTCTCTATGTATCGATGTATGTGATAACCTGTTATCTTCTAGATGGTATATTATTTTTGTTTTCGCATGTATGTATGCATGGAATGGGGTTGATATGATGAAGGGGAAGAGCATGCTTAATAGGTCACCTGGTGATCGGTGGTTAAACCACAATATGTGTAACATCCCTAAATAGGGGCTCTTGTATTTTAATTGTTTGCATGTGAATGGTTTGAATGTGATGCTAGTTAGGGTGTCTTAGGGTCTGAATATGAGCCAAGGGTAGGCTTGGCTATAGAAAAATTTTTATTTTTGGGCACTTGATAAGGGGAGCTGAAGGGGTGAAGTGTTAAGAGTATTCCATAGCAAGTTTTGGCACAAGAAATGCCTGGGTAAAGTGGCAAAGAAGGCGCCACTAAGAGCGTGGAGAGATGACGCCACAAGAAGCTAGGGGAGCTTGTGTTTGAGCTGTGAAGATCCCTTTCTACTATTTATTTTTGACGCCAGATCAAGGAGGAGTTGTGCTCAGGTGGAACTCTGGTGGATAGATGTTGATCAAGTCAACAGATTCAAAATGGGTAGAGAAGAGAAATTTGTGGAGTTTGAAGAATTCAAACTTGTTTGAATGGTTGGCCAGGAGAAAAAAAATGGAGAGAAAGAGGATTGAAGTGGGGAAGGCTTAGCCAATTATTGTAATTCTTTGTGGGAGTCGGAGTCGTGTGATTGGTGTGCCAAAATTCAAAAGGGAAGCTAGCTATAGGTGCATTTTCGGCGTAATGAGAGGGCATCAAAAGTTCTTTGGGTTTTTCTTCCTTTTTGTTAAACCAAATAGCCTCTAAGCCTTCTTTTCTGTCCTTCTATTTTCAACTTATGGCGCTTGGCCGAAACTTCATTTCCATTCAACTCAACCTTTTGTTTATTTCTCTTGACTTCATTATCAAAATTGAAACACCTTTCTTGTCGCAATCTTTTTCTGTTCCTGTGTTGTGCTAGCCGAATCCACTCCACCCACTTTACTTTATTTTTCTTTCCATCTTTTCCAAAGCCGAATCATCACCCATCTTGTTTCTTTTTCTCCATCTTGTTCTTGATCTCAAAACACTCTAATTAGCCGAAAACTCCTTGAGTCTCACTACTTTGGTTTAAGTCCTATTTCAATCATTAAAAGTCGGTGATCATACTTCCTTTGCTCATTGTCGAATCTTAACTCTTGGTAAGATCTCGATTCATCCTCTCTTTTTCCCTTCTACTTCTTTTGTCATAAGGCCTAATCTCTTTCTATCTTTGCTCTATTCTTTTTGTAGTTTCTTAAGGGAAGTAAAAGCCGAGAGTAGACAGGTGGATGGATGGTGATTTAGTCGACTACCCTTAGTCTTATATCATTCTTCGGGTTTTGTAACAGCAGACCGTGGTCATCTATTCCTTTCCAATCGATTGCGTTAGAGACTGTGGTAAGGGTTCTATCGATTCAACTCTTTTATTGTGTGAAAAGCCGAAGGCTATTCGTTTATGTGGTTTAGATCTTAGCCGATTGTAGGGGGAGGCTTATCATCACGCTGTTTCAGGTTTTACTTGGTGATTGAAGGGTACCAAGGTAAAGGGGGAATATCTTATTGCGTTATATCCTTTGGGATTTTCTTAATTAAAGCCGAATGGCTAGTTACTTAATGGTATTATGTTGGCCGAATATAGGAAGGGGGTAGTCAAGTGTTTGGATTCCCGGGTTTCACTCGATTCGTGGGTTAGATCTTGATTGTCGAGATTCGTAAGTCTCGCGAGTAATCATGTGTGTATCTCTTACACACTTCATAATCAATGTATGACTATGTTATTAACTTAAACACTGTTAAAAGCCAGAATAAATGTGGATATCGATATGCTACCCTTATGGGTATGAGCGAGGACTCCGGGTAAGTCCGTTCTGATAGTTAATTATATTTGATTGCTGATGAGTATGTATATGCTATGTTACAGTATGTTATTAATTGATAAAGCATGTAAGTACTGTATGTATAAGTATGTGCACTGAAATGGGTATTATGAGAGGAGGGGGAAGATTTAATATTTGTGACCTTGGGTCACCAGTGGTTTGGCACCACCAGTGGTTTGGTACCACATGTGATATTTGTGACTTTGGGTCACCAGTGGTTTGGCACCATATTGAATATTTTAGTGACTCATCCCAATGGTTTAGTACCACAGTGGGTTGGCCCCACATATTACATTAAAAGGGATTGTCACCAGTAGTTTGGTACTACAAAGTTGGTTAGCCCAACATATGGATAATTGTGACTCTGGGTCACAGTGGTTTGTCACCACCAGGGGTTTGGTACCACATTTGTATATACTTGATTGTGACTTTGGGTCACCAGTGGTTTGGCACAACCAGTGGTTTGGTACCACACGGGGTAGGATATAGAGTTTTGGATGGCTAGGTTTGGGTTGCATGACATACTTACTTGATTATGAAACTGTACAAGAGTGTTGCTATAATCGGGAGGGGGATTATACACTGAGTCTTAGTGACTCACCTCTTCCCTTACATTCTGCAGATGACACGTTGATCGCGGATATGGAGCCGGGCGGACTCGTGGTGGCCATGCATATTGCGTTTGGTTTTAGTTTATTTACTCTTTCGGGTACTTTATTTTTAATTTGGTTTTACTTGGGTTTGTAATAAGGCCATTAACTAATATTTCTAGGTTGTTTAATCTTGTTAAGTTTTATCATACATTGCTTAAGTTAAGCAACATGGAATGTCTAAATAACCTGTAAAATCAATGTTTTCCTAAATTTACACATCTTACCGTGTTTTCTAAACCTTACCATCGGGTAATAACAAACAAGTGATGGCAACGAACCAAACTCAAATTTCTTCTTAAAATTGAGTTTTACTCTAAGATCTAATGGAAAATGGTTTTCAACCTCACACTTAAGCGAGGACGGGTTTTTCTTAAAATCTAATGATTTTCCTGGTAATGAGGGGCGACAAATGGGTTTTCTCAAGGGAGTCTTTTTCTTCTGTTTAAAAACTTTATGCAGCAAAATGTTTCAATGGTAGTTCTTCACGAAAATAAACCAGCAATGTGTTTTATTCAAACGTTTTCACCCTGTGACATGCTGAATCTGGTCGTAGTGTGTTGATCAGGTTTGGGGTGTTATAATTTTGGTATCAGAGGCAGGTTCAAAAGCTCGATTGTGGGCTTGAGGCCTAAAAATGGTTTAAAATAGGTTATAAAAGGTTTTTGTGGAAAGGTACGGTTGGGAAAGCATGGCACCGAGTCTCCTGCATCGATTCCGCCTGTAAGTACCCTAATCATTGTACATGATTGCGATAAATGCGATATGTGATGTGATTAATAGTAATAGGAGAGTACTTTAGAGACAGAGACCATAGGGTGGTGTGAACTTGTGAAACAATTACTCCATTACACTGTTCATAAAACTGTGCTTTGTAATATGATGGAATCGCCTAACGATAAAATTTCTTAATCAGATTAATTCGTAAACGCTAGTCATGAGTACTCGAGGACATGGTCGTAACACGCATGGACGTGGTAGAGGTAGGATGACTGTGTCAAAATCGGTAGGGTCTGGCCATGGGTCAAAAAATGATGTACCGCCACCGCCAGCTATAGGTGCTGAGTTTTAAGATCAGACGGGTGGTGACGATGCGGTGTCACAAGCGATGCTGCGTGTTCTAGAGAGAGTAACTGGAGTAGGTAGAGGAACGGGAGCTCAAAAATCTATGCCCAAACAACTCCGGGCTAATGGCGCGGAGGTATTCAGAGGTGTATCTAGTGTGGCTCCTAGTACGGCAGAATATTGGCTGGAGGCGACAGAACGTATCATGAACGACCTGAATTTTACGGCTGAGGAGAAGCTGAAGGGTATAGTATCCCTTCTTCGAGATGAGTCATATCAGTGGTGGTTCACGATTAGGGATGGAGCAATGGCAGACAATATCACTTGGGACTATTTTAAGGCAGCTTATCAGAGGAAATACATTGGGTCCAATTACATTGATGCACAGAGGAAGGCGTTTCTAAGGCTGGTTCAGGGGAGTAGGTCAGTATCTGAGTATGACGTAAAATTCTTAAGGTTGAACCGTTACGCTCGGGGTATCGTGGCTACGGAACATGAGAGCTGTGTTAGGTTTGAAGATGGGCTGAGAGATGAACTGAGGTTGCTGATCGCTCCACAGTAAGAAAGGGAGTTTGCTGTACTGGTAGAGAAGGCTAAGATAGCCAAAGAGGTGAAGGAGTCTACGAAACATAATTTGGACAGGAATAGGCACAAGAGGAGTTTTGGGTCGTCAGGGTCGGCCAAAAATTCTCAGAAAAAAGCTAGGTATGGTGGCCGAATCAATCTGTGAGGCCTATTGCTGCTACTTAATGACCAGCATAGTGTGCTCGATGTGGGAAATCCTATTGAGGGGAACTGATGGCAGAGGATGCTTTGAGTGTGGGTCGTGGGATCATCGTATGAGGGATTGTCCGCGTAAGCTAGCCAAGATGCAATCTGAGAGTCAGAGGCGTGCTCAGTTCAAGAACGGTGGACAGCAATCGCAGAGGGGTCGTGGTTCTATCAAGGGAGGTAATAGTTCTGGTCGAGGTCGCGGAGCACCGGGCAAGGGTGCAGGTAATACTGAAGCAAGGCAGCTTGGGTTGGTATATGCAGCGAGGCGTCGAGAGGAAGGCGACGCACCGGACGTCATAACCGATACGTTCTTAATTTTTGGACTACCTTATACTGCTTTGATAGATGTTGGTTCGACGCACTTGTATGTTGCCAGTAGCATAGTGGAAACCATGAACTTAGACTTTGAGATTACTTCTAGGGAGATGATAGTAATTAGCCCTCTAGGTCACTCTATATAAGTAAATAAACTGTATAGGGATGTACCCCTAGAACTTCAAGGGGTAGTGTTTGTGACTGATCTGATGGAACTGCCATGCGGGGAGTTCGATCTAACCCTTGGGATGGACTGGCTGGTGAAGTATCAAGCGAGTTTGGACTACACGGCTAAGCGCATGGTAGTGAGAACAGTTGAAGGTGAAGAACTGGTAATGATAGGTAATAGGAGGGATTATCTATCTAACGTTATATCTGCTCTGAAGGCCAAGAAAATGGTGAGGAAGGGTTGTGAGGCATTCATGGTTCATGTTTGTGCATTGGAGGCCAATGAATTAACTGTAGGGAAGGTCCGAACGGTGAAGGATTTTTTTGATGTGTTTTCAGAGGAGCTTCCGGGTTTTCCCCCAGATCGTGAGGTTGAGTTTGGGATAGATCTGTTATCAGGAATCGCGCTAATGTCTATTGCTCCATATAGGATGGCGCCAAAGGAATTAGTGGAGTTGAAAGCACAGATTCAGGAATTGTTGGACCGGGGCTTTATCCGGCAGAGTGTTTTGCCTTGGGGGCACTTGTGCTTTTTGTTAAAAAGAAGGATGGTACAATACGGATGTGTATAGACTACCGACAGCTGAACAAGTTGACAATCAAGAACAAGTATCCGTTGCCGAGGATAGATGATCTATTCGATCAGCTTAAGGGTGCATCAGTCTTCTCCAAGATTGATTTAAGGTCAGGGTATCACCAGCTCAAGGTAAAGGAGGTCGATATTCATAAGACGACATTTTATACTCGTTATGGGCACTACGAGTTCTTGGTAATGCCGTTTGGGTTGACCAATGCACCGGCAGCGTTCATGGACATGATGAATCGAGTGTTTCAACCGTACTTGGACCAGTTCATAGTAGTATTTGTAGACGACATCTTGGTGTACTCGAAGTCTGGGGAAGAGCATGATGAGCATCTCCCTGTGGTTCTGTAGATTTTGAGGGAGAAGCAGTTATTCACAAAGTTTAGTAAATGTGAGTTCTGGTTGAAGGAGGTAACTTTCTTGGGTCATGTGGTGTCAGCCAAGGGGATTAGAGTAGACCCTCGAAAGATTGAGGCGGTGCTGGATTGGAAACCACCCGAGTCAGTGGAAAAAATTTATAGTTTCCTAGGTTTGGCAGCATATTACAGAAGATTTTTAGAAGGGTTTTCTTTGATTGCAGCGCCGTTGACCAAGTTACTGAAGAAAGGGGTTCCATTTGTGTGGGCAAACAAGCAGCAGGAAAATTTTGGCAAATTGAAGAGGATTCTGACAGAAGCTCCGGTCTTGATTCAAATTTCGAGGTGGAAGGAGTTCACGGTTAACTGTGATGCGTTGCATATTGGTCTTGGATGTGTACTGATGCAAAAGGGTAAGGTGGTGGTGCACGTGTCTCGGCAGTTGAGACCTCACCAAATGAATTACCCGACGCATGATTTGAAGTTGGCTGCAGTAGTTTTTGCCCTAAAAATTTGGAGACATTACCTGTATGGGGAGAAGTCTATCGTCTACACGGACCACAAGAGCTTGAAGTATCTGTTGTCACAGAAAGAGTTAAATTTGAGGCAGCAGAGGTGGATCAAGTTGTTGAAGGACTACGACTGCTCGATTGAATACCATCCGGGTAAGGCTAACGTAGTGGCTGACGCATTGAGTCGCAAGGTGGTGGCAGACTTGAGAGCAATGTTTGCTCACCTGAGTTTGTATGATGATGGAAGTCTGCTAGTAGAGTTGCAAGTAAAGTCGTCATGGGTTGGTCAGGTTAAGGAGAAATAGCTAATGGATGAGGTCCTAAGTGCTCGGAGGGTGCAAGTGCAGAACAGGGAATTGGAAGGTTACAGCTTGGAAAGTGATGGAGTGCTGAGTTTACAAGGGAAAGTATGTATGTCGAAGGATGTTGGCTTGAGGCAGAGGATTCTTCGTGAAGCTCATAGCGGCCCATACGCTTATGCATCCCGGAGGTAGCAAGATGTATCGGATTTGCGAGAATGCGATTACGTGGCCGGTCTTAGCTTAAAAGTAACGAGAAGTGAGAGTAAGTGCCTAACGTGCTAACAAGTCAAAGCTGAACACCAATTACCTTCGGGTCTGTTACAGCTGATCAAGATTCCGCAATGGAAGTGGGAAAGGATTATGATGGATTTCGTCACTGGGTTACCCCTTACGCCTAGCAAAAAGGATTCAGTTTGGGTGATAATAGATCGTTTGACTAAGTCGGCTCATTTTATACCGGTTAGAGTGGATTACTCACTCCAAAGGTTGGCTAAGTTGTATGTGGAGGAAACAGTGAGACTACATGGGGTACCGGTATCGATTATCTCTGATAGAGATCCCGATTCACGCCGAGGTTCGAAAGCGCTGCATCGAGCCTTCGGGTACGAGATTGGATTTCAAAGATCTGACATTTCATCCGCAGTCAGATTGGCAATCAGAAAGGGTAATACAAATTCTAGAGGATATGTTGAGAGGTTGTGTCCTGGATTTCAGAGGCAACTGGGAAGAATTTCTACCGCTGGTAGATTTTGCGTACAACAATAGTTACCAGGAAAGCATTAAGATGGCACCATATGAGGCGTTATATGGTCGGAAGTGTCGTTCACCTACGTGCTGGACAAAGTTGGGTGAGCGTCAGATGTTGGGTCTGAAGTTGGTCGCTGAAACGGAGGAAAAGGTTAAAGTGATTCGAGCTCGTCTGAAAGAAGCTTCGGATAGGCAGAAGTCTTATGCCGATCTTAAGCGTAGGGATATAGAGTTTGCAGTGGGTGACAAGGTCTTTCTTAAGGTATCATCGTGGAAGAAAGTGTTGAGGTTTGGTCAGAAGGGCAAGCTGAGCCCTAGGTTTATCGGGCCGTATAAGGTGTTGAAACGTGTGGGACCAGTAGCTTATCAGCTCGAGTTGCCAGCAGAATTGAGTCAGATTCACAACGTGTTTCATGTCTTCGTGCTTAGGCGCTATCGATCTGATCCGTCATATGTTGTGTCAGTGGAAGAGATCGAGGTGAGTCCAGATTTGACCATGGAAGAGGAACCAGTGCAGATTCTAGATCGGGATGTTATGGTTTTACGTAAGAAGTTGGTTCCACTGGTAAAGGTATTATGGCGGAACCATGGTACGGAAGAGGCCACGTGGGAACTAGAGGATGTGATGCGGCAGCAATACCCTCAACTCTTTTGACCAGGTAATTTTGGGGCCAAAATTATTTATAAGAGGGGTAGAACTATAACATCCCTAAATAGGGGCTCTTGCATTTTAATTGTTTACATGTGAATGGTTTGAATGTGATGCTAGTTAGGGTGTCTTAGGGTCTGAATATGAGCCAAGGGTAGGCTTGGGCTATAGAAAAATTTTTATTTTTGGGCACTTGATAAGGGGAGCTGAAGGGGTTAAGTGTTAAGAGTATTCCATAGTGAGTTTTGGCACAAGAAATGCCTGGGAAAAGTGGCAAAGAAGGCGCCACTGAGAGCTTGGAGAGATGATCCACAAGGAGCTAAGGGAGCTTGTGTTCGAGCTACGAAGATCCCTTTCTACTATTTATTTTTGATGCCAGATCAAGGAGGAGTTATGCTCAGGTGGAACTCTGGTGGATAGATGTTGATCAAGTCAACAGATTCAAAACGGGTGGAGAAAAGGAATTTGTGGAGTTTGAAGAATTCAAACTTGTTTGAATGGTTGGCCAGGAGAAAAACAAGGAGAGAAAAGAGGGATTGAAGTGGGGGAAGGCTTAGCCGGATTATTATACCGGTCAGGGAGCTGGAGCATTCGATTTTTTATGTGATTGGTGTGCCAAATTCAAAAGGGAAAGCTAGCTATAGGTGCATTTTCATGAGTGAGAGGGCATCAAAAGTTCTTTGGGTTTTTCTTCCTTTTTGTTAAACCAAATAGTCCCTAAGCCTTCTTTTCTTTTCTTCTCTTTTCAACTTATGGTGCTTGGCTGAAACTTTATTCCCATTCAACTCAACCTTTTGTTTATTTCTCTTGACTTCATTATCAAAACTGAAACGCCTTTCTTGTCGTCATCTTTTTCTGTTCCTGTGTTGTACTAGCCGAATCCACTCCACCCATTGTGCTTTATTTTTCTTTCCATCTTTTCCAAAGTCAATCATCACCCATCTTGTTTCTTTTCTCCATCTTGTTCTTGATCTCAAAACACTCGATTAGTAAAACTCCTTGAGTCTCACTACTTTGGTTTAAGTCCTATTTCAATCATTAAAAGCCGGTGATCATACTTCCTTTGCTTATTGCCGAATCTTAACTCTTGGTAAGATCTCGATTCATCCTCTCTTTTTCCCTTCTACTTCTTTTGTCATAAGGCCTAATCTCTTTCTATCTTTGCTCTATTCTTTTTGTAGTTTCTTAAGGGAAGTAAAAGCCGGGAGTAGATAGGTGGATGGATGGTGATTTAGTCGACTACCCTTAGTCTTATGTCATTCTTCAGGTTTTATAACAGTGGATCGTGGTCATCTATTCCTTTCCAATCGATTGCGTTAGAGACTGTGGTAAGGGTTCTATCGATTCAACTCTTTTATTGTGTGAAAAGCCGAAGGCTATTCGTTTATGTGGTTTAGATCTTGGCCGATTGTAGGGGGAGGCTTATCATCACGCTGCTTCGGGTTTTGCTTGGCGATTGAAGGGTACCAAGGTAAAGGGGGGAATATCTTATGGTGTTATATCCTTCGAGATTTTCTTGATTAAAGCCGAATGGCTAGTTACTTAATGGTATTGTGTTGGCCGAATATAGGAAGGGGGTAGTCAAGTGTTTGGATTCCCAGATTTCACTCGATTCGTGGGTTAGATCTTGATTGTCGGGATTCGCAAGTCTTGCAAGTAATCAGGTGTGTATCTCTTGCACACTTCATAATCAATGTATTGCTATGTTATTAACTTAAACACTGTTAAAAGCCATAATAAATGTGGATATCGATATGCTACCCTTATGGGTATGAGGGAGGACTCCGGGTAAGTCCATTCCGATAGTTAATTATATTTGATCACTGATGAATATGTATATGCTATGTTGCAGTATGTTATTAATTGATAAAGCATGTAAGTAATGTAGGTATAAGCATGTGCACTGAAATGGGTATTATGAGAGGAGGGGGAAGATGTAATATTTGTGACCTTGGGTCACCAGTGGTTTGGCACCACCAGTGGTTTGGTACCACATGTGATATTTGTGACTTTGGGTCACGGTGGTTTGGCACCACATTGGATATTTTAGTGACTCGTCCTAGTGGTTTAGTACCACGATGGGTTGGCCCCACATATTACATTAAAAGGGATTGTCACGAGTTTATACTACAATGTGGGTTGGCCCCATATGGATAATTGTGACTTTGGGTCACGGTGGTTTGGCACCACCAGGGTTTGGTACCACATTTGTATATACTTGATTGTGACTTTGGGTCATCGGTGGTTTGGTACCACACGGGTAGGATATGGAGTTTTGGATGGCTAGGTTTGGGTTGCATGACATACTTACTTGATTATGAAACTGCAAGAGTGTTGTTATAATCGGGAGGGATTATACACCGAGTCTCGATGACTCACCTCTTCCCTTACATTCTAGATGACACGAGATCATGAGATGTGGAGCCAAAGGCGACTCGTGGTGGCCATGCATATTGCGCTTGGTTTTAGTTTATTCACTCTTTTGGGTCTTGTATTTTAATTTGGTTTTACGTGGGTTTGTAATACTGCCACTAACTAATATTTCTAGGTTGTTTAATCTTGTTAAGTTTTATCATACATTGCTTAAGTTAAGCAACATGGAATGTCTAAATAACCTATAAATCAATGTTTTCCAAAATTTACACATCTTACCTGTTTTCTAAACCTTACCTTCTGTAATAACAAACAAGTGATGGCAACGAACCAAACTCAAATTTCTTCTTAAAATTTAGTTTTACTCACGAGATCTAATGGAAAATGGTTTTCAACCTCACACTTAAGCGAGGGCAGTTTTTCTTAAAATCTAACGATTTTCCCAGTAATGAGGGCGACAAATGGGTTTTCTCAAGGAGTCTTTTTCTTCTCGTTTAAAACTTTAGGCAGCAAAATGTTTCAATGGTAGTTCTTCATGAAAATAAATCAGCAATGTGTTTTATTCAAATGTTTTCACCTTGTGACAAGCCGAATCTAGTCGTAGTGTGTTGACCGGGTTTGGGGTGTTGTAATATGTTATAAGGTCACATGGTGATCGGTGGCTCTGCCACATTTGATTTTAAGGTCATATAGTGATCGGCATTATAACTGGCAGCATGGCTGTCGAAATGGCGTGTAGCGGTTAGTGGGTTGATTGTAAAAATCCCCGCGATGTGATGGCTGGTAAGGGTTGGCATGTAGAGGATGGAATTTTAGGTTGGGTTGGGTCATTCGGCATGTACCTGTTCTGTTGCCATTTATTGTGGGCCAGGGCCCAGAATGTGTTTATGGGCCTCAGGCTGCTTATGTGATCTAGGGATTTACACACTGAGTCTTGGTGACTCACCCTTTATTTTCTTAACCTTCGTGAAGCGTGAGATCGTGGATATGGGAATCGAGGCAGACTCGATGGGCCATAAAGTCTTTTATTTAAGTGAACTTATTTTCTGGTTTCCCTTGGTTTTTTTTTTTTGGGTTTATTTTCGTTAGCATGTAATAAGGCCTCTTAGCTTAAATTTTTGGTTTACCATTGTTCATGTTCATGGATTATAAACTTATATTTTCAAAGACTTAATTATAAAGAGAAATGAAAATGAGCTTTTCAAACACGCTCAACACAAAAGCTAAGGTTTCCTTCAAAAATCCCACATTTAATGACTATCTGGTTAACACAAACTGAGTTTTCCAAAGCCAACAGGCATAGTTTTCAACATAACGTGCTACTGGAAAGTTATTTTTTTTTTCAAATCCATGTTTTTTTTAAAGTAAACAGAGAACTTGAACTTTAACATTCAACCCGTAGCATGCCAGATCTGGTTGTAGCGTTTGGGCCAGGTTTGGGGTGTTTCATTTTGGTATCAGAGCCAAGTTGCAAAACTCGGGCTGTGAAATGGGTCCAGTAGTGTTTTATATATTGATGTGAATTAAATAAAAATGCTTTGGGTTGAGATATGGCCTTCGAGTCTACTGACCGATCCATGCCGGTAAGTATTCTAACTCTTGATAAGGTATGCATGTTAGGTTTGATGGGCTTTATGGGGACGTAGATAAGTATGCTAGGGTTTATGGACCTTAGGCCTAGTTTGAACAACTCTTAAATTCCATAAGATTTTCTAATAATTAAACATGTCCGTAAACAAGTCATTTGGGTTGGAGGTGGCAACTGCATACGCATGTCTAAGATTGGATCTAAGGAGAGCTTGGTACTTGTGCCCTAGTGGCCCACCTCCTCTTTTCTCGAATCCTACCAGTGCGTAGTGTGCTTCACTTTAGGCTGCGAGGACTTGTTGATGGGCCAAAGTTCATAGCTAAAACCCGAAAGGACCAAATACCTATTTTGTAAAATTACTAATATACCCCTAGTTTTGTAAAATTATTGAAATACCCTTGGTTTGTAGAAATTACAGAAATACCCTTGGTTTGTGAAAATTACCAAAATACCCTTGGTTTGCAAAACTACCAAAATACCCCTACTTTACAAAAATACAAAAATACCCCTATTTTGTAAAATCACCAAGATACCCTATTTTGTGAGATTACAAAAATACCCCTGTAGGGTAGAATTATGAAAATACCCCTGGGTAGTGAAATGACAAAAATACCCTTATGTGACGAAGGTGAGTTTATGGATGTTGCTCATAAGTTTGACGCATTTATGTGATACTCTGCTTGAGATGCATATGGATGTTGAATGTATGTGGTTCCTAGAACTAGGAGATACAGACTTGAGACTGAACTTTATAGATATAATTTCGAATTCGAAAGAACTACTATTGAAACTACTTTCCATAATATTGTTCGTTATTAATCAATGAAAGAAATTATTAATCCATAAAACTTCTAATCAGATAAAAGTGAATCGGTAGTATGAGTATAAGGGGACGAGGACGTCCTGCACATGGCCGTGGTAGGGGCAGGATGGTCATGTCGAAACGATGAGAATCGCCATGGTTCGGTGATGAGATGCCGCCCAATAGATTCTAAAGGTAATTTTAAGATCGATGATATTTGGAGATGATCACGGTATCTCAGGCGATGTTACATGTTTTAGAGAGAGTTGCTGGGGTAGGCATGGGTATGGGAACTCGAAAATCTGTGTTGGAGCGACTTAGAGCCAATGGGGCAGAAATGTTTAGGGGAATTTTTGGTATAGTCCCGAGTACAACTGAGTATTGGTTGGAGGCGGTTGAGCGCATAATGGATGATCTTGATTTCACGGAAGAGGAAAAATTGAAAGGGGTTGTATCTCTCCTGCGGGACGAAGCGTATCAATGGTGGCTCACGGTTAAGGATGGTTCGGTGGCTGACCATATCACCTGAGATTTCTTCAGAACGGCGTTTCAGAGTAAATACATCAGGTCGAGTTATGTGGATGCGCAGCGCAGAGCATTTCTGAATTTGGTTCAGGGAAGTATGTCGGTGGTCGCATATGAAGCGTAAATTCTTACGCCTTAGTCGTTATGCCCTAGGATAGTGGCCATGCACCATGAACATTGTTTTCGATTTGAAGACGGTCGAGGATGATCTGCGTATTGATAGCCCCACAATGAGAGGGAATTTTTGTTCTTATGGAAAAAGCTAAGATAGCTGAAGAGGTAAAGCTGACAGAAAAACTGAATTGGGATAGAGATAGGGGTAGAAGTAAGAGGAATTTTGGATCGTCAGGGGCAGCTGAGCGTACTCAGAAAAGACCTAGGTCAGATGGGCTGAGTCGAGGTGAGAGACCTGCTGCTGCTAGCCAGGCACAGAGGTATGCTCAATGTGGTAAATTTTATTTAGGTGAGTGTTGGTCGAGCAATGGGAATTGTTTCAGGTGTGGATCTATGGACCATCGATCGTAGATCCCGACCACGTATGCATGTAGGGCCCACGAGTTATAGGAATGCTCGGCCGGTAGAGGAGGTCGTGATCGCGGAGAGGTCGGGTTTAGCGAGCGATGTGAATTGCCCGGTTGAGGTCGTGGAGCACCAGGCCGAAGGGTAGAAAACACTGAGGCAAGACAGTCGGGGTTAGTCTATGCTGCCAGACGTCGAGAGGAGGCCGACACACCGGATGTCATAATCGGTACGTTTTAATTTTTGGATTGCCTTGCACTGCATTGATTGATATTGGGTCGACGCATTCATATGTTGCTAGTAGGGTGTCCGGAACTTTAAGTATAAATTTTGAGATTTCCTCTAGGGAGATGACTATAATTAGCCCGTTAGGACACTCTGTGGTGGTAAATAAGCTTTATCAGGAGGTACCTTTATAAGTTCAGGGAATAGTTTTCCTGACTAATCTGATGGAACTACCATTCGGGGAGTTTGATTTAATGTTAGGCATGGATAATCAAGTGAGGTATCAAGCTAATCTAGATTGTGCAATAGCGTATGGTGTTAAAAACTCCCGAGGGTGGCGAAGTGTTGGTGATGGGTGAAAGGGGGAACTGTTTGTCGAATGTGGTGACTGCCCTAAGAGCAGAAAGGATGGTGATGAAAGGATGCGAGACAATTCTAATGTTTATTCGGGCTCTGGAAGCCAAGGAACTAACTGTCGGGGATGTTCAGATGGTGAAGGAATTTCTTGATGTTTTCCCAGAAAAGCTTTCGGAATTACCTCCGGACCGTGAAGTGGAGTTTGGTATTGATCTTTTTTCGGGAACAGCGCCAGTATCTATCGCCCCGTATAGAATGGCGCCGAAGGAGTTGGTGGAGTTAAAAGCGCAGATACAAGAGTTGCTGGATAGAGGGTTTATTCGACCAAGTGTGTCGCCTTGGGGAGCGCTGTTGTTATTCGTTAAGAAGAAGGATGGATCAATGCATATGTGCATTGACTATCTCCAGTTGAATAAGTTAACAATCAAGAACAAATACCCACTACCGAGGATCGACGACTTGTTCGATCAGTTGAAAGGGGATTTAGTCTTTTCAAAGATAGATCTGAGGTCAGGGTACCATCAGCTTAGGGTCAAGGAGGTGGATATTCATAAGACAGCTTTTAGGACTCGCTATGGTTACTACGAATTCATGGTGATGCCATTTGGATTGACCAATGCGCCAGCAGCATTTATGGACATGATGAACCGAGTGTTCCAACCCTACTTGGATCGGTTTGTCATGGTATTTATAGATGACATCCTGGTTTATTCAAGATCAGAGGAGGAGTATGATTCACACCTTCGAGTGGTTTTGCAGATTCAGAGGGAGAAGCAGCTGTATGCCAAATTTAGTAAGTACGAATTTTGGCTAAGGGAAGTTACTTTTCTAGGCCACGTTGTATCGGCAGAGGAGATTAGGGTTGGCCCTCAAAAAATTGAAGCGGTGTTGGATTGGAAGCCGCCTAAGTCTGTAGCAAAAATCCAGAGTTTTCTTAGTCTGGCCGGGTATTACAAAAGGTTTGTTGAAGGATTTTCGTTGATTTCGGCACCGTTGACTAAGTTACTGTGAAAAGGGGTACCATTTGTTTGGTCTGATAAGCAGCAAGAAAGTTTTGAGAGGTTAAAAAGGATATTAATGGAGGCTCCGGTGTTGATACAGTCGGAGGCTGAAAAAGAGTTCGTGATTTACTATGATGCTTCACACACGGGGCTAGGATGCGTATTGATGCAAGGTGGAAAGGTTGTTGCGTATGCGTCTCGGCAATTAAGACCACACGAATCAAATTATCCCACCCATGACTTGGAATTGGCGGTAGTGGTTTTTGCTTTGAAGATCTGGAGACATTATCTGTACAGGGAGAAATCTATCATTTATACCGATCATAAGAGCTTAAAATACCTTTTGACCCAGAAGGAGTTGAATCTAAGGTAAAAGAGGTGGATTGAGTTGTTAAATGACTATGACTGCTCGATCTAGTATCATCCGGGTAAAGCTAACGTGATGGCAGATGCTCTAAGTCGTAGAGTAATCTCTGATTTGAGAGCAATGTTTGCTCACCTCAATTTTTATGATGATGGGAGTTTAATAGTTGAACTTCACATGAAACCCTCTTTGGTCGGTCGAGTTAAGGAGAAGGAGCGGATCATGAGTTGCTAAAGGAGAAGTTTGGGTAGGATCAAGTGACAAAGTAATAGAATTGATTGTGAATGAGGAAGGGCTATTATGTTTTCCAGAAGAATTTGCATGCGAAAGATCCCGAGTTGAGGCGTAAGATTTTGCTAAGCGCATGGTAGTCCATCGCTATGCACCTTGGAGGAGTAAGATGTATCGGGATTTGCGAGAATAGCTTACGAGGCCGGGCCTGAAGTTAGAGGTGACCAAATTTGTGAGTAAGTGTTTGACACATCGGCGTAAAGGCGAGCATCGATTACCATCGTGGGTTGTTGCGATCGGTGAAGATTCTACGGTGGAAATGGGAAAGAATCACAATGGACTTTGTTAGTGGGCTACCTCTCACGCTTACTAAGAAAGATTCAGCTTTGTGTGATTGTTGACCGCTTGACTAAGTCTCGCTCATTTCATACCTATCGTGTCGATTACTTTCTCAGAAATTGGCTAGGTTATATATAGTGGAGGTAGTGAGGCTACATGGAGTACCGGTATCAATCATATCTGACAGGGACTCGAGGTTCACGTCATTATTTTGAAGGCGTTGCATCAGCGTTGGGTACAAAATTAGATTTTAGTACAAGAGCCATCCTCGCATCGATGGTCATCTGAAAGGTAATTTAGATCTTAGAGGACATGTTGAGAGGTTGTGTCATTAATTTCAGGGGTAGTTGGGAAGAGTTTTTACTGTTGGCGAAGTTTGCTTACAACAATGACTACCAATCAGTATTCAAATGGCGCCCTATGAAGCATTGTACGGGCGGAGGTGTCATACACCTATCGATTGGACGGAGTTCAGGGAACGTCAAATTTTAGGGCCAGAACTGGCTACCGAGACAGACGAGAAGGCTGAGTTAATTCGGGCTCGATTAAAGGAAGCGTCGAACAGACAAAAGTCCTACACTGATTTGAAGCGTAAGGACATACAGTTTGCAGTAGGTGACAGGGTGTTCTTAAAGGTGTCACCGTGGAAGAAAGTACTAAGGTTTGGACAGAAAGGTAAATTAAGTCCCATATTCATCGGACCTTATCGGGTGTTGAAACGAGTGGGACCGGTAGCCTATCAGCTTGAGCTACCTTCACAGTTAAGTTAGATCACAATGTATTTCATGTCTCTATGTTAAGACGCTATCGTTCGGATCCATCTCATGTGGTGCCTGTGGAAGAAATTGAAGTGAGACCTGACCTATCCTTTGAAGAGGAACCAGTGGAAATCTTAGATCGTGATGTCAAGGTATTACGTAGAAAGGCGGTTCCGTTGGTTAAGGTTCTATGGTGGAATCACGGCTCTGAAGAGGCTACGTGGGAACCAGAGAAAGCAATGCGCAAAGCGATACCAGATCTATTCTAACCAGGTAATTTTGAGGCCAAAATTTCTTTAAAGGGGGTAGAGCTGACACATCATGAATTTGTGGGGCTTTGCATTTGATGTGCTGCGATGTGTTGTTGGGCTTAATATGCTAGTTAGAGTGTTTAGGGGTCCAGTATGGGCTCGGAGTTGGGCCGAGGCCTTAGCAAAAATGTAACACCCCAAACCCGGCCCAAACACTACAACAGGATTTGGTTTCTTACTAAAAAAAAATTTTGTAAAACCAATCGTGTTGACAGAAAGCCCAAATAAGTATTACATAAAATGTGCCTTAATAACCAAAAGCCCAAAACTGAATTACATGTCCTTGAAAGAAATTAAAATGAGAATAAATAATAAAGGCCCATAATAAAACTAAAATGTAAACTAATGGCCCATGGCCTTATTATAATATAGTTCAAACCCATAACATAAAATACTTTCTTAAAAAACTAATATGGGAACTTTTCACCGGATCCACATTCTTTTGCATGGCCACCTTACTCTCCACTCTGGCCGGGTCCGATGCACTAACAAATCACTGAAAGGTTAGTTCAAAGGGGGTGAGTCGCGAGACTCAGTATGCAACCCTCATGCACCACTAGATTTGGGCCTCATAAAACATAACAACAATTTTATTTACATGGATAACAAGTAATATACAAAGCCCAACCCATTTGCCTAGGTTTCCATCCGCTACACGTCCCCGTACCAACCAACACACCATTGGGGATTTCTACAATCAACCCACACCGCTACACTCCAAGATGGCAGTCGTGCTGCTCATTAACATATATTGGCTGAAGCCCGTATAACAAATCACGGCATTAGCCGCTATAGTAATTCACGGTAAAATCAAGTTACTCATATACATATACATATAACTTCCTCCTTTCATCACCCAACCCATGCAACATGCACAATAATTTAAAACATGTACAGCAGTTTACTTGTAACATATAGTCGATTATTTACTAACCCGAGGGTCCGCTGCTTAAATTGAGATTTTGGCTTTTAATGTAACATATAAATCTTATGAGCACATATACATATATACTTTTATTATTAATCGATCTAGACGATGGAGAAGTATTACACACGATTCTCGTACTAATGCTTTCTCTACGCTCACGCTACTATTACTCAAAACAACTACTATTGGCCCACGATCCGACTTCAATTTGAGATCTCGCACCACCAAACAGATCGCTTCTTGAATTTCTGCAATGCTTTACGATCCAACCTTCTCTCGCTTGATCGTTAGTTGAGTCCATAACAATCCCTTAATCACTAAACCAAATAAACAATGAGATCTAACTCATTAGTTAAATGTAACCTTTAAAACGAACACTTACCTAGTTAGTCAATCCCTAATATCTTTGAGAAATTGTCACCACCAACCTTCCTACATTCGGCCATCCTCCAAATATCAAACCAACCAACCTAATCCAAATAGTAATCGGCCAAAGAAAAAGAATCATGGAAGGCCATTTGGCCACACTTACCACTACCTACCATCAATTTTTCCACCAAATCGGCTTTAATGGGGCAGATTCGGCTTCAAGGGTAAAGAGTATAATCGACAGGGCCTTGGAAATAATGATTTAGATTAGGAGTTTGATAAGAATAAAGGAATTACAGAAAAGGAGAAATCCCAAAACTCACCGGATTACTAAGGAGTATACAGCTTACAGTGCACCTTCGGGAAAACAGAGATCTCCCTTGCAGATTCGGCTATAGAGGAAGAAGATATGCACTAAGAGCATTCAACTTTTAGAAGGGTTTTTGAGGAGAGGAGAAATACTAAGGAGTTTCGGCTAGAAAAGAAAAATTAAGGCAAGTGAGTGAGAAGAGTTTCGACTAGAGAGAAAAAAGTATGAAAGAAAGAGAAGCAAATGGAGGAAAAAGATGATTTCCTCCTATTAAATTCGGCACACACACACCAACACATAGAGTTGGAGTTTCTGCCAACTCTTTCCCTCTTGATAGCCTCCATCTCACCTGATAACCCCATTCCTTATCTTACCTTTAGAAGAGCCCTCACTAAAGCCAACTCCTCCCTCCTTGTTTATCATCTTTTATTACTTAAATAAAAAGAAATAAAGCTGCTAATTTGTAGCTTACATGCCATTCACCCCCTTCCCATTTAAGTGCCGAATTTTGACCCATCTCCTAAGGCTCAATCAGCCACACAAGGCCCAAACTTCTCCCCTCTTATGACGCCACCTTTTGCCCACTTAAAACACTTCAATTCTTTGGGCCACAAGCCCATCTTGCCACTTAATTAGCTATCTTCTTAAATTATGAGCTAACACCATTTATTAGCCACCTAACCTAAATTTTTAAAGCCCAATATTTCACTTTAAATTACCCAGAGCACTAACTTTAACCCTAATTCAAATATTTAATCAAAAGTCACCTCAATCTTTAAAATCTCAATTTAACATATTAGACTATCATATAAATCGTAGGCCCACTTTAAGGATGTTACGGTTCTACGCCCTTAAAATAAATTTCAGCCTCGAAATTTACCTGGTCAGAAAAGATGGGGATACTATTGGCGTATAACATCCTCTGGCTCCCACGTTTCCTCTTCTTTGCCGTGATTTTGCCACAAAACTTTAACCAACGGAATAGACTTCCTTCTTAATACTTTCACATCTCGATCCGAATTTGTACTGGTTCTTCCTCAAAGGACAAGTCCGGCCTTACTTCTATCTCTTCTACCTGCACTACGTGCGATGGGTCAGATTGATAACGTCTCAGCATCGAGACATGGAACACATCATGTATCTGCTCCAACTCCAAAGGCAACTCCAACCGATAAGCCACTGGGCACATACGTTCTAGTACCCGGTAAGGCCCAATAAACCGTGGACTTAACTTCCCCTTTCGACCAAACCTCATTACCTTCTTCCACGGGGATACCTTCAAGAAGACTTGATCACCTACCGCGAATTCCACCTCCTTCCGCTTTAGATCCGCGTAAGACTTCTGTCGATTCGACGCTTCTTTTAGCCGAGCCCGTATTAACTTCACTTTCTCATCGGTTTTTGAAACTAACTTTGGACCTAACACCTTACGTTTACCCAACTCCGTCCAACATGTCTGAGTCGACATCTCCTTCTATATAACGCTTCATAAGGCGCCATCCTAATGCTAGCTTGATAACTATTATTATATGCAAATTACGCCAGGGCAAATACTCTTCCAATCGCCCCTAAAGTCGATGATGCAACCCCTTAGCATATCTTCCAAGATTTGAATTACCCTCTCAGACTGACCATTAGTCTATGGGTGAAAAGCGGTACTAAAGTCTAACCTTGTTCCCATTGCTTGATGAAGAGCCTTCCAAAATCATGACGTGAACCTAGGGTCCCTATCTGATATGATCGACACCAACACACCATGCAATCTTACAACCTCAGCCACTTACAATTTAGCCAGCTTTTGTAAAGAAAAGTCCACTCGAACTGGTATGAAGTGAGCAGATTTTGTCAGTCGGTCAACAATCACCCAAATTGAATCCTTCTTAGTGGGTGTAAGGGGTAACCACTAACAAAATCCATCGTGATTCTCTCCCATTTCCATTGGGGAATCTTCACCAGCTACAACAATCCCAATGGCACTTGGTGTTTAGCTTTGACCTGCTGACACGTCAAACATTTTCCTATGATTTCTGTTACCTCTTTCTTCAGACCTGGCCACCAAAATTGCTCTCGCAAATCACAATACATCTTGACTCCTCCAGGATGCATAGCATAGGGGCTACTATACGATTCCCGAAGAATCCTCTGTCTTAGCCCATCATCCTTAGACATGCAAATCTTCCCACGATAACACAGAACTCCATCCTTGTTCAGACTATAGTCCTCTATTTCACCATCCATCACTTGCAAAAGTCGAGCACTCAGAACATCATCCACTAACTATTTATCCTTAACTTGGCTTACCCATGTTGGCTTTACTTGCAACTCAGCCAGCAAACTCCTATCGTCGAATAAACTCAAATGAGCAAACATGGCTCTTAACTCCGATACTACCTTGCGGCTTAGCGCATCAGCTACCACATTCACTTTACCAGGGTGATGTTCGATCTAACAATCATAATCCTTCAGGAGCTCGATCCACCTACGTTGTCTCAAATTTAGCTTCTTCTGGGTAAGGAGGTACTTTAAACTTTTATGGTCGGTGTAAATTACTGACTTCCCCCCATATAAGTAGTGCCTCCAAATCTTTAAGGCAAACACTACTGCTGCCAACTCCAAGTCATGCGTAGGGTAGTTCAACTCATGCAATCCCAATGGCACTTGGTGTTCAGCTTTGACCTGCTGACACGTCAAACATTTTCCTACGATTTCTGTTACCTCTTTCTTCAGACCTGACCACCAAAATTGCTCTCACAAATCACAATACATCTTGACTCCTCCAGGATGCATAGCATAAGGGCTATTATACGATTCCCGAAGAATCCTCTGTCTTAGCTCATCATCCTTAGACATGCAAATCTTCCCACGATAACACAGAACTCCATCCTTGTTCAGACTATAGTCCTCCATTTCACCATCCATCACTTGCAAAAGTCGAGCACTCAGAACATCATCCACTAACTGTTTATCCTTAACTTGGCTTACCCATGTTAGCTTTACTTGCAACTCAGCCAGCAAACTCCCATCGTCGAATAAACTCAAATGAGCAAACATGGTTCTTAACTCCGATACTACCTTGTGGCTTAGCGCATCTGCTACCACATTCACCTTACCAGGGTGATATTCGATCGAATAATCATAATCCTTCAGGAGCTCGATCCACCTATGTTGTCTCATATTTAGCTCCTTCTGGGTAAGGAGGTACTTTAAGCTTTTATGGTCGGTGTAAATTACTGACTTCCCCCCATATAAGTAGTGCCTCCAAATCTTTAAGGAAAACACTCTGCGCTAACTCCAAGTCATGCATAGGGTAGTTCAACTCATGCAGCCTCAATCACGAGATGCATCGCCACCACCTTTCTTTCTTGCATCAAGACACACCCTAAACTCATGTGCAGCGTATCACAAGATGGCGATAAATTCCTTTCCGCCTCCATTGAATTAATACTAGCACTTCCGTAGGATTCTCTTTAGCTTCTCAAAGCTCTCTTTTGCTTTGTCGGTCTATACAAACAATCTGCTTTCCTTAACAACTTAGTTAGAGGAGCCGCTATTAGAGAAAACCTTCAACGAACCTCCCAGAATACCGCCAAACCTAAGAAACTCCAACCTCGCCACGGACTTTGGTGGTTTCCAATCCAATCTGACCTCTATCTTTCGAGGGTCCACCGATTCCTCAAACCAAACCACATGTCCTAAGAAAGTCACTTCCTTCACCTGAACTCACACTTCATGAACTTTGCAAATAGCTACTTCCCCTCGAGTTTGCAACACCACGCGAAAATGTTCGTTATGCTCTTCCTCCGACTTAGAGTAAACCAGATATCGCCGATGAACACCACGATGAACCGATCAAGATATGGTTTGAAACACCTTGTTCATCATATCCATAAAGGCCACTTTGATGCGTTAAACAACCGAATGGCATTACCAAGAACTCATAATGCCCGTCATCAATCAAACGTTGTCTTATGAATGTCCCCTTCTTTAACTTTTAATTGATGGTATTCAGACCTTAACTCAATCTTAGAAAAGATCGATGCTCCTTTGAGCTAATCAAACAGATCGTCGATCCTTGGTAATGGGTACTTGTTTTTGATCGTCAACTTGCTCAATTGACGATAGTCCACACACATACGCATGGATCCGTCCTTCTTCTTCACGAACAGGACCGGCGCTCCTCATGGAGACATACTCGGTCAAATGAACCCACGATCCAATAGTTCCTGAATCTGAGCCTTGAGCTCCACCAACTCCTTCGGCGCCATTCTATAAGGAGCAATAGATACTGGAGCTGTACCTGAAAGTAGGTCTATTCCAAATTTCACCTTGCGATCCGGGGGTAATCCTGGTAATTCCTCTGGAAAGACATTCGCAAACTCCTTGATTATTCAAACCTCATTAACAGTCACCTCCTTAGCATCCAACGCATTAATAAAAGCCAGATGTGCACTACATCCCTTCTGAATCATCTTAATAGCTTTTAAGGAGGATATCATGCTGGACAAGTAATTCCTCCTTTCTCCTAACACAACCACCTCCCGCCTTCCCGGTACCCAACATCATACGCTTGTTCTCACAAATTCAACTTGGCACGATGCTTAGTTAACCAATCCATTCCCAAGATGAGGTCAAACTCTCCAAATGGCAATTCCATCAAGTCTGTTGGGAACACTACCCTTGAGTCTCTAAAGGTACTTCCCTAAATAGCTTGTCCACTACCCTAGATTGTCCTAGGGGACTAAACATGGTCATTTTCCTCGTATTATCTCATAATCTATACTTAGAGTCTCAGATACTGAGCATACAACATAGGAGTGGGTTGATCCAATATTAATTAAAGCAAGAAAAGGGTTATCAACAATAAGAAACGTACCGGTTATAACATCTGGTGCGTCACCGTCCTACGTTTGGTGAGGCACATAAACTAAACTCGACTGCCTTGTATCCGTATTACTTGTACCTCTTTTGGATGCTCCAAGACCCCGGCAGGATCCATTTCTTCCTCTAGCTGCACCTCTACCCCTTGGTCTAGGCTGATCACCCCTCCTAGTCTAATCGTAACCTTGACCTGCTGGTACCCACGATCTACCTGAGGACAGTCCCTCATCAAATGTTCTGTGGATCCACACCTAAAGCATCCACCAGTTTTCACTTTGTACTCCCCATAATGGGTTCTCCCACATATAGAACATGCTTGACTCCGGCCCGATGGAGTACGAGCTGGCCCATCAATCCTAGGCCTCTTTTGAAAATTTCCAGTTGCTCTGAAGGGTCTAAAATTTCTCTTACTCCTGCCCCGATCCTTATCCTTCTCTTGTCTCTCCACTCGTTTCACTTTCTCAGCTATTTTAACTTTATCCACTAGAACCGCGAAAATTCTCTCTCATTGTGGCGCGATCAAAACCCTTAGCTCATTTCTTAGCCCATCCTCGAACCGAACGCATTGTTCATACTCCGTTGACACCATTCCCCGAAAGCGTAACGACTTCGCGTAGGAACTCACCTCATACTCACCATGCACTTACTCCCTCAGACCAAATTCGTGAATGCTTTCCTTTGAGCATCCATATAACTAGCCCCAACGATTTCCCTCGGAATGACTCCTTAAAGAAATCTCGATCAATCGGTTCATGGCGTACCCTCTTTCACCATGAGCCACCATTGGTAGGCCTCATCTCAAAGGAGAGAAACGGCCCTCTTCAGCTTCTCCTCCACCATGAAGTCTAGGTCATCCATTATACGTTCCACCGCCTCCAACTAATATTCTGCAGAACTCGGGGATACACCAGAGACTCCCCTAAATACTTTGGCCCTATTGTTCCTCAACCTCTCAGGCACAGATTTTCGAGTTCCTATGCCCATGCCGCCTTCGGCCACTCTTTCTAAAACCCAAGATGGCTCGAGACACCACGTCCTCTCCACATGCAGTCTTGAAATTCCACCTCGAAGAGCTCGTGGAACAGGTATCTCACTTTCAGACCCATGCCCGATCTTACGGGTTCTGATACGGTCATCCTACCTCTACTACGTCCACGTGGCAGACGTCCTCGACCTCTTGTACTCATTCTTCTAGTTCGCGTTTATCTGATTTAAAAATTTTATGAGTCATTAGTTGTTTCCACTAATTATCCCCGAACAATCTTATGAAACATAGTTTTAAAAGTGATTCTTTCGAATTCGAACCCTATCTGCAATTTTCAGTCTTCCTATTCTAGGAGTTATGCACACACAACGTTCATACAAGTAACATTCATCACCTAAGGGTATTTTCATCATTTCGCTACCAGGGGTATTTCTGTAATTTTATCCTACAAGGGTATTTTTGTAATTTTCCAAAATAAAGTTTCGGGTGATTTGGCAAAATAAGGGTATTTTGGTAATTTTCCAACTCGAGGGTATTTTGATAATTTCACAAATCTGAGGGTATTTCAGTAATTCTGCAAATCTAGGATATTTTAGTAATTTATAAAATTTGGGGTTATTTCAGTAATTTTGAAAATTCGGGGTATTTTGGTCATTTGCAAATTAAAGGTGTTTTGGTCATTTACAACTCAGGGGTAATTTGGTAATTTTATAATTCAAGGATATTTTGACATTGTTATTGTTTTTGTTTTTGTTTTCTATGGAAAGATTCCGTTGACTTTGTAAATCGGGGTATATTCGCAAATCATAGGTATTTTTTTCAAAGTAAGGATATTCTAATTTTTTTGTGAGAAAAAGCAATTGGTCGGTCCTTTCGTGTTTTAATTGTAATTTTGGTCTCACAAGACATACTGTGAACTAGGGTGAATAGTCACTCGCACTAGGTAGGATTCTAGTGGAAAGGAGGTGAGTCACTAGGACTTGCTTAAGTACCAAGCTTTCCCTAATCCACTCCTAGAAATGCATATGTCTATTGTCAAGACTGTCATGGCTAAAGTGAACAATCACTATGCACTAGGTGAGATTCACTGAAGAGGAGGTGAGTCACTTGATCGCTTAAATACCAAGCTCTTCCTGATCTTCTCCTGACATGCATATGCTTGTTACCACACTTTAGTCTTGTGACTTGTTTACGTGTTTTGTTTATGAAGTTAAGTCTTATGGATTTTAAGAGTCTGCTTGTCTAAACCTAGAGTCCATCAAGTTCTAACCTAAATAGTCTACTTCCATAAGCCCATTAAGCCCACATTTATATCACACAATGGTTTAGAGTACTTACACGCAAACTTGGCGAGACGCAGTGCCATCTTGAACTAATAAACCTTTGCTAATAAAAATCCACGTTTGAAAAAAACACATTTTTAGAAAATCTTTTGGGCCCAAAATCCCAAAGCCGAGTTTTGAACTGGGCTCTGATACCAATTTGTAACACCCCAAACCCGGCCCAAACACTACAACCGAATTTGGTTTGTCACTAAGAAAATTTTTGTAAAATCAATCATGTCGACAGAAAGCCCAAATAAGTATTACATAAAATGTGCCTTAATAACCAAAAGCCCAAAATTGAATTACATGTCCTTGAAAGAAATTAAAACGCGAATAAATAATAAAGGCCCATAATAAAACTAAAATGTAAACTAATGGCCCATGGCCTTATTACAATGTAGTTCAATCCTTGAAAGAAATTAAAACGAGAATAAATAATAAAGGCCCATAATAAAACTAAAATGTAAACTAATGGCCCATGGCCTTATTACAATGTAGTTCAAACCCATAACATAAAATACTTTCTTAAAAAACTAATATGGGAACTTTTCGCCGGATCCACATTCTTTTGCATGGCCACCTTCCTCTCCACTCGGCCGGTCCGATGCACTAACCGTCACCTGAAAGGTTAGTTCAAAAGGGGTGAGTCATGAGACTCAGTGTGCAACCCTCATGCACCACTAGATTTGGGCCTCATAAAACATAACAACAATTTTATTTACATGGATAACAAGTAATATGCAAAGCCCAACCCATTTGCCTAGGTTTCCATCCGCTACACGCCCCCGTACCAACCAACACACCATTGGGGATTTCTACAATCAATCCACACCACTACACTCCAAGATGGCAATCATGCTGCTCATCAACATATATTGGTCGAAGCCCGTATAATAAATCATGGCATTAGCCGCTACAGTAATTCACAGTAAAAACCGTTACTCATACATATATACAAATAACTTCCTCCTTTCATCACCCAACCCATGCAACATGCACAATAATTTAAAACATGTACAACAGTTTACTTGTAACATATAGTCAGATTATTTACTAACCTGAGGGTCCGCTGTTTAAATCCGAGATTTCGGCTTTTAATGTAACATATTAATCTTATGAGCACATATACATATATACTTTTATTATTAACCAGTTCTAGACAGTGGGGAAGTATTACACACCTGATTCTCGTACTAATGCTTTCTCTACGTCTACGCTACTATTACTCGAAACAACTACTATTGGCCCACGACCTGACTTCGATTTTGGCCCACACCCAATTGGCCAATCTCGCACTACCGAAATAGGTCGCTTCTTGAATTTGGGCGACAGTTTATAGATCCAACCTTCTCTGCTTGACTGTTAGTTGAGTCCATAACAATCCCTTAATCTCTAAACCAAATAAACGATGAGATCTAACTCATTAGTTAAATGTAACCTTTAAAACGAACACTTACCTAGTTAGCCGAATCCCGAATATCTTTGAGAAATTGTCACCACCAACCTTCCTACATTCGGCCATCCTCCAAATATCAAACCAATCAACCTAACCCAAATAGTAATCGGCCAAAGCAAAAGAATCATGGAAGGCCATTCGGCCACACTTACCACTACCTACCTTCGATTTTTCCATCAAATTGGCTTTAATGGGGCAGATTCAGCTTCAAGGGTAAAGAGTATAATCGACAGGGCCTTGGAAATAATGATTTAGATTAGGAGTTTGATAAGAATAAATGAATTGCAGAAAAGGAGAAATCCCGAAACTCATCGGATTACTAAGGAGTATACTCCTTACAGTGCACCTTCGAGAAAACAGAGATCTCCCTTGTAGATTTGGTTATAGAGGAAGAAGATATGCACTAAGAGCATTCGGCTTTCAGAAGCATTTTTGAGGAGAGGAGAAATACTAAGGAGTTTCGGCTAGAAAATAAAAATTAAGGCAAGTGAGTGAAAAGAGTTTCGGCTAGAGAGGAAAAAGTATGAAAGAAAGAGAAGCAAATGGAAGAAAAGGATGATTTCCTCCTATTAAATTCGGCACACACACACCAACACATAGAGTTGGAGTTTCTGCCAACTCTTTCCCTCCTGATAGCCTTCATCTTACCTGATAACCCCAATCCTTATCTTACCTTTAGAAGAGCCCTCACTAAAGCCAACTCCTCCCTCCTTGTTTATCATCTTTTATTACTTAAATAAAAAGAAATAAAGCTCCTAATTAGTAGCCTACATGCCGTCCACCCCTTCCTATTTAAGTGCCGAATTTTGACCCAACTCCTAAGGCTCAATCGGCCACACAAGGCCCAAACTTCTCCCCCTTATGACGTCACCTTTTGCCCACTTAAAACACTTCAATTCTTTGGGCCACAAGCCCAGCTTGTCACTTAATTAACTATCTTCTTAAATTATGAGCTAACACCATTTGTTAGCCACCTAACCTAAATTTTTAAAGCTCAATATTTCACTTTAAATTACCCAGAGCACTAACTTTAACCCTAATTCAAATATTTAATCAAAAAGTCAGCCCAATCTTTAAAATCTCAATTTAACATATTAGACTATCATAAAAATGCGTAGGCCCACTTTAAGAATGTTACAAAAAATTTGTTGTTGGGAACTCTAGTGGAGAGCCAGCAGGGTTAGGACTTAAAAGATATAATTTGTGCCTTAAGACATAAAAATGGGCTTTTAGCCTAGTGGAAGGTGGCATCACATAAGGGTTATAAGGTGGCGTGAAGAGGTCCAAGGTTCGAGTCGCATGTTACCCATTCATTTTAATTAATTTTGGCATTTGCAGGGAGCAGTAGTGGAGTTCAGCTTGGATGCTTGAAACTAGGGAACTGAATGAGGTGGATAATGCGGACAATGTGGTTGATAATGTGGCAGATAAAGGGGGGAAAAGGTGGTGTTATCTAGGCCACTTGTGGAGGTGTGATCAGATAAAGATAAGGGAAAAAGGTTAGGAGTTATCTAGGGAGCAAGGAGGTGGCCGAATTTCCAACTCTTTGAGGAAGGAGGGAATCAATTTTGATGTGGCTAAGGGGTGCCAAAATTTCCCTATTGATAGGATGAGTTTTGAGGTTTTAGAATGGGCATTTTTGACTTTTGTGTAGTAGTGCCGAAAATTGTGTTTAAGTGAGGGGAATATCTCTTCATTTTTGGCATTTGGGTCTTTATTCTCCCATTCTCTTTTCTCATTATTCTGCTAAAGCCGAACCTACCTCTAGTCTACCGAAATCTTCTTTTCTTTACTATTTCTATTGCTCCTTTTTCCTTCCATTCTACTCCTCTCTTTTCAATCGTTTCTTTCTCAAAGAAAAAAAGCTCAAAACTCTTAATTTCAATTCTCATCTCCATTCTTTTCCTAAAAATCAAATGTTCATTATTCTTTTCTTTTCTTCTTTGCCAATTTCTTCATTAAGCCGAATCTCCATAGATCCCTTTGCACCATCTTTCTTTTGATTTTCGCTGAAGTCAAAACCTATTGGAGTAGTCGAATCTGATTGGTGTTAAGGTAAGTGTCGATTTCTTCTATTTCTTTTCTCTTTCAGTCTTGGGAGCCAAAGCCGAATGGCTACTTGGCTTGTTGAGGCTATCGTTTGGTCTAACACTTTCTATCTTCTTGCGTTTTCTTTTGGGGCAACATTTTGGGAATCGAAGTAAAATGGATCATCTAGATCCCAAAAGTCGAAAATCATTAGTTTTCCAAACTCTATCTCCTTCGAGATTTCAAGGTAAGGGGTTCTCTTTAGATTTTCGTTAGGTTCAATTATCGTGTTCGAGATCTTAACCCTATGTTATGGATTAAAAACCATATGTTATGATGGTAGCAACTGGTAAGGTCTTTTGATGGAATCAAATATCGATCGAAGCGAAGGAGAGGTTGGGCAGTAAACCCAAACCCTAAGTTCAAGAAGCGTTCGATGTTTGTCGTCGAGATTGGCCACCGGGTTGTGGACCTAATTCGAACAAAGTCGTAGGCAGTTAGCAGTCATAGCGGCTACTGATAATGTCGACATAGAAAGTATCACCTCATCAGTAATCAGGTGTGTAGATCTTTATCACATAAGTTTTTCTGTATTAAGCATGATATGGGATGAAAAGCTGAAAAAGGCTGTGTGGACAGTCGAATAACCCGTAGGGGTTAGGCTAAGGATGCCGGGTATGTAAACATAGCAAATTCTCTATGTGTATCGATGTATGTGATAACCTGTTATCTTGTAGATGGTATATTGTTCTTGTTTTTGTATGTATGTATACATGGAATGGGGTTGATATGATGAAGGGGAAGAGCATGCTTAATAGGTCACTTGGTGATCGGTGGTTAAACCACGATATGTTATAAGGTCCCATGGTGATCGGTGGCTCTGCCACACTTGATTTTAAGGTCACATAGTGATCGGCATTATAACTGGAAACATGGCTGTCGAAATGGCGTGTAGCGGTTGGTGGGTTGATTGTAGAAATCCCCGCAGTGTGATGGATGGTAAGGGTTGGCGTGTAGAGGATGGAATTTTAGGTTGTGTTGGGTCATTTGGCATGTACTTGTTCTGTTGCCATTTTGTGGGGGCTAGGGCACAAAATGCATTTATGGGCCTCAGGCCGCTTATGTGATCCAGGGATTTACACACTGAGTCTTTGAAACACCCCAAACCCGGCCCAAAAAGTCCAACCGGATTTGTTATGTTCCTCGAATCTAACTTTTCGCAAACTCTTAAAATTTGATGATTTTGTAGAAAATGATTTAACTTAATATTTTAGGTTGAAATCAAATCGTAAAGTAAATTTATGTCTTTTAAAACATTATTTTAAAAAGGAATTAATAAATTAAAAGAAAACCAAATTTAAGGATATTACTATAAAACATTTATATATTAGTGACAAAAACATTTTTAAATTATTTATCGAAAACCATTTAATTAATTACTTAATAATTGTTCATGGCAAAATAAAATAAATTCAAACACCCAAAATTAAAAATAGTTTATAGTGGCCTTATTACATAAAAATAGCAAACCCATAATAAAGTCTAAATAATCAAATTAAATAAGTTTAGATTGGAAAATCTCCAAAATACTTGATACGAGCATTGGCCACCTCGAAATCCTTCTTCTCCGATCCATCGCTACTTAATTATCTGAAAAGTTTATCCCACAAAATGGGTGAGTTATAAACTCAATGTGTAACACATACATCAAAAGCCCATTTTTCATAACACATTTATTCATAGGCCCATTTAAGTTATATTTTGCCCAAAAGCCCATTTAGCTCATAATTAGCTTAAAAGCCCATTTTCATAGCAGATCAAATAATAATCATTCAATATTACAAGTTTATGTACATGAAATGAAATGCAAGCCCGACCCACCTAAATATCCATCCGCTACACACCACTCGTACCAACCAACACACCGTGGGATTACTAAATCGACCCTCCATCCGCTACACACACCATCAGGCGCTTCTGCGATCAACATGCACATCGCCTTTATAATTTTGTGGCAAGGCCACGAGACAAAATTGTGACCAAGTCACTGGATATCAAATATGTGACCAAGTCACCAGATTTCAAATATCGTGACCAAAGTCACCAGATTCAAATATCGTGACCAAGTCACCAAATTCACATATGTGACCAAGTCACGTAAATGTGGTAAACCACCGAATACTTCCTCCTTTATCAAATATACCTATATTCCCATGCACATACATATCATACAATTTTATGCCATTTACCCCACGATCAAAATATAGTCATACTTATTGCACATTTATGCATATAACAAAATTTAACGGAATATTGGGGTAGACATACACGAATATCGTATACCACCGAATGGTATCCAAAAATCATTATTAAACACATTATCGTAAAATCACATATAAAATAGATCTATGAGTTTTTAATGTAGGTTACACACCTTATGATGAAGAGAATGATACTCTCGCTTGCCACACCTAGTTATTTATCACACTTGGTTAGTATAAACTATTGCTAATAAAACTATATTTATTGATGATGGCTCTAAATCCTTACCCTCGATTCTCGAGCAGCAGTTATTTTGGTTTTCTCCACTAGATGGATCAAAACCGGCGATATCCCACCAACGTAAAGTGGTTCTATTGTTACTTTACTTCAAATAATTGATCCTCGTTAGCGGAGGGTCCACAACCCGTGGAAAGTCTCTTACACCGATAACGCCTTCGTTTGTAGTTTGATGGTAAAGAGTACCTCCTCTCTTCCAAACACTACGTACTACCCTTTTCTTACCTATCTTGTTAGTCTTAAATCGTCTCTAAAATAACGTTGATTAGTGATCCATTCTAAAAGAATTGATCGATCGAAATTAAAATCCTTACCTTGATGATCTCGAAAGATCACTTCTTAAAAGTTCGCTTCAACAAAGATCTTTAAAAATCCTTTCCAAGGATTCGGCTAGAGAGAAAAATAAAAGATTTATTTTTCTAAATCAACTATAGTAAAAGGAAATAATGAAAACTATAGACAAACAAAAACCTTACTTTGAGCACTTGAAGATTGACTTTGAACAAGAAAAAGGAGAATAAAATTTGATTTGGTGGTTTCGGTTTTCAAGAAAGAAAAGAAGAAAGAAAATGAAAAATGAAAAGAGAAGGAAAGAGAGGAAGAAAAGAGAAAGAGAAAGGAGATTAAAAGAAGATGATGATGATCCTCAAAAAGAAAAGAGATAGTTTTGGAACCTATGCACATTCGCCAAGGAAAGAAATGAAGAAAATTGGTTCTAGAACTTTTGTAGTTTTACAATGAGAGGGAAAGAGAAGAGAGAAATAGAATGAAAAGAAAAAGAAAATGAGAGAGGATGCTTTTGGTGAAAGTTGAATTGGCACTAGAGAGAAAGAAAAGGATAAGTGTCTTCAAAAGTGACAATATTTTGGTATCAAAAGAAGATAAAGATTTGAGAGGAAAAGAAGAAATAAAAGTACCTATTTGGTCAAAAATGCAATGGCCAAAACAAAGCAAACTTTTACCAAATACCAATAGACAAATTCGCTAAGAGAAAAATATTGGACAAGGAAAAAATGCACAAATGATAACCTTTTGGTCAACAAAAATCTTCTTAATCCCATACCAAAATTTGGCCAACACATTAGCCTACACAATCCCCTTTTTCCTCCACAATTCTTCCCTATCAACTCCATAATTTCCAACACAATTAAACCACTCCCTTAGCCCCTTATGCCGTCTAGGTTCATGGTCAAATGACCATGAACAAACTTCCAAAACATTGCCCACCTATCAAGCCTCTTGTCCCCCCCATCTTATAATCCTATCATGATTCCATGCCATATCTTCTTGCTTACCTTATTCACATGGTCAAATAGCCAAAATTAAGAGAATGCTCATCCATTCTAGAAGGATCTTGGCCGACACTATAGGAAAGGAAACAAAAATAAAAATCCTCCCAATGTTAGCTAGGGATTCAACCTCTCCTCAAGCACTCATCCATGTGTCCTTACCACTTTGCTAATTACTCATCTTATGCTTTAAGCTCCTTGTCATTAATTCTTAAAGCCTATCATGCTTAGCTCCATCTCATTTATTAAACATTTAATAAATCACTAGGCATTCACTTAATTAATGAAGCTCAAAAATAACTTCCAAAACACACTCAACATATTTAAGCATGCAACATCATTCAATTAAGTAAGATGCATAACCCCTAATTATTAGGATGTTATAGTTCTACCCCCTTAGAATAATTTCATCCTCGAAATTACCCGGCCGGAATAAGTGAGGTATTCATTGTACGTGATCGCTTCCTCCTGCTCCCACGAAGCTTCTTCCGATCCATGATTACTCCATAATACTTTGACAAGAGGAACCGACTTTCTCCGTAAAACCTTACATCTCGCTCTAGAATTTGAATTGGCTCCTCTTCATAAGTCAAATCTGGTCTTAATTCCACTCCTCAACTGGCACTACATGAGATGGATCCGATCGATAACAGTGTAACATTGAAACATGGAACACATCGTATTTGCTTCAACTCAAGGTAATTCTAAGCGATATGCCACGATCCGACCCGCCTAAAACCCGATAAGGTCCAATGAACACAGGACTTAGCTTCCTTTGCGACCAAACCTCATTACCTTTTTCCAAGGTGAAACCTTTAGGAAAACTTGGTCCCCACAAGAAACTCTATTTCTTTCCTATTAGATCTGCGTCACGACTTTTGCTCATCAAATGCTTCCTTTAATCGAGCCCAATTACCTTAACCTTTTCTTGATTCAGCCACTATTTTTGACCCAAAATCGGCGTTCCCTAATTACATCCCAACACGTAAGAGTGCGACACTTCCATCCATATAATGCTTCATATGGTGCCATCCGAATCTTGGTTTGGTAATCGTTGTTGTACGCAAATTCTACCAACTGTAAAATTCCTCCCAACTTCCCTTGAAATCTATCACACAACCCCTTAACATATCTTCTAAGATTTGATTACTCTTTCGGTCGACCGTCCGACCGAGGGTGAAATGCAGTCTCAAGTCCAATCTGTGCCCAAAGCACGATACAATGCTTTCCAAATCAGACGAAACCTCGGGTCTCTATCTGAAATGATTGACAACGGCACTCCATGCAATCTCACAATCTCAAATACATATAATTTCTCCAATTTTGAAAAGAGTAATCAACCCGAATCGATAAAATGTGCGATTTATCAATCGGTCCACTATCACCCATACAGAGTCTTTCTTAGTAGGCGTAAGAGGAAGCCCACTAACAAAGTCCATGGTGATTCTCTCCACTTCCATCGTGGAATCTTTATCGGCTAAAGCAATCTCGAAGGTACTTGATGTTCACCTTGACTTGTCGACACGTTAAGCACTTTCCTACAAACTCAGAACTTCCGCTTAAGACCAAAGCCACCAAACCGATCTCGCAAATCTCGGTATAACTTACTTCCTCCGGATGCATAGCATAAGGGCTACCATGCGATTCTCAAGAATCTTTTTGCCTCAACTCCCGATCCTCAAGATACGACTTTACCTTTAAAACATAATACCCCATCACTAAGTTAATACCAAAATTTTCCAATTCTCCACTCAAGACCGCCAAGTTTTGCACTCGATCATTGTCTAACAACTGCCTCTCTTTCACTTGACTCAACCATGTCGGTTTAACTTGTAATTCTGCCAACAAGCTCCTGCCATCGTAAAGACTAAGATGTGCAAACATCGCCCTTAAATCTGACACCACTTTTCGACTTAGAACATCTGCCACCACATTCGCCTTGCCCGGATGGTACTCGATAGAATAGTCGTAGTCTTTCAACAACTCTATCCACCTTCGCTGCCTCAAATTCAATTCTTTCTGAGTCAGTAGATATTTTAGACTTTTGTGGTCCGTGTATATTACTGACTTCTCTCCATATAAGTAATGTCTCCAAACTTTAAGAGCAAAGACTACAGCTGCCAACTCCAAATCATGCGTCGGATAATTAACCTCGTGAGGTCTTAACTGCCGAGACGATATGCAACTACCTTCCGCCTTGCATCGTAACACATCCTAATCCCGTGTGAGAAGCATCACAATACACGATGAAATCCTTTCGCCTCAGTCGAATCAAACCGAGCTTCATCAAAACCTTCTTGAGTTTCTCAAAACTCTCTTGTTGCTTATCACCCCATACGAAGGTACCTCCTTTCTCAACAATTTCGTTAAAGGTGCAATTATCGATGAAAATCCTTCAACAAATCTTATGTAGTATCTTGCTAATCCCAAGAAACTACGCGAACTTCGATTCTGGACTTAGGTGGTTTCCAATCTAGCACAACCTCAATCTTCCGAGGATCCACCCTTATCCCTTCTGCAGACACCACATGGCCTAAAAATGCAACCTCTTTCAGCCAAAATTCACACTTGCTGAATTTGGCATACAGCTTCTTCTCCCTTAAAACTCGCAACACAATTCGAAGATGCTCATCATGTTCTATTTCGGACTTAGAATACACTAGGATGTTGTCTATGAATACCACGATGAATTGATCCAAGTAGGGTTGGAAAATCCGGTTCATCATATCCATGAATGCAGCTGGGGCGTTCGTCAATCCGAATGGCATTACCAGAAATTCATAATGCCTATATCTAGTTCAGAAAGCCGTCTTATGGATATCCGCTTCTTTCACTTTAAGCTGATGATATCCCGACCTTAGATCAATCTTTGAGAATACCGCAGCTCCTTTAAGCTGATCGAATAAGTCGTCGATCCTCGACAAAGGATACGTGTTCTTGATGGTCAGCTTATTCAACTGCCGGTAGTCTATACACATCCTCATCGATCCATCCTTTTTCTTCACAAATAGGACCGGTGCTCCCCATGGAGATACACTAGGTCGGATAAATCCACGATCAAGTAACTCCTGAATCTGAGCCTTAAGTTCCACTAACTCCTTCTTGCCATTCTATATGGAGCAATAGAAGCCGCGCCGCCTTCAATAAATCAATCCCAATTCTACCTCTCGATCCGGAGGCAATCTGGCGCCTTCCTAAAAACATCTACAAATTCACTCACAATCCTCGACTCCTTCAACAGCTTGCTTTTTAGCCTCCAAGGCATTCACCAACATCGGAAGGCTACATCCTTTTCTAACCATCTTTTACGCCTTAAGAGCGGATACTACATTAGATAAGTAATTCCGTCTCTCGCCCATCACTACAACTTCTTTGTCATCAACAGTTCTTATGGACATTCGCTTAGCAAAGACAATCCACCTTTGCACGATACTTCACAAGCCGCCCATGCCTAAGATCGTGTCGAATTCCCGAATGGCAACTCCATTAAATCACCTAAATCGTCCCTTGAACTTCGAAAGGTACCTCCTTAAAGAGTTTGTCTATAACTCACCGCTGCATCCTAAAGGACTAAGTACGATCATCTTCCTAAATACGATCTCGGTTACATGCAAAGTCCCAGATACTTCACTAGCGATATAAGAGTGAGTTGACCCTATGTCTATCAAAGCAATAAAGGGCAACCCGTAAATCGAAACATACCTGATAACATCAAAAGTCCATCGCTTCTCTGCGATTTAATCGCATATACCGACTCTGCCGTCTCGCCTCGAGCTACCACTGCCTCGCTCTGAAGTTCCACGACCTCTACCAGCCATTACCCTTCCATTTGGACCACGGCCCTTATCGATCATTGTTCACCTCTGCCCACCGATTAACGCATACGACTGCCGAAAGGTTCTTATCTCAATTCTTCGGCAATCCTTGATCATATGGTCTTTAGATCCGCACTTGAAACATCCCCCGATCTTTTTCCAACATTCTCCCGAGTGTATTTTTCCACATTGGGTACAAGCACGATTTTGTCCACCCGTAGCAGTCTGCTGACCTCGAGGTTCTTCATTTCTTGGTTTTTTTGGAAATTTCTGGATGACCCTGAAGATCCAAAGCTTCTCTTATTCTTATTCTGGCCTCTCCTCGCTTACGTCTTTTCGTCCTCTTAACCTCTTCAGCTATTCTTGCCCTTTCCACCAAGATTGCAAAATCTCTTTCACAGTGCGGAGCAATCATCACTCGCAATTCATCTCTAAGTCCATCCTCAAATTTGACACACCGTTCATATTCAGTAGCTACTATCCCTCTGGCATATCGGCTAAGTCGCAAAAATTTTGCTTCATATTCAGCTATCGACTTGCTGCCTTGCACTAGATTCAGAAATGCCTTTCTCTGGGAATCGATGTAGCTAGCTCCAACGTATTTTCCTTCGAATTTAATTTTGAAATACCCCCAATCCAGTCGATCCATAGGGGTACTCTCCTTAATAGTGAGCCACCACTGGTAGGCTTCATCACGGAGTAGTGAAATAACACCTTTCAATTTCTCTTTAGCAGTGCAGTCTATATCGTCCATGATCCTTTCGACTGCTTCCAACCAGTATTCCGCTACATTTGGAGCTACTCCAGATACTCCTCTGAAAACCTCAGCTCCATTCGATCTTAGTCTCTCAGCTACTGACTTTCGAGACCCATTTCCAGAACTAGCTTCTGCTACATGTTCCAAAACTCGCAGCACAGCTTGTGATACTGCGTCACCTCCTTCATTTTGCTCTTGAAAATCCACCCAACAGTAGGTGGTGGAGCATTATTTTCTAACCTTGACCAGATCTAACCGGTTCGACACGTACCATTCTTCCTCTTCCACGTCCACGACGACCACGCCCCTAGAGCTCATGTCTACTACGTGTCTTATCTGCTTTTTACTGAAAAGTCTTATGTATTAGAGTCTTTTCACTTCTTATTAAAAGAAAGTCTTATGAAATAGATATTCGGTGGTTTTCCAGTAGTAGCACACATACACCTAGGGTCCATGTCTCTAAAGTTATAGTTTCCTTAAGCTTATCGACTTTCATATCACTTTATCAATAAAGATACATACACGATGGATGCGGGTGAGAACTCCGAAAGTGCCATGCTCTTATAAAACCATTTTTTAACTTAAGAAAACTTTCAAAAAAAAAATCATTTGGGCCATATTTTGAAAACGTTGTGGGCTTCACAACCCAAGGCGAGAGTTTAAAACTGGCTCGATACCAAGTTGAAACACCCCAAACCCGCCCAAAAGTCTAACCGAATTTGTTATGTTCCTCGAATCTAACTTTTCGCAAACTCTTAAAAATTTGATGATTTTGTAGAAAATGATTTAACTTAATATTTTAGGTTGAAATCAAATCGTAAAGTAAATTTATGTCTTTTAAAACATTATTTTAAAAAGGAATTAATAAATTAAAAGAAAACCAAATTTAAGGATATTACTATAAAACATTTATATATTAGTGACAAAAACATTTTTAAATTATTTATCGAAAACCATTTAATTATTTACTTAATAATTGTTCATGGCAAAATAAAATAAATTCAAACACCCAAAAATTAAAAATAGTTTATAGTGGCCTTATTACATAAAAATAGCAAACCCATAATAAAGTCTAAATAATCAAATTAAATAAGTTTAGATTGGAAAATCTCCAAAATACTTAATACTGAGCATTGCCACCTCGAAATCCTCATTCCCCGATCCATCGCACTACTGAATTATCTCAAAAGTTTATCCCACAAAAATGGGTGAGTTATAAACTCAATGTGTAACACATACATCAAAAAGCCCATTTTTCATAACACATTTATTCATAGGCCCATTTAAGTCATATTTGGCCCAAAAGCCCATTTAGCTCATAATTAGCTTAAAAGCCCATTTTCATAGCGAGATCAAATAATAATCATTCAATATTACAAGGTTATGTACATGAAATGAAATGCAAGCCCAACCCACCTAAATATCCATCCGCTACACACCACCGCACCAACCAACACACCGTGGGATTACTAAATCGACCTCCATCCGCTACACACCATCGAAGGCGATTGTTTGCAGTCAACATGCACATCGCCTCTTATAATTTTGTGGCAAGGCCACCAGACAAAATTGTGACCAAGTCACCGGATATCAAATATGTGACCAAGTCACCAGATTTCAAATATGCGTGGCAAGTCACCAGATTCAAATATCGTGACGAAGTCACCAAATTCACATATGTGACCGAAGTCACCAGAAATGTGGTAAAACCACCAGAATACTTCCTCCTTTATCAAATATACCCATATGCCCATGCACATACATATCATACAATTTTTATGCCATTTACCCCACAGATCAAAATATAGTCATACTTATTGCACATTTATGCATATAACAAAATTTAACGGAATATTGGGGTAGACATACCTGAATATCGTATACCACTGAATGGTATCCAAAAATCATTATTAAACACATTATCGTAAAATCACATATAAAAATAGATCTATGAGTTTTTAATGTAGGGTTACACACCTTATGACAGTGAGAATAATACTCTCTCGCTCGTCTACACCTAGTTATTTATCACACTTGGTTAGTATAAACTATTGCTAATAAAACTATATTTATTGATGATGGCTCTAAATCCTTACCCTCGAATTCTCGAACGACAGTTATTTGTGGTTTTTCTCCACTAGATGGATCAAAACCTGCTGATATCCCACCAACGTAAAGTGGTTCGGTTGTTCGCACTACTTCAAATAATTGATCCTCATTAGCAGAGGGTCCACAACCCGGTGGAAAGTCTCTTACACCCGATACTGCCCTTCGTTTGTAGTTTGATGGTAAAAGAGTACCTCCTCTCTTCCAAACACTTCGTACTACCCTTTTCTTACCTATCTTGTTAGTCTTAAATCGTCCCTAAAATAACGTTGATTAGTGATCCATTCTAAAAGAATTGATACGATCGAAATTAAAAATCCTTACCTTGATGATCTCGAAAGATCACTTCTTAAAAGTTGGCTTCAACAAAGATCTTTAAAAATCCTTTCCAAGGATTTGGCCTAGGAGAGAAAAATAAAAGATTTATTTTTCTAAATCAACTATAGTAAAAGGAAATAATGAAAACTATAGACAAACAAAAACCTTACTTTGAGCACTTGAAAATTCGGCTTTGAACAAGAAAAGAGGAGAATAAAAATTTGATTTGGTGGTTTCAGTTTTCAAGAAAGAAAAGAAGAAAGAAAATGAAAAATAAAAGAGAAGGAAAGAGAGAAGGAAGAAAAAGAGAAAGAGAAAGGGAGATTAAAAGAAGATGATGATGATCCTCAAAAAGAAAAGAGATAGTTTTGGAACCTATGCACATTCGGCCAAGGGAAAGAAATGAAGAAAATTGGTTCTAGAACTTTTGTAGTTTCGCAATGAGAGGAAAGAGAGAGAGAAATAGAATGAAAAGAAAAGAAAATGAGAGAGGATGCTTTTGGTGAAAGTTGAATTCTGCACTAGAGAGAAAGAAAAAGGATAAGTGTCTTCAAAAGTGACAATATTTTGGTATCAAAAGAAGATAAAGACTTGAGAGGAAAAGAAGAAATAAAAGTACCTATTTGGTCAAAAATGCAAAGGCCAAAACAAAGCAAACTTTTACCAAATGCCAATAGACAAATTCGCTAAGAGAAAATATTGGACAAGGAAAAAATGCACAAATGACAACCTTTTGGTCAACAAAATCTTCCTAATCCCATACCAAAATTAAGTAACACATTAGCCTACACAATCCCCTTTTTCCTCCACAATTCTTCCCTATCAACTCCATAATTTCCAACACAATTAAACCACTCCCTTAGCCCCTTATATCGTCTAGGTTCATGGTCAAATGACCATGAACAAACTTCCAAAACATTGCCCACTTATCAAGCCTCTTGTCCCCCCTATCTTATCATCCTATCATGATTCCATGCCATATCTTCTTGCTTACCTTATTCACATGGTCAAATAGCCAAAATTAAGAGAATGCTCATCCATTCTAGAAGGATCTTGGCCGACACTATAGGGAAGGAAACAAAAAATAAAAAATCCTCCCAATGTTAGCTAGGGGATTCGAACCTCTCCCCTCAAGCACTCATCCATGTGTCCTTACCACTTTGCTAATTACTCATCTTATGCTTTAAGCTCCTTGTCATTAATTCTTAAAGCCTATCATGCTTAGCTCCATCTCATTTATTAAACATTTAATAAATCACTAGGCATTCACTTAATTAATGAAGCTCAAAAATAACTTCCAAAACACACTCAACATATTTAAGCATGCAACATCATTCAATTAAGTAAGATGCATAACCCCTAATTATTAGGATGTTATAGTCTTGGTGACTCACCCTTTATTTTCTTAACCTTTCAGGTGAGCAGTAGATTATGGATATGAGAGTCGAGGCGGACTCGAGGGGCCATAAAGTCTTTATTTAAGTGAACTTATTTTCTGGTTTCCCTTGGTTTTACTTTTTTTTTTTTGGGTTTATTTTTGTTAGCATGTACTAAGGCCTCTTAGCTTAAATTTTTAATTTACCGTTGTTCATGTTCATGGATTATAAACTTATATTATCAAAGACTTAATTGTAAAGAGAAATGAAAATGGACTTTTCAAAACGTTCAACGCAAAAGCTAAGGTTTCCTTCAAAAATCCCACACTTAATGACTATCTAGTTAACACGAACTGAGTTTTCCAAAGCCAACAGGCAAAGTTTTCAACATAACGTGCTACCAGAAAGTTATGTTTCTTTTCAAATCCATGTTTTTTTTAAAGTAAACAGAGAACTTGAACTTTAACATTCAACCCATAGCATGCCAGATCTGGTCGTAACGTTTGGGCTGGGTTTGGGGTGTTACAATAATAATTCTATTTGAACTTACTAAGCATTCTTAATGCTTAATGTAGTTATTTTCTTCCTTTTTAGATCATCATCATCTTGCGAAACTTGTTGAGCTAGATCAACGAGAAGCACACACTATCAAAATAAGGTAGAATTATGTTCATTTTAAGTCCATTATTTTGGCATCTATATAAGGATAACTTAGTGTACAAATAGTCATGTTTAGTTGAAAGTTATGTGATAAACATGGTAAATGTTGATATTGAACGTTAAGCATAACATATGATATAGTTAATGATTGAATTGGTAAGGTTTGATGCAATGAAAAATAATGATCATGAACTTATTTGAGCCTAGTATGTTTAGAGTTATATAATTAAGTGGTTAAGTTTGATAAGTTGGTGAATGATTAGAAAATGATAATCTTGATAATTAGTCATGATATGTTTATATGTAGCTTGACATATGTGCTTGTTTTGGTTTAGTCTAAGGTAATGTAAGCCCTTGATGCATAAAATGTGCAGGTATGTATGTATTAAATTTGAATGGCTTAGTTTGACTTGGTTAGAGGATAAAGGGATGAATTAAACTTAAATGATGATTATAGACTGAATGTTATGTTAATTGGTTGATTTCAAATGTTATAAACTTGTTTTAGTATGTTTTGTCATATTTTGGTATAGGTAGAATTGGCAAATTAATGGATGCAATAATATGCTTTATTTAGAAACAAGTGAATAGATACCAAATGTGCATTTTGCCAAAAAAAAAACACGGGCAATTTTGTGACCATGAACCCTCAACGTCGCGACATAGGCCAACAGTGAGTGACATCATGTAATAGCCCAAATTTTAGTGATGTAGAAAATAGTGGTTCGAGACCACCAAATCCGACAAATGAACTCGTAGATTATATTATTTAATATTTACGAGCCAAATGTAGCTTTTAAAAGATTTTTAAAATAGTAAATTGTGTTTTATAAAGATTTATTTAGTCAAGAAATTGAGAAAAAGAGGTATCGGGATCTTGGTGTTATAACCGAGTCATAAATATTTTTATAAATATTTACAGAATGTTAATAAGGTAGTATTAAAATTTCGTTAGAAAATTTTGACGTTTGGGTGGTTAATTAAATAAAAAGGACTAAATTGAAAAAGGTGTAAAAGTTGGTAGAAGGATTAAATAGCTTAATTTTCAAATGAGGAAGAACCTAAAGTGCAAATAAGCCCAAAGGAGAAATTTTGGGCGGCAATAGCTGAGAAAAATCAGGAAATGGGTGAAATAAGGGCAAAATTAGCTAAATAAAAATGGGACCAAATTGAAATATCTAGAATTCTCTTCATTTCTCTTCATTTTCATCAGTTGCAAAGCAGTCATGGAAGAGGGTTCAAGTGGTTTTCATACTCTAGCTTCATGTAAGTTTAATTCTTTCTTTCTCGAAATTTCTATGTTTTTTGGACTTTTATAATTGAGTCCAACTTACTATGTCATTAGTTTTTGATTCTATGGCTAATTTTTGAAGTTTATATGAATGAGTGCTGGTAGAATATGATGAGTAAATATATAATTGAAGCTTTAATTTTGATATATGATGATTTTATCAAGTAAATTTGATGGAAATTGGTTTTAGGACCAAATTGAAAAAGAGTTTGGAATTAAGGTCTAATGCTAAATTTATGATTTTTAAGGGTTATGAAGTAGTTTAAAATTATAGAATAGAATAATAATTGAGAAAAATCATCCCAACTGAGGGGTTAATCAGATAAGGACTGAATTGTATGAACTGTAAAATTTGGGGCAAAATGGAAATCAACACTTTGCACTAAAATAGTTTTGGACAGCAGCAGTAGTCTAACTTTGAAAAATCACCAAAAATTGTATAAATTGAATTAGAGGATTAATACAATATGAAATTAAATCTTATTGAGTCCAGTTTCTTATAGAAGAAACGGTGTAAGCAATGGAATTATAAATCATGAGATATAATAGGTTTTATGAGACAACATCAGAATAATTTCGGGTTCCCCTGTTCTGATTTTGAAAAATCATCAAAAATTGTAGAAAAATAAGTAGGGGCGTAAATTTATATGTTTAAAATCCTGAATCAGTCTTTTTTCAAGAGAAACAAACAGGAACATCATCTGAATCCCGTATAAGGAGATAATTAATTTTTAGTGAAGAAGGGTCAGAACTGTCAGACAGCAGAACATGGGTTACTTTAAATAATAAACTGTACTTATTGGCTAAACCAAAAACTCTGAAAATTTTCTAGTAAGAAGATATGTGAGTCTAGTTTTAGGAAAAATTAGTGGATCTTAATTTGGAGTTCTTTAGCTCAATATAAAAATAATTTAGTGACTATGACACGGATGAACAGCCTGAATATTCACATAAATAAATAGAGAAAAATTATAGGTAATGTTATTCTTGATAAATGTGTTATTTATACTAAGGATGTGGAATGGAGAGGAGGAGGAGGAAAATATATGAATGACTTATGCATAAATTGATCAAATGCCCGATTATAATCGATAAACGTTAAATTAGAAATGATATAATGTTTTATTTCAAATATTTATTATGAAACTAAGATTATCGTTATGGTATAAAAATCGAATTGTAAGTTCGTGTAACATGAATTATATTCTTAAATGCTTGAAACATATTTTTATTGATGTGAATATGATTTGGATGTTTATTGTATGATAATTGATGAAGTATTGATATTCTTGATGAAAATGGAAAATAAATCCCGGTTGAATGATAGGAAAATTCGATGGATCTCTGAAAAGCAATTGACGGTAAAAAGGATCTAGCCCAGACAGGTGACCCTGATATAAGCCCTCCCGAAGAATATGTGTGAAAAGGATCTAGCCTGGACGGGTGATCTTGATATAGCCCTCTGAAGAATATGTGGAAAATGAATTTAGCAGGACGGGTAATTCAATTAGGTCTCAATTTAGCTTTGACTGGTAATTCGGATCCAAGCTCATTGGAGTAATTGTCGTTGCGGATTTAGCTCGGACTGGTAATCCCGACAATACTCTATGAGTTTATATTACGAGGATTTAGCTTAGACTAGTAATCCCACTATAAGAAGTGAGGTTCATGGAGTGTGCTCTCTTCGAGGGATTTAGCACGGGTGGTAATCTTCTTGTAAGAAATGAGGTTTCGCGGGAGTGTGCTCTCTAAAAAGGACTTATGTATATATAAGTACGAATTGATGGTTAATGAGATTGTACACCATGAGTGTACTACAGGAAATCCATCGAAATTCCGATGAATTCAACGGGATAAATATGGAAAACGATAAATACATGGAATTATGAAATTGGTGAGCGTATTCACAAGAATTTGTCATTTGAAATTGTGATTGACATGAAGAAATAGCGAATTGCATACTTATGTATGGTTACAAGTATTTATCTGAAACACAAGAAAATGATGGTTATCGATATATGGAAACACGAGACTGTGATATATGAACATGGAATATGATTGATAAATATGTTCATTCATAATTATGGAATTATGTACCTCATGTTACTATTTGCATAAAGATGATATTTCAAATACTTTGATGAGTAAAGCTCACATATAAAATAGTATGAAATCAAGAGAAGTCATCATGAAAATGTATTTAAAATACTAAGATATGGTTGCTATATCGTTAAATGATTACATAATTTGAAATTGTCTATATATATATGAGAAATTTAATGAGAATTGAGCTCATATATGTTTCTTGTTATTTATATAAAGTGTCGACTAACAAATGGTATTAAGTATAAGGCTCGGTTGAATATATTAAATTGATTTTGTATGTATTAAATGTGGGTGAAGAATAAGGATCGGATGAGTGAGAAATATGGTTTGGAAAATAGCTTTATTTGTGAAAATTAACTTTACCACACGACCTAGCAACACGGGCGTGTACTAAGGCGGTGTGACCCGAGTTCCTTCATTGTAACACCCCAAACCCGGCCCAAACACCACAACCGGATCTGGCATGTCACTAAAAAGATTTAGTAAAACATGTCGCATTTTTGGAACACATTTGTCGAGTTTAAACAAGTATTACGGAAAACTTAATGATTTGATAATTTATAAAAGATATAAATTTTATATGATGCCTTTATGAATTAAAAACCGAAATTTAGTACATGCCTTAGTTTATATTTTTCACTAAATTAGGCCCAATAATAGTAAAACCCAAAAGAAAGCCCAAAGTATAAGGCTAGTAGCCCATGGCCTTATTACAATAAAATATAAACCGAAAATAATTTAACTTATTGAAGGAAAATTTAAATAAATGGCGATTTGTCAGTAACAATTCAACTTTTGCATGGCCACCTTGAGCTTCCCTCAGCCAAATCCGATGCACTAAGTGCTACCCAAAAAAAATGTTAAATAATAGGGTGAGTCACAAGACTCGGTGTGCAACCTCGTGCACCATCGACGGGCCTTAGCCCTACGAGGCAGAATAACAAAATATAATATATCGAAATTATGCAAAGCCCAACCTAATCCTAGGTTTCCATCCGCTACACACCACCCTTACCCGCCAATCACACCATTGGAGATTTCTACAATCAACCCACATTGCTACACACCATCGATGGCGGTCATGCTTGCGATTAGTCGCTTCATCGTCGATCATGGCAATAGCCACTACTACGATCATGGTAAAAAGCCACTACAATGCATCATGGCAAAAGCCACTACAATGTAACACTTCCCTTTCATCAATCACCCAACCCCGTGCAATCACGTAAACCGCATACATGTCTATCATATCAAATCAACAGAACCATTCACTTAAGAATGACATAGATCACTAACCTGGTGATTCCCTTTATCCTCCTCGGGTTTTCAACACCATCTTTGGTATTTCAGCATTTAACAGGATATAACAGATTTATAAGCATATACTAACAAACAATCCAAATGGTGTGAGATTTTTGGCAAACTCTACAACCAAGAGATCACTCTTATCATTCTATCTCTTATCCTTAACAGAACACTCATCCAACAGAGACCTACACCACACCAATACTTCCCCTTTATCAGCATTATATCCACATTATTTAAAACATAAAATCCCCTATTTTGTAGCCACATTGCCGTCCTCCTAGCTCTCCTTGGGCTGCTGAAATTGGCCCAATTCCTTGGGCTCCAAGGGCCACATTGGGGCCCCCTTCCTTTTCCTATTGGCGTCACTTATAGCTCCCTCCTACTGTGCCTCTTGTTCCTAGGCCACAAGCCCATTATGCCTATTACACTCTCAATACTTTATTTAAACCCAATAGTCTCTAAACAAAATATTTAGCCAAGACCTTGGCCTATTCCTGAGCCCAATTTGCACCTCTAAACCTCAAATTAACATTTTAAGCATACATCACATAAAATGCACAGGCCCAATAATTCGGGATGTTACAGTTCTACCCCCTTAAAATAAATTTCGGCCTCAAAATTTAACTGATCAGAAGAGATGGGGATACTGCTGTCACATAACATCCTCTGGTTCTCATGTTACTTCCTCCGCACCGTAGTTTCGCCATAAAACCTTGACCAAAGGGACAGACTTCTTTCTCAACACTTTTACATCTCGATCCAAGATTTGCATTGGTTCCTCCTCAAAAGACAAATCTGGCCTTACTTCAATCTCTTCCACAGGCACAACGTGCGATGGATCAAAATGATAACGTCTTAGCATCGAGACATGGAACACGTCATGTATTTGCTCCAACACTGAAGGCAACTCCAATCGATAAGCCATTGGGCCCATGCATTCTAGTACCCAAAAAGGCCTAATAAACTGGGGACTTAGCTTACCCTTCTGACCAAACCTCATTACCTTCTTCCACGGTGATACTTTCAAGAAGACTTGATCTCCTACAGTAAATTCCATCCCCTTCCGTTTAAGATCAGCATACGACTTCTACCGATCAAACGCTTCCTTTAACCGAGCCCGAATTAACCTAACTTTCTCTTCTGTTTCTGACACTAGTTCTGGTCCCAACAGCTGACGCTCATCCAACTCTGTCCAACAAGTTGGGGTATGACATCTCCTTCCGTATAACGCTTCATGAGGCGCCATCCGAATACTAGATTGATAACTATTATTGTATGCGGATTCTACCAAAGGCAAATACTCCTCCCAGCTTCCCCTAAAATCGATGATGCAACCCCTTAGCATATCCTCCAAGATCTGAATTACCTCTCGGATGACCATCGATGCATGGATGGCGATCTTTGAAGTCTAGCCTTGTTCCCATTGCACGATGCGAGCCTTCGGGCCGTGGCGTAAACCTAGGGTCTCTATCGATATAATTGACACGGTACACCATCCGGTCTCACCACCTCGATACATATGACAACTTAGCCAACCTTTGCGAGAGAAAAGTCGACACGAACCAGTATGAAGTGAGCAGACTTCATCAGCCGATCCACAATCACCCAAATTGAATCCTTCTTAGTGGGCGTAAGGGGTAACCCACTAACAAAATCCATTGTGATTCTCTCCCATTTCCACTGTGGAATCTTTACCAGCTACAACAACCCCGAAGGCAACTGGTGTTCTGCTTTCACCTACTGGCATGTCAAACACTTACTCACAAATTTCGTTATCTCTCGCTTCAGACCTAGCCACCAAAATTGTTCTCGCAAATCCCGGTACATCTTAACCCCTCCAGGATGCATAGCATAAGGGCTACTATGCACCTCCTGAAGAATCATCTACCTTAACTCCACATCCTTTGGCATACAAACTCTCTTACAAAAACATAGGACTCCATCATCATTCAAACTATAGTCTTCCCCTTCACCACTTCACACTTGTCAGAGTCGAGCACTCAAAACATCGTCTAGAAGTTGCTTCTCCTTGATCTGACTTTTCCACATAGGTCTTACTTGGAGCTCAGCTACCAAACTTCCATCCTCATACAGACTAAGATGAGCGAACATCGCCCTCAAATCTGCTATCATCTTCCTACACAGCGCATCTGCCACCACGTTAACCTTACCTGGATGATATTCTATTGAGAAGCCATAGTCCTTCAATAGCTCAATCCACCTACGTTGCCTCAGATTCAACTCTTTCTGGGTAAGGAGATACTTCAGGCTCTTATGGTCCGTGTAAATAACCGACTTCTCCCCATACAGGTAGTGCCTCTAAATCTTCAGAGCAAACACTACCGCCGCCAACTCTAAATCGTGCGTAGGGTAGTTCAATTCATGCGGTCTCAACTGTCGATACGCATATGCAACAACTTTTCCATCTTGCATCAACACACATCCTAAACCCTTGTGTGACGCATTCACGATGAGCGGTAAATTCTTTTCCGCCTCGGTGAATTAAAGCGCACTTCCATCAAGATTCTCTTGACTTCTCAAAGCTCTCCTACTGTTTCTCGGTCTATACAAACGACACTCCCTTCCTCAATGACTTAGTTAAAGGTGCTGCTATCAATAAGAACCCTTCAACAAACCTTTTGTAGTACCCAACCAATCCCAAGAAACTTTGAACTTTCGCTACAAACTTTGGGGTTTCCAATCCAATACAGCTTCTATCTTCCGAGTGTCCACCCTAATTCCCTCTGAGAAAACTACATGCCCTAAGAAAGTCACTTCCTTCAGCCAGAACTCACACTTACTAAACTTTGCGTACAACTGCTTTTCCCTCAGAATTTGCAACACCACACGAAGATGTGCATCATGCTCCTCCTCGGACTTGGAGTAAACCAGGATATCGTCGATGAACACCACGATGAACCAATCAAGATACGATTGAAATACCCGATTTATCATATCCATAAATGCCATTGGCGCATTCGTCAACCCGAACGACATCACCAAAAATTTGTAATGAGCGTACCGAGTTCGAAACGCCGTCTTATGAATGTCTCTTTCTTTTACCCTTAATTGATGATATCCCGACCTTAAGTCAATCTTAGAAAAGATCGAAGTTCATTTGAGCTGATCGAACAGGTCATCGATTTTTGGCAGTGGGTACTTGTTCTTAACCGTCAACTTATTCAATTGACGATAGTCCATACACATACGTATGGATTCGTCCTTCTTCTTCACAAACAGGACCGGGGCTCCGCACGGAGACACACTCGATCAGATAAATCCACGATCCAACAGTTCCTGGATCTAGGCTTTGAGTTCTACCAACTCCCTCGGTGCCATTCTGTACGGAGCAATAGACATTGGAGCTGCACCCAGAAGTAGCTCTATTCCAAACTCCACTTCGCCATCCGGGGTAATCTGGCAATTCCTCGGGAAAGACATCATGAAATCCTTGGTGTTCCAACCTCATCGACGACCACCTCCTTAACATCAAAGCAGCGATAAAGGCTAGAAGCGCGTTCGTCCTTTCGAATCATCTTAACGACTTTTAATCTGAGACACTACGTTGGACAAATAATTCCTTCTTCCTCCTAACACAACAACCTCCCCGCCTTCTGGGGTACTCAACACCATGCGCTTAGTCTCACAATCCAACTTAGCACGGGGTTTAGTCAACCAATCCATTCCCAAAATAAGGTCAAACTCTCCAAATGGTAATTCCGTTAAGTCTGCCGGGAACACTACTCCTTGAGTCTCTAAAGGTACGTCCCTAAATAATTTGTCCACTACCCTAGATTGTCCCAATATCAATCAAAGCAAGGTATGGGGTATTAGCAATAAGAAACGTATCGGTTATGACATCCAGTGCATCACCATCCTCTCGTTGACGTGCTGCATAGACTAGACCCGGCTGCCTTGCGTCTACATTTCTAGTACCCCTACCAGGTGCTCCACGACCCCGACCGAATCCATTTCCTCCTCTGGCCACGCCACGACCCCTCGGTACTGGCTGACCACCTCTCCTAACCTGATCAGCACCTCGTCCATGGTCACGTACTGCTCCACACTGGGCCAGATCCTTAATCATATGCTCCGTGGATCCACACATAAAGCATGCACCGGTTCTCCTTCTACACTACCCATAATGCACCTTCCCACACGAAGGACATGATCGATTCTGACCCATCGGAGCACAAGCTGGCCCATCAGACCTAGGCCTTTTCTAAAAATTCCCAGATAATCCTGACGGCCCAAAATTCCTCTTATTCTGATTCTGATCCTTATCCTTATTTTGCTTCTCAGTCCGCTTCACCTCCTCAGATATTTTAGCTTTCTCGACTAGAACCGTAAAGTCCCTTTCTCGCTGCGGTGCCACTAATACCCTCAATTCATCCCTTAGTCCATCCTCGAACCGTACGCAACGCTCATAGTCAGTTGCTACAATCCTTCGGGCGTAACGGCTCAACCGTAAAAATTCGACTTCATATTCTGACACAGACTTACTTCCCTGCACCAAGTTCAGGAATACTCTTCCCTGTGCATCCACATAGCTAGCCCCGATGTACTTTCCCTGGTATGATTCCTTAAAGAAGTCCCAATCAATACGATCTGTGGGAGTACCCTCCTTCACTGTGAGCCACCACTGATAGTTCTCTTCTCGAAGAAGAGACACGACCCCTTTTAACTTTTCCTCCACAGTGAAGTCAAGGTCATCCATTATGCGCTCAGTTGCCTCTAACCAATACTCAGCTGTGTTAGAGGCTACGCCAGAAACTCCCCTAAACATCTCTGCTCCGTTGGCTCGGAGTCGTTCAAACATAGACTTCCGAGCTCCTGAACTCGTGCCTACCCCAGCCACTCTTTCAAGGACCCGCAGCATTGCCTGAGACACTGCATCATCTCCACCCATTTGGTCCTGAAATTATCCCTCCACAGCTGGCAGATCTGGCATCTCATTTCCTGACTCGTGGCCAGACCCTACTGGTTCGGACACGGTTATCCTACCCCTACCACGACCACGCGACGGACGTCCTCGACCCCTTGTATTCATCGTCCCAATATCGTCTTTATCTGATTTAAGAAACTTTTATGAATTATTAACTCTTTCCACTGATTATCCATGAACAATTTTATGAAAAAGTAGTTTGATAGTGGTTCTTTCGAATTTAGAATTATATCTGAAGGTTCAGTCTCAAGTCTACTACCCTAATTCAGAGAATCACATACATTCACAATCAGCATACGGAGGGCATTCACAAACTTACGTTCATCACCTAGGGGCATTTTTGTCCTTTCACTACCCAAGGCATTTTGGTAATTTATCCTAAGGGGTATTTTTGTAATTTTCAAAATAGGGTATCTTGGTGGTTTTACAAAATAGGGGGTATTTTGGAAATTTTACAATCTAGGGGCATTTTGGTAATTTTGTAAATTGGGGGTATTTCGGTAATTTTACAAATCTTGGTAATTTTTTCAAATCTAGGGTATTTTGGGAAATTTTTACAAATCAAGAGTATCTCAAAGATTTTACAAAACTAGGGGGTATTTTAGTGATTTTGCAAAATAGGGTGGCTAGTCCCTTTCGGGTTTTAATTATAAATTTTGGCCCGTCAACAAGTCCTCATGGCTAAGGTGAATAGACACTACGCACCAGGTAGGATTCCAACGAAGAGGAGGTGAGTCACTAGGACTGCTTAAGTACCAAGCTCTCCCTGGATCCAATCCTAGACATGCGTATGCATGTTACCACATCCTAACCCAGTGACTTGTTCACGGACATGTTTAATTAGATTAAGTTTTATGGAGTTTATTGTTTGGTGTAAACTAGGCCTAAGGTCCAATAATTTCTATCTTACTAACCTATGGCCCCATAAAGCCCATTAGGCCCATACATAACACACAATGGTTCGAATACTTACAGCGACTTTGGCCGGAGGCGCAGTGCCATCTTGAGAGAACAATCTTGTATTACATGTTTACGAAAACCCATCTTTAGAAAAGTTTTGAGCCCCAAAACCCCAGCTGAGTTTTGAACTGGGCTCGATACCAATTTGTAACACCTTAAACCCGGCCTAAACACCTTGTTGGATCGGCATGTCACTAAGAAGATTTAGTAAAACATGTCGCATTTTTGGAAAACATTTGTCGAGTTTAAACATGTATTTTGGAGAACTTAATGATTTGATAATTTATAAAAGATATAAATTTTATATGATGCCTTTATGAATTAAAAACTAAAATTTAGTACATGCCTGAGTTTATATTTTTCGCCAAAATTAGGTGTCCAATAATAGTAAAAACCCAAAAGAAAGCCAAAGTATAAGGCTAGTGGCCCATGGCCTTATTACAATAAAATATAAAACCCAAAATAATTTAACTTATTGAAGGAAAATTTAAATAAATGGCGTCTTTGCTGTAACATTTCGAACTCTTGCATGGCCACCTTGCGCTCCCCTCCAGCCCGGTCCCATGCACTAAGTGCTACCTGAAAAAAATGTTAAATAGTAGGTGAGTCACAAGACTCAGTGTGCAACCCTCGTGCACCATCAGACAAGGCCTTAGCCCCACAGAACAGATAACAAATATAATATATCAGGAATTATGCAAAGCCTAACCCAATCCTAGGTTTCCGTCCGCTACACACCACCCTTACCTACCAATCACACCATTGGGGATTTCTACAATCAACCCACACTGCTACACACCATCGATGGCAGTCATGCTACAGTTAGCTGCTCATCGTCAGATCATGGCAATAGCCACTACAACAGATCATGGCAAAAAAAAAAAGCCACTACAACAGATCATGGCAAAAGCCACTACAACAAATCATGGCAAAAGCCACTACAACAGAACACTTCCCCTTTCATCAATCACCCAACCCCGTGCAATCACAAAAACTGGCATACATGTCTATCATATCAAATCAACAGAACCATTCACTTAAGAATGACAGAGATCACTAACCTGGTGATTCGCCTTTACCCTCATCGGGTTTTCAACGACCATCTGGTATTTGGCATTTAACGAGATATAATAGATTTATAAGCATATACTAACAGGCAATCAAATGGTGTGAGAATGTTACACACGATTAATGCGTAGGACTACCTTCTATGTCGATACCCTTGCTAATTGGATCTCACGCATACATCTACAACTTTGCTCAAAAGCTAGAAGAATTGAAGATAAGGCCTCTCTATATTCGCCAAGGGTTAGTGTTTTACCGGATTATCGTTTAAATTAACAGATCTCCTTACCTTGAAATCCCAAAAGTAATCGATCCGAGGTGCTCTTGAACTCGGCTTAGAATTCTAGCGATTGAATCCCTTTAAATCGAGAATCTTGCAAATGAGAGAAAACACGATTAGTTAACCATATAGCCATTCATCTAAGATCTCTAAAAGCTAGAAAAAGATTGAAATCTCATGAATCGACACTTACCTTTAGTTTTCTTCAAGATTCAGCACAAGCAGACACCACAGAAGGAATTTAACAATCACAGGAGATGAGATCTAGGGATTTTGGCTTTTAAAAAAAATCCTGAAAAAGATGAATGAGAGAAATGCTGATGCGTTTTCAGCTTTTGGAAGATCTAGGATGAAAAGATGGGCAAGGAAGTAGATAGAGGGATTCGGCCAAAGTGTTTGCAAGAGAAGAGAAGGTAAATTGCAAGGGTTTCAGTTTCTAACAGAAGGGAAAAAAAAAGAAAAAGAAAAGATGATTCTAGTTTGCCGAAAAGAGAGAAAGCTTGAGGCTATTTCAGAGAACACAATAAAAAATTCGGCATACCCCCTTGCCTATACTGAACCATTTTTTCCCCTCTCTCCTGTGTTTGATTTTGGCCAACTCTGCAACCAAGAGATCACTCTTATCATTCTATCCCTTATCCTTAACAGAACACTCATCCAACAGAGACCTACACTAAACCACTACTTCCCCTTTATCAGTATTATATCGACATAATTTAAAACATTAAATCCCCTATTTTGTAGCCACATTGCCGTCCCCCTAGCTCTTCTTGGGCTGCCAAAATTGGCCCAATTCCTTGGGCTCCAAGCGGCCACACTGGGGCCCCCTTCCTTTGCCTATTGGCGCCACTTATAACTCCCTCCTACTGCTCCTCTTGTTCCTGGGCCACAAGCCCATTGTGCCTATTACACTCTCAATACTTTATTTAAACCCAATAGTCTCTAAACAAAATATTTAGCCAAGACCTCAGCCCATTCCTGAGCCCAATTTGCACCTTTAAACCTCAAATTAACATTTTAAGCATACATCACATAAAATGCACAGGCCCAATAATTCGGGATGTTACATTCATAGATGCAAGTTAGAGAGTTACACGCCTCAGAGGCACGGCCATGTGAGCCACATGGCCATGCCACACGGGAGCGTCCCCAGTCACACGGACGTAGGACCCTTGTAAATGAAATAAATTTTGGGATTTTACAAAAAAATTCATACAATTCTGATTTAGTCCCGACCCGATCCTAATGCATGATTTGGACCTCGAGGGTCCGTTAAAGAAACTTTTATAATCAATTTCAGTATTTGAGCGATAAATGGTTTAAATTGTTTGTAAGTGTTCCATACTCCTCGGTAATGCCTCGTACTTTATTCCAGCAATGGATACTGGTAAGGGGTGTTACATTTAGTGGTATCAGAGATACGGTTTAGTCAGTTCTCGGACCAAACGTAGCATATGTGAAGTCTAGAAATACATGGTATTATAAAACCTGTGATAGTATGATATCTATAACACCCCAAACCCGGCCTATGCATTAAGCCCGAATTTTGGTATGCCACACAAATTTAACGTGCATTCAAATCATTTAACAAGTAAAAATCAAATTCCAAAGCGATTAAGAGAATGACTTTATCAAGAAAAATCGAGGTTTATTTGAAATCCTTGATTAAAAACACAAGAGATTATCATTGGATCTATAGAGTAGTATTTGATTAAAATTTTAAAATTTATTTAATCAAAATATTCTAACAAAGAGTTAAAGGATTTCTGAGTTTTAAAGATATTTAAGAAAACCTTTATTTTATCTGAAAGTTTTAGAAAATCGTTTATGAAAACTAAATCAATCCAACTTAATAAAACTAAAACATAATAAATCCATCCACATAATAAAATCCATAATTAAAAGGCCTTATTACATCGCCAAGTAAAAATAGTACTTAATAAAAAACTTTATAAAAGAAGTCTTAAAGTTTTATAAACCACCATTTGTAGTATAGCCTCCCACGAAGTCATCTCAGGCCAAGTCTCCATCAATTGTTATTACACGAGAGGGGTAAAAAATGGGGTGAGTTACTTAAAACTCGAGTGTAACTCACTTACCATAGTCCACTAGGCCAAGACCATTTAAACATTTATTTGGGCTAAGCCCATTTCAAAATATAATAATTTAGCATATATATAAAAAATTCAAATGATATGAAATTCCCAAAACCAAACCTAGATTTCCATTAGCTACACACCCCTGCCCAACCAACACACTGTGGGGAGCTTTAGTCACCCACCAGCCAACACACCAAAGTAGGCTTTAAGCCCAATATAATATTTGTGTAGCGCCATTTAAATAATTGTGGTAGAACCATCGATCTAGATTTTGGAGCAGCGACCATCGTGAGAGTCACCTATCTAGAATTCGGCATCAAGCCTTTCTTCTCTTCATTATTGATCCCAACCCATGCAATCATGTTTATGCATTACAAAATATTTGTAAAGAAAACCATATTATAATTTATGAACTTTGGCCCATTAAAACACATATCACTTATAGCCCATTTATCAATTATCATAAATGGCCCAATTATCAAATTTCACTTATGGCCCATTTATCGATTATCACATATGGCCCAAATTCTCAATTATCACATATGGCCCAAATTTGCCAAATATCATAGATGGCCCAAATTTATCAAATATCACATATGGCCCAAATTTGCCAAATATCACATATGGCCCAAATTCTCAAATATTACATATGTCCCAAATTTGCCAAATATCACATATGGCCTAAATTCTCAAATATCACACATGGCCCAAATTCTCAAATATCACACACGGCCTAGATTTATCAAATATCACATATAGCCCAAATTTGTCCTTACCTTAATACCTTAAATCCGATTTCAATGGTCCACGATGTTTACGAATACTTGAGTTTTGGCCTCCACTATCACACTATTGTCCAAGGCATTAATATTAACCATGACGAAAAGATTTGAAAAGAATAGTGATGTTTGAGTCTTCTTTACCAAAAGAAAGAAAGATGAACAAAAGAATAAAGAGAGAATATTTATGTGTCAATTTTCCAAGGATGGAAGATGAACAAAGATAGGGTCTTGGGGTTGATGTATATTAACCAAAAGGAAGAAAAAAAATGACCTTTCAAGATGGTATGGTTTCGACAAAATGAGAAAAAGAACTTGGGGAAGTATGGAGAATGATAACTATTTGGTCTAAAAGAAATGACCAAAACCAAAGCAAAATTCTACCTATTACACAAGACACATTCGACTAGGAGAAGAAATTGGAGAGAAAGTTTTGGAGAAAAGCACAAAATGACCAAAAGCCAAAGTGGTCATCTAGCTACCAAAAGCTATCAAAGTTTGACCAACCCTAGCCCCAAAAATCTGTCAAGTACATGGACAATTAGACATTCAAAGCTTTCCAAAACAAAGCCCTTGATCCATGCCTTATGTCCCTTATCACCTTAATTCATGAGATTCTTTTCCTTAAACCTTTACTTACCTTTTTCCTTTGGTCTTCATACCAAAATGATATCCAACTCATCCCTTAACCTTATCCATGACCGATACTTGCTAAAGAAATCAAAAATAAAAGCTTTCAAAATGCATGCTAGGAGATTGAACCTCTCACCTCAAGCAAACATGCATGCGCCAACACCACCTTGTTACTAGCTCATCTTATGCTAGTTTTAACATAAATTTACTTAAACCTCAAAGTCACTTGATCCACTTCAATTAAATACTCCTTACTAAAATTTATTCTAATTAGAATAGTTCTCAAGTCTTCTCAAGACTATACTAATCATGAAAAATTTTATTATACACAAGTTAAGCACTAAAACATGAATCAATTCAATACTCAAATTTTAGGATGTTACAACTCTACCCTCCTTAAAGAAAATTTCATCCTCAAAATTTACACGGCTAAAAGAGATGAGGATATTATTGTCGAATTGCATCCTCGGGGCTCCCAAGTAGCTTCCTCCACTCCGTGATTCGCCATAAAACCTTGACCAGCAGTGCGGTCTTCTTTCTTAACACCTTAACATCTCATCTAAGATTCTCTTTGGTTCCTCCTCGAAAGACAAATCGGCCTTAATTCCACTTCTTCTATCGGTACTATGTGCGATGGATCTGATCTATAGCATCTCGACATAGAAACATGGAAAACACTATGAATTTGACTCAATTTCGGAGGTAAATCAAGTTGATAAGCCACTTTGGTCCTACACTTCAACACACTGTATGTACGGCCCAATGAACCTAGGGCTCAACTTGCCTTTCCTTAGAATCGAAAATCTTTTCCACGGTGAAACTTTCAAAAGACCTAATCTCCCACTACAAACTCAATATCTTTACGCTTCAGATCCAGTATCGACTTTTGTCTATCAAAAGCTTCCTTTAATCGCTTCGAATTACCTTTACTTTTCTTAGTCTCGATATCAATTCGGGACCCAAAGTTGTCGTTCCCTAATTCGATCTAACAAGTAGGAGTACAACATCTACAACCATATAACGCTTCATAGGGTGCCATCCGAATGCTAGGCGATAGGCATGTTGTTATCGTAAACTACGCCAGCGGTGAAAATCCTCCCAACTACCTCTGAAATCAATCACATAACCTCTTAACATGTCTTCCAAAATCTAGATTACTCTTTCTGACTAACCATCTGACTGAGGATGAAAAGCCATACTAAAGTTTAACTTTGTACCCAGAGCCTCATGCAAAGCTTTCCAAAATCATGATGTAAACCGAGGATCCATCGATATGATGAACACATGGTACCCCATGCAACCTCACGATTTTAGATACATACGGTTTAGCCAACTTCTACAACGAGTAATCTGTCTGTTGGTAGAAAATGAGCAGTCTTCATTAATCGATCAACTACCACCCAGGCAGAATCTTTCTTAGTAGGTGTTAAGGGTAACCCACTAACAAAATCCATCGTTATCCACTCACATTTCCATAATGGAATCTTTACTGGTTGTAACAATACCGACGGTAATTGATGTTCTGCCTTTACTTGTTGACAAGTCAAACACTTTCCCACAAAATCAGTAACTTCTCGTTTTAACTTTGGCCACCAATACTGTTCACGGAGATCCCGATACATCTTATTTCCTCCGGGGTGAATAGCATAAGGGCTACTATGCGCCTCTAAAAGAATCATTTGCCTCAAATCTAAATCCTCGGGCATCCAAACCCTTCCACGAAAACACAGTACACCATCTTTGTTCAAACCAAAATCTCCTTTTACACCACTTTTAGCTTGTTGTATTAAAGGACCCAACTTTTCATCAGATAATTGCTTTTCCTTGATTTGCTCCAACCACGAGGCTTCACTTGAATTTCACGGCAAATTGCCATCCTCGCCTAAGCCGAGATGAGCAAACATTGCTCTTAACTCGATACAACCTTACGACTCAGCGCGTCGCCTGGCGTTATCCTTTCCAAAATGATACTCGATTAAGAAATCATTATCTTTTAACAACTCCACCCATCTCCATTGTCTTAAATTCAACTCCTTTTAGGTAAGGAGGTACTTAAGACTCTTATGGTCCGTATAAATGATTGACTTCTCACCGTAAAGATAATGTCTCCAAATCTTTAATGCAAACACTACACATGACCAACTCCAAATCATGAGTAGGATAATTGACTTCGTGCGGCCTCCATTGTCGAGAAGCATAAGCTACCACTTTTCCACTTTGCATCAGTACACATCCTAAACCCGTATGTGACGCATCACAGTAAACGATAAACTCTTTTCTGGCCTCTGGTTGAATCAGTACTGGCACTTCCATTAGAATCGTCTTGGTTTCTCGAAACTTTTTGTTGTTTATCGGTCCACATACGATTACTTCCTTATAGCGACTTAGTTAGGGGTGCATCAATCAACGAAAACCCTCAACAAAGCGTCTATAATAACCAGCCAAACCCAAGAAACTTCGAATCTCAACTACTGACTTTGGCGGTTTCCAATCCAACATAGCCTCTACCTTTCGAGGATCAACTCTTATTCCTTCAGCTGACACTTCATGACCCAAGAAAGTCACTTCCTTCAACCAAAATTCACACTTACTGAATTTGGTATAAAGTTGCTTATCTCTCAAAATTTGCAACACAGTGCGCAGATGAGAGTCATGCTCTTCTTTATTCCTCGAATATACCAAAATGTCATCTATGAACACTACTACGAACCGGTCTAAATAAGGCTGAAAGACTCGATTCATCATATCCATAAATGCAGCTGGTGCATTAGTCAAACCAAACGGCATCACAAAAAACTCATAATGTCCATAGCGAGTTCGGAATGCCGTCTTATGAATATCTGCCTCTTTCACCTTGAGTTGATGATAACCCGATCTCAAATCAATCTTGGAGAAGACTGAAGCACCTCTTAATTGATCAAACAGGTCATCGATTCTCAGCAATGGATACCTATTCTTGATCATAAATTTATTCAAATGCCTATAATCAATGCACATACGCATCGACCCATCTTTCTTCTTAACGAACAAAATCGGTGCTCCCCACGAAAACACACTTGGTCGAATAAATCCCCGATCTAGCAGTTCTTGAATTTGAGCTTTAAGCTCCACTAACTCCTTTGGTGCCATTCTATAAGGAGCAATGGACAGGAAGCGATTTCGAACAAAAGCTCAATGCCAAATTTACTCCTCGATCCAGGTGGGCGAAAGTTCTTGAGGAAAGACATCTGGAAATTCTTTCACCGTTCTCACACCTTTTCTTGATAAATCCTTGGCATCCAAAGCAGCGATGAATGCTAGGAATGCTCTATTCCTTTTCGCACCAACTTTTACGCATTCAAAGCGAGATACCACATTTGCCAAAAAGTTTCTTTGCTCGCCTATCATTATTATCTCCTCATCATCCACGGTCCTAATTGACATCCGTTTTTGGCACAATTCAATTGCTTGGATGCTTCACCAACCAATCCATGCCCAAAATAAGATCAAACTCACGAAAGGCAATTCCATCAAATGCGCTAGAAATACCTCTCTTTGAATCTCTAAGGGCACATCTACGAATAATTTATTCACTATTACCGAACATCCTAAAGGACTAATTACCGTCATCTCTCTATCAATGATCTTAGATCTAATATTTAGGTTTCCAGATATAGCACTAGCAATATACGGGTAGGTAGATTCGATATCTATCAAAGTAGTAACAGGTACATCAGAATGAAGAACATACCTGTTATCACATTAGGTGCATCGCCGTCCTCACGACGCCTGACAGCATAGACCAATCTTGGTTGTCTTGCCTCCGTGTTACCTCTAACACCATTACCTCGACCCGGTGCACCTTTTTCACGTCCGTTACCATTACCACCACGACCTCTTGGTGGCTGCTGAGTACCTTTAGCTGGCTGAGCCTCAGGGTTACGAGCTTCCTGAGTCGTTTCAGTCCATTGAGGACAATTCTTAAACTGATGATCCTTGGATCCATATTTAAAACAGGCTCCAGTTTTCCTTCAACATTCTCCAGGATGTAGTCTACCAAAGTCGGCACATTCTCGAATCTAATTGGTAGTCATAGATGCCCTAACTTGAACTGGCTCATCATTCCTTGGCCTCTTTTGAAATCTTTTAGAAGAACCAGAATACTGAAAATCCCTCTTGCCTCTTACTTTCTCCCGATTCTGGCGTTCTGAATTCTTAGCCTATTCAGCTATCTTAGCTTTCTCTACAAGTGAGGTAAAAGTTCGCACTTGTTGTGGGGCTATCAGTACCCGTAACTCATCATTCAGTCCATCCTCAAAGCGTACACAACGCTCATAATCAGTCTACACTATAGTATAAGCATAATGACTCAAACGAAGAAATTTTGCCTCGTAGGCTGCCACAGTCTTACTTTCTAGAACCAAATTCAGGAGTTCTTTCCTTCGGGCATCTATATAACTTGTTCCAACGTACTTCCCTTGGAAAGCAACTTTAAAGAAATCCCAATTAACCAATGCAGCCTCGGTGCCTTCTCGAACAGTAAGCCACCATTGATCGCCTCGTCTCTTAGCAAAGACACGGCTCCTCTCGGTTTACGCTGGGCATGCACTCCAAATCATCCATAATTCGTTCTCTGACCTCAAACCAATATTACGCCACATTGAGCTACACGAGACACCTCACAAAATTTACGCACCACTAGACTTGAGTCGTTTCGATATTGATCCGTGAGCTCTGGCCCGATTACGCTCCGGCTACTCTTTCTAGGACTCGCAACATTGCTTGAGTCAAAGCATTATCCTCATTGGCATGATCATGAGATCGATTTAAGCTCTCGAATGGCGCAGTGCATCCATTTACGGTATATGACCGGCGCTTGGATCGACACCTCGTCCTCTACCACGCCCACGTCTCGGCGTCCACGACCACTTCCTCTAGTGCTCATATTGACTAATTCGTTTTAATCTGATTACAAGTTTTATGAATCGAATATTATTTCGATGTTTATTAACGATATTTTATGAGATATAAGAGATAGGGTTGTTTTCGCAATCACATCCTATAGTCTCGATCTCTATCATTTTCAACACCTAAAACTAGAAGTTCTAGAATATTCCTTAGGTCTCATCACAGAAATAAACATTTAATAAACAAATACTTACTGAACATACTTACTTGACATGGTGCCGGATGCTCGTGGTGCCATACTACCTTTAAAACATAAAGTTTAGAAATTTAAGTGGTTTTTTAAACAAAATCATCGTTGAACCCAAACCATAGCCGAGTTTTGAAATTGGGCTCTGATACTATAAAATGTAACACCCCAAACCCGGCCTATGCATTAAGCCCGAATTTTGGCATGCCACACAAATTTAACGTGCATTCAATCATTTAACGAAGTAAAAATCAAATTCCAAAATGATTAAGAGAATGACTTTATCGAAAAAAATCAAGGTTTATTTGAAATCCTTGATTAAAAACACAAGAGATTCTCATTGGATCTATAGAGTAGTATTTGATTAAAATTTTAAAATTTATTTAATGAAAATATTCTAATAAAGAGTTAAAGGATTTCTGAGTTTTAAAGATATTTAAGAAAACATTTATTTTATCTGAAAGTTTTAGAAAATCATTTATGAAAAACTAAATCAATCCAACTTAATAAAACTAAAACATAATAAATCCATCCACATAATAAAATCCATAATTAAAAAGGCCTTATTACATCGCCGTTAAAAATAGTACTTAATAAAAAAATTTATAAAAGAAGTCTTAAGTTTTATAAACCACCATTTGTAGTATAGCCTCCCCACGAAGTCATCTCCAACCTAAGTCTCCATCAATTGTTATTACCTGAGAGGGGTAAAAAAATGGGGTGAGTTACTTAGAACTCAGTGTGTAACTCACTTACCATAGTCCACTGGGCCAAGACCATTTAAACATTTATTTGGGCCTAAGCCCATTTCAAAATATAATAATTTAGCATATATATTGTAATATCCTAAAAAAATTAGAGTATTATCTTATTATTTGTGTTGGCTCGGGTATGAGTTTTGTGTGTTTAGCATAGTCTTGTGAAGGCTTGATTTTATTTTCTGAAGCTAGAATAATTCTTAGTATTGAAAATTTAGTGAAGTGGATTAGATGAACCTGAAACTTAAGTTAATTTAAGTGTTAAATTCTAGCACATGAGGAGTTAGTGGCAAGGTGGTTATGATGCATGAAAGGTTGCTTGAGGGAAGTGGTTCGAGTAGCATGGATTCCATTTGAAAGATTTTATTTTTATGCATCATTGCATTAAGTGTCGGCCAAGTTTTGCATTTGGTAAGTTGGACTTTCAATTTTTATGGCAAGTTGAATAGTAAATTAGGAAAGCATGAACTTTGGGAAAGGAATCATATGGATTAAGGAAGGATAGGGGACATAAGGCTTGGTCTAAGGTGAGGTTTTGGAAGCTTTTTAATGGCTAATTGTCCATGAATGTGGACGGTATGGGTGTCTAGGGGTTGGCTGAATGTTGATAGGATTTTGGGGGGATTAGTGGTCAATTCTTAGCATTTTGTGCATCTTTTGCATTTTTCTTTTCCTCTCAAAATCTTCCTCCTTAGCAGAATGTGTCTTGGACATTAGGTGCAATTTTGTTTTTGTTTTGGCTTTCATCCTTGAACAAAATCCTAATTGCCTTCTCTCTTTTCATCTTTGAAACTGAAACCACACTTAGCACTTTGTGCTCTTTTCTTTTTCGGCAAACAAGGTGTTTGGCCGAATCTCTTTCTCCCATCCCTTTCCTTTTCTTTTCATAATTGTTAAAAACCTACATCTTTTCTTTTACTTTCTTTTTTTGGCCCAATCTTCCTTCCCAAATTCTCTTTTCTTTTCTTCCATTGTTTGCTCAAGCCGAATCCTCCTTCTCTTAATTTCCCTTTTCTTTTCCTTTCTCTTTCTTCACTCTAGCCGAAATTATTTGATAGTCTTTTATCCACCATAGCCGAATCTTCTTTCTCTCTTTTGGTGTTATCTCGACCGAATAACAACAAGGGTAGGTCTTCTTTTGGTTTTCTTCAATCGATTTTGGAAAGGGGTAAGCGTTCTTGGTCGTATTTCTTTTGTTTCTTTTCTCTTTCTTTATTTATTCTCATGAGGGCAAAAGCCAAATTTTGGGCACTTGTTAACAACGTTTTAATCATTCTTAGGAACCGATATTCTTTTAGGCTCTTTGGGACTTTGGAAGCAAACGATTTAATCCTATTTCTCTAAATGAAGTTGGTAAGTCAAGTGGTAAGGATTTATGTTGGTTTATTATTCTTTAAGAGGATGTTAGGCCGAAGGCTATTGAGACTAAGGTTGGTTGTTGGCGAATGGTCTATGGTATTAATCTTAGTGTTGGCGAATGTAGGACAAGGAGATCTAATCTGATGATCGGGTTTTGGGATTTAGTGATTTCGCTATTATCGGTGTGTACCTTACACACTTCATAACTTCGATAATATAAATATATAAATATTCTAATCTTGTTGTTAAAGCCAAAAATTATGAGATTTTCAATATGATCTGTATGGGTATGAGCAAGGAATCGGGTAAGTCCGTTTCGATATGACTTTTGCAATATGGCGCATGATGATCGATTTATGATATATTTGCTATGTGATTCCTAATAAAGTATAATGGCATGTTTTGTTTAAATGTTACATTGGTATGGGTGATATGAGAGGAGGGGGAAGGATTTGATATCCGTGTCTTTGGGACACCAGAGGTTTGGCACCTCATAGCGACTCGTCTCAGTGGCTTAGCACCACCGTGGGTTGGCCCCACATTTGATGTATTGAGATTATCGCCGATGATTTGGTATCACACATAGGTTGGCCCATAACTTGATTACTCGTGACTTTGGGTCACCAGTGGTTTAGCACCACATTATTGGATATCGTGACTTTGGGTCACCGTGGTTTGGGACCACCAGTGGTTTGGTACCACACGGGGTAGAAAAGGAGTTGTGGATGGCTTGGTTGGGTGCATTTTATATATATATTGCTTGGTTATGAATTGTGTAAGAATGTTGCATTAATCGGGGGAAGGATTTATGCACTGAGTCTTGGTGACTCACCTTCTCCTTTATCTTTTCAGGTGAATCTTAGATCGCGGAGGAGGAGCCGAATGAACTCAAGGAGGCCATGCAATAAAATTCGATTTTACATGAACTTCGTTTTGGGTACTTTATTTTATTTTTATTTGGTTAACATCTTTATTTGGATTTGTAATAAGGCAACTTTAATTATGTTTTGGATTATTTATATGCTTTGGACTTGTTTTTTTAACATGGCTAAATAATCATCATGATTTATCTAATAATTGAGCCCAAAGTTTTCTAAACTATAAAAGCGCATTAGTTTTCAAAATCTTACCATCGGGTAATAAAAATCATTTAATAGTAAAATTTCAACTTAAATGTTTTCGACAACTTAAATGATTTACAAATTGAAGTTTCTTCACTCAAATGCAAATGGTTTTCAAAGTAATAATTTGGGTTTTTCTTAAAATGACATAAATGTTTTCTAACGTATGGATTGTCAACTAAGTTTTAAAAAGATTTACTTACGGGATTTTAAAAGTAAATTATCGATTTTTAACTAATCATGCACTAATTTTTTTAATTTTAATCGGAAACTCAATTTTCTTCAAAACGTTCTCCTCTGTGGCATGTCAGATTCGGTCATGGCGTATTGATCGGGTTTGGGGTGTTATAAATTGGTATCAGATCCAAGTTCAAAAGCTGGGCTGTAGGCCCAAGGCCCAAAATGATTTAAAGTATGGTCTTAAAATGTTTTTGTTGAAAATTATATGATTAGAAAGGCATGGCACCGAGTTTTCGGCACCGATCCGCTCGGGTAAGTACTTCAAACTGTTGATTTTGATGATATAATGATGATGGTATGACTGTATAGTAGTAGGAACTATTCTAGAGACTCAAAACTATAGGTTGCATGTACTCGCGGAATAACTTCTTATTAAAATTATTCATAAAATTGTGTTTTAAAGATAGGGGAATGATGTCTAAGCATAAAACTTTTAAATCAGAAAAGTCAAGACTTTAGAAATGAGCACTCGAGGTCGAGGTCGAGGTCATGTTATGCGTGGGCCTTGTAGGGTAGGATGGTGTAATACGAACCAGTGAGTCTGGTCGGAGGTCGGAAAATGAGATACCGTACCTCCACCATTTGTAGGTGGTGAGTTTGAGGATCAAATGGGGATGACCTGATGTCTCGAGCGATCTTTGCGAGTTCTTAAGAGAGTAGCTGGAGTAGGTGGAGGTGCGGGAGCTCGAAATTAGTACTGGCGACTCAGAGCCAATGGAGCCGAGGTATTTTGAGGTGTTTGGTGTAGCTCCAGTCTGTTGAGTATTGGTTAGAGGCGGAGGCGAATCATGGATGACTTGGATCGAATCTTGAGGAAAAGTTGAAATGGATAGTGTCGCTTCTTGGGATGAGTCATATCGGTGGTGGCTCACAGTGAGGAATAGTCTTTGCGGAGGATCTTACTTGGGATTATTTTAAGGCGTGTCGGAAGAAATATATTGGGTCTAGTTACATTGATGTGCGATTAAGGCATTTACGAGTTTGGTTCGGGGAGTAAGTCCGTATCGAATATGAGGTAGAATTTTAAGATTGGTAGGTATCTTTGGAGGTATTGTGGCTTCGGGGCACGAGTGATGTGTCCGGTTCGAAGATAGATTGAGGGACGAGCTGAGATTGCTGATTGCTCCACATCGAGGGCGAGAGTTTCTTGTGCTAGTTGAAAAGACTAAGATTCTTTGAAGGGATAAAGGAATCAAGGCGAGTCTAAGGAATAAACATAAGAGGGTTTTGGATCATACGGGTCAGCCGGTAATTCTCAGAAGAGAGCTAGGCAGAGTGGGCCGAATCAATCTGGAAGGCTATTCTTGCTAATCGAGGGACCAGTAGCATTATAACAGATGTGGGAAATATCATTAGGGCGAATGTTGGGTGGTGGAAAAGGATGTTTTGAGTGTGGTTCACTAGATCATCATGTGAGGGATTGTCCACGTAAGCTAGCCGGGAATCGGTGAGGTCAAGGTCGGTGCTCGATTCGAGAAAGGAGGACCGTCACCACGAGAGGTCGTGGTAATGGTAGAGGAGGTAATGGTTCTAGTCGAGGCCGCATGAGCATCAGGCGGAGAATACAGTAACAACGAGGCAAAACGGCTGGTTTGGTGTATCTGTGAGGCGTCGTGAAGAGGCGATGCATCGGGCGTCATAACAGATGCGTTCTTAATCTTTGGTACACCATATCTTGCTTTGATAGATGTGGGTTCAACGCATTCAGTATGTTGCTAGTTGCATAGTAAGGACCATGAACTTAGACTCGAGACTACTTACAGGGAGATGGCGATGAATTAGTCCTCTAGGTCACTTTGTAGAAGTAAATAAAATTTGTATAGAGGTGTACCCTAGAACTCAAGGGTAGTGTTTGTAGTGATCGATGGGCGTCGTTTGGGGAGATCGATCGATTCTTAGGATGGACTGGTTGGTCAAGTACCGGGCAAGTTTGGATTCTTGTTGCTAAGCGCATGGTGTTGAAGACAACTGAGGGTAAAGAGGTGGTTATGATAGGTAATAGAAGAGATTATCTATCCAACGTGGTATCTACGTTGAAAGCTGAGAAGATGGTCAGGAAGGGCTGTGAGGCATTTGTGGTTAATGTGTGTGCATTGGAGGCTAAGGAGTATACTGTAGGGAATGTCCGAATGATAAGAGAGTATGCTGACGTATTTCCAGAAGAACTTCCGGGACTGCCTCCGGATCGTGAAGTTAAATTTGGTATAGATCTGTTACCCGAAACTGCGCTAGTGTCTATCGCTCCGTATAGGATGGCACCAAAGGAATTAGTGGAATTAAAGGCTTAGATTCAGGAGTTGTTGGATCGAGGTTTTATTCGACCAAGTGTTTCGCCTTGGGGAGCACCGGTACTTTTTGTCAAGAAGAAGGATGGTTCGATGCGGATGTGTATAGATTACCGCCAGTTGAATAAGCTGACGATCAAAAACAAGTATCCTTTGCCGAGGATAGATGACTTGTTTGATCAGCTTAAAGGGGCAACGATTTTCTCCAAGATTAATTTAAGGTCTGGATATCATCAGTTAAAGGTGAAAGAGGCTGATATCTATAAGACGGCATTTCGCACTCTGTATGGGCACTACGAGTTTCTGGTAATGCCGTTTGGGTTGACTAACGTGCCGATAGCATTCATGGACATGATGAATCGGGTATTCCAGCAATTTTGGATCAGTTTGTTGTGGTATTTATAGACGATATTTTGGTATACTCCAAGTCAGAGGAGGAGCATGATGCACATTTGCGAGTAGTGTTGCAGATTCTGAGGGAAAAACAGCTTTATGCTAAATTTAGTAAGTGCGAGTTCTAGCTTAGGGAGGTGACTTTCTTGGGTCACGTAGTATCGGTGAGGGATTAGAGTGGATCCTCGAAGATCGAGCGGTGTTGGATTGGAAGCCGCCTAAGTCGATGGTGAGATTCGGAGTTTTCTAGATGCGGCGGTATTGCAGAAGGTTTGTAGAGGGTTTTCTTTGATCGCGATACCTATGACCAAGTTATTGAGGAAAGGAGTTCCATTTGTGTGGGCTGAGAAGCAACAAGAAAGTTTCGACAAGTTGAAGAAGATTACGATTGAAGCTCAATTTTGATTCAACTTTGAGGCGGGCAAGGAATTCACGGTTTCTTGTGATGCATCACATATCTTGGCTTGGGATGTGTCTTGATCTGAGGAAGGAAAGGTAGTGGCTTATGCATCCCGACAGTTGAGACCACATGAGGTTAACTATCAAACGCATGACTTAGAACTAGCCACGATGGTTTTCGCTTTGAAGATATGGAGACACTATTTATGCAGAGAGAAATCGATAGTCTATCTTGATCACAAGAGTCTAAAGTATCTTTTGACTCGGAAGGATTTAATTTGAGGCGTATGAGATGGATTGAGTTGTTGAAGCACTACGACTGTTCGATTGAGTATCATCCGGGCAAGGCTAACGTGGTGGCAGACGCGTTGAGCCCTAAGGTTGTATCAGACTTAAGATCAATGTTTGCTCGTCTTAGTTTATACGATGATGGGAGTCTTTTGGCAGAATTGCAAGTCAAGCCAACTTGGTTAGAACAGATCAAGAAGAAGCAGTTAGAAGATGATGGTTTGAATGATCGGAGGTTGCGAGTTCGAGAATGGTGGTTTAGAGGATTATAGTTTGTCGGTGATGGAGTGTTGTGTTTTCAAGGAGAGCTTATATGCCAAAGGATGTTGAGTTGAGGCAAAGGATTCTTGGGACGCACATAGTAGCCCATCGCTATGCATCCCGGAGGTAGCAAGATGTATCGAGTTTAAGAGAGCAATTTTGGTGGCGGTGCAGGCGAGGAAATGGCGAGTTTGTGGATAGATGTCGGCGTGTCGGAGTCAAAGCGAGCATCGATTCACGTCTGGATTACTTCAGCCAGTGAAGATTCCACAGTGGAAGTGGAAAGGATTACTATGGACTTTGTCATTGGATTACCTCTTACACCTCATAAGAAAGACTCAGTTTGGGTGATTGTGGATCGTCTGACTAAGTCAGCTCATTTCATTCCGGTAAGGGTGGATTACTCGTTTCAGAAGTTAGCTAAGTTGTATGTGGCGAGAGATAGTAAGGTTGCACGGTGTGCGTTGTCGATCATCTCGGACGAGAGATCCTAGATTCGTCGAGGTTTTGGAGCGTTACATCAAGCTTTGGAGTGCGTGGTTGGATTTGATCAGTATTTCATCCACATGATCGTGAGCGATCGAAAAGGGTTATCTGATTTTAGAGGATATGTTGAGAGGTTGTGTTTTGGACTTCAGAGGCAGCTGGGAAGAGTTTTTACCATTAGTTGAGTTCGCATACAAAAATAGTTATCAGGCAAGCATTAAGATGGCACCATATGAGGCGTTGTATGGTAGGAGGTGTCGCACACCTACATGCGGAGACGAGTTGGGTGGCGTCGGATGTTAGGACCAGAGTTGGTTGCGGCGAGGATAAGGTGAAGTTGATTCGAGCTCGTTTGAAGGAAGCTTGGATGGCGAAGTCATATGCCGATCTCAAGCGGAGGGATATAGGTTTCTTGTGGGTGACCAGGTCTTCTTGAAGGTATCGCCATGGAAGAAAGTATTAAGATTTGGGAGAAAAGGCAAGTTAAGCCTAAGGTTTATTGGGCGGTATAAGGTGTTGAGACGAGTGGGACCAGTAGCTTATCAGCTCGAGTTGCCAGTAGAACTGAGCCAGATTCACAATGTATTCCATGTCTCCATGCTTAGACTCTATCATTCTGATCCATCGCATGTCGTGGCAGTGGAAGAATTAGAGGTGAGTCCAGTTGTGGTGGAAGAGGAACGGTCTGATTCTAGATCGAGGCGTGAAAGTTTTGCGTAAGAAGTCGGTTCCTTTAGCGAAGGTTTTATGGCGAAACCATGGCATAGAAGAAGCTACGGAGGCAAGAAAGATGCAATGAAGCGATGGTACCCTCAACTCTTTTGATCAGGTAATTTCGAGGACGAAATTTTCTTAAGGGGGTAGAATTGTAATATCCTAAAAAATTAGAGTATTATCTTATTATTTGTGTTGGCTCGGGTATGAATTTTGTGTGTTTAGTATAGTCTTGTGAAGGCTTGATTTTATTTTATGAAGCTAGAATAATTATTAGTATTGAAAATTTAGTGAATTGGATTAGGTGAACTGACACTTAAGTTAATTTAAATGTTAAATTCTAGCACATGAGGAGTTAGTGGCAAAGCGGTTATGGCGCATGAAAGGTTGCTTGAGGAAGTGGTTGAGTAGCATGGATTGCATTTGGAAGATTTTATTTTATGCATCATTGCATTAAGTGTCGAGCCAAGTTTTGCATTTGGTAAGTTGGACTTTCAATTTTTATGGCAAGTTGAATAGTAAATTAGGAAAGCTTGAACTTTGGGAAAGGAATCATATGGATTAAGGAAGGATAGGGGACATAAGGCTTAGTTTAAGGTGAGGTTTTTGGAAGCTTTTTAATGGCTAATTGTCCATGAATGTGGACGGTATGGGTATCTAAGGGGGTTGGCCGAATGTTGATAGGATTTTGAGGGGATTAGTTGGTCAATTCTTAGCATTTTGTGCATCTTTTGCATTTTTTCTTTTCCTCTCCAAAATCTTCCTCCTTAGCCGAATGTCTCTTGGACATTAGGTGCAATTTTGTTTTTGTTTTGGCTTTCATCCTTGAACCAAATCCTAATTGCCTTCTCTCTTTTCTTCTTTGAAACCGAAACCACACTTAGCACTTTGTGCTCTTTTCTTTTTCGGCAAACAAGGTGTTTGGCCGAATCTCTTTCTCCCAGCCCTTTTCTTTTCTTTTAATAATTGTTAAAAACCTACATCTTTTCTTTTACTTTCTTTTTTTGGCCGAATCTTCTTCCTTCCCAAATTCTCTTTTCTTTTTTTCCATTGCTTTCTCAAGCCGAATCCTCCTTCTCCTAATTTCCCTTTTTTTTTCCTTTCTCTTTCTTCACTCTAGCTGAAATTATTTGATAGTCTTCTATCCACCATAGCTGAATCTTCTTTCTCTCTTTTGGTGTTATCTTGGCCGAATAACAACAAGGGTAGGTCTTCTTTTGGTTTTCTTCAATTGGTTTTGGAAAGGGGTAAGTGTTCTTGGCCGTATTTCTTTTGTTTCTTTTCTCTCTCTCTATTTATTCTCATGAGGGCAAAAGCCAAATTTTGGGCACTTGTTAACAAGGTTTTAATCATTCTTAGGAACCGATATTCTTTTAGGCTCTTCGGGACTTTGGAAGCAAACGATTTAATCCTATTTCTCTAGCAAACGAAGTTGGTAAGTCAAGTGGTAAGGATTTATGTTGGTTTATTATTCTTTAAGAGGATGTTAAGTAGAAGGCTATTCGGACTAAGGTTGGTTGTTGGCGAATGGTCTATGGTATTAATCTTAGTGTTGGTGAATGTAGGACAAGGAGATCTAGTCACGGTAGATCGGGTCTTGAGATTTAGTGATTTCGCTATTATCGGTGTGTACCTTACACACTTCATAACTTCGTAATATAAATATATAAATATTCTAATCTTGTTGTTAAAGCCAAAACTATGAGATTTTCAATATGATACCGTATGGGTATGAGCAAGGAATTGGGTAAGTCCGTTTGATATGACTTTTGCAATATGATGCATGATGATCGATTTATGATATATTTGCTATGTGATTCCTAATAAAGTATAATGGCATGTTTTGTTTAAATGTTACATTGGTATGGGTGATATGAGAGGAGGGAAGGATTTGATATCCGTGTCTTTGGGACACGGAGGTTTGGCACCTCCGTGGTTTGGTACCACAGTTATTTAGCGTCTTTGGGACACGGAGGTTTGGCACCTCATAGCGACTAGTCTCGGTGGCTTAGCACCACCGGGGTTGGCCCCATTTGATGTATTGGGATTGTCGCCATGATTTGGTATCACCGTAGGTTGGCCCCACAACTTGATTATTCGTGACTTTGGGTCACCGGTGGTTTAGTACCACATTATTGGATATCGTGACTTTGGGTCACCGATGGTTTAGCACCACCAGTGGTTTGGTACCACACGGGGTAGAAAAGGAGTTGTGGATGGCTAGGTTGGGTGCATTTTATATATATATTTAATGGTTATGAATTTTGTAAGAATGTTGCATTAATCGGGGGAAGGATTTATGCACTGAGTCTTGGTGACTCACCTTCTCCTTTATCTTTTCATGTGAATCTTAGATCGCGGAGGAGGAGCCGGATGAACTCAAGGAGGCCATGCAATAAAATTCAGTTTTACATGAACTTCGTTTTGGGTACTTTATTTTATTTTTTATTTGGTTAACATCTTTATTTGGATTTGTAATAAGGCCTCTTTAATTATGTTTTTGGATTATTTATATGCTTTGGACTTGTTTTTTTAGACATGGCTAAATAATCATCATGGTTGATCTAATAATTGAGCCCAAAGTTTTCTAAACTATAAAAGTGCATTAGTTTTCAAAATCTTACCATCGGGTAATATAAATCGTTTAATAGTAAAATTTCAACTTAAATGTTTTCGACAACTTAAATGATTTACAAATTGAAGTTTCTACACTCAAATGCAAATGGTTTTCAAAGTAATAATTTGGGTTTTTCTTAAAATGACATAAATGTTTTCTAACCTATGGATTGTCAACTAAGTTTTAAAAAGATTTACTTACGGGATTTTAAAAGTAAACTATCGATTTTTAACTAATCATGCACTAATTTTTTTTAATTTTAATCGAAAACTCAATTTTCTTCAAAACGTTCTCCTCTGTGGCATGTCAGATTCGGTCATGGCGTATTGACCGGGTTTGGGGTGTTACATATATAAAAAAAATGCAAATGATATGCAATTCCCAAAACCAAACCTAGATTTCCATCCGCTACACACCCCCGTACCTAACTAGCACACCTGTGGGGAGCTTTAGTCACCCACCCCGCCAACACACCAAAGTAGGCTTTAAGCCCAATATAATATTTGTGGAAGCGGCCATTTAAATAATTGTGGTAGAACCACCGATCTAGATTTTGAGCAGCGACCATCGTGTGATCACCTATCTAGAATACGGCATCAAGCCTTTCTTCTCTTCATCATTGATCCCAACCCATGCAATCATGTTTATGCATTACAAAATATTTGTAAAGAAAACCATATTATAATTTATGAATTTTGGCCCATTAAAACACATATCACTTATAGCCCATTTATCAATTATCATAAATGGCCCAATTATCAAATTTCACTTATGGCCCATTTATCGATTATCACATATGGCCCAATTCTCAATTATCACATATGGCCCAAATTTGCCAAATATCATATATGGCCCAAATTTATCAAATATCACATATATTAAATTTGCCAAATATCACATATGGCCCAAATTCTCAAATATTACATATATTAAAATTTTCCAAATATCACATATGGCCCAAATTCTCAAATATCACACATGGCCTAAATTCTCAAATATCACACATGGCCCAAATTTATCAAATATCACATATAGCCCAAATTTGTAATGGCCCAAATTTTCACTTATTATAGTTTTAGCCATTAAGGGCGATTTCAAAATTTTACGATCTTAATCTGATTTCATGATCTTAACACTAAAGTGTCGATAATACCATATTTTTCGATTTCACCAACTTTGCGATTTTTAATCCAACTTTTACTACTGTATAGCCATCTAACCCATGAGATATAGTGTGAGATTACACACCTGATTACGGTGAGAACTACACTCTCCCGCTCGTCGATATCTAAACACACATTACGAAGGATTAGAACACTAAAATTTAATATTAAACTATTCTAATATTGAGCGATCTAAATCTTACCCTCGAAATTTTGAATAACCACTATTTGCAATTTCTCTCCGATCAAAGGTTCAGAACCACGAGTAAACAATGGTTCGGGGGTACGTACGACTTTGAATAATTAGTTTTTGCCGGATGAGGGTCCACAACCCGGTGGAAAATCTCGAATTCCCGAAACAGTCCTTCTCTTGAATTTAGGGGGAATAATGGAACCACCCCTCTTACGAACACTATTTACTACTCCTTTCGTCCCTATTTTGATTGTCTTCAAAGACAAAGAATCATTAGTCCTAACAATATATCGAAAATCTTAATACTAAAGACTTGAAGAGTGTAATTGGTTTACCTTAATAATCCCTTACCTTTAACACCTTAAATCTGATTTCAACGATCTATGACGTTTCTGAACACTTGAGTTTCGACCCTCCACTATCACACTATTGTCCAAGGCTTCAAAGAAGAAAAGAAAATATTGAAGAGAAAACATATGTATAAGAAAAGATTTGGCTATGAATAAACAAAGAAAAGAAGAATGATTGAGCAAAAATTTTACCATTAATATTGGCCATGAAGAAAGGATTTGAAAAGAATAGTGATGTTTGAGTCTTCTTTACCAAAAAGAAAGAAAGATGAACAAAAGAATAAAGAGAATGTTTATGTGTCGATTTTCCAAGGATGGAAGATAAACAAAGATAGGGTCTTGGGGTTGATGTATATTATTAAAAAGGAAGAAAAGAAAATGACCTTTCAAGATGGTATGGTTTCAAAAAAATGAGAAAAAGAACTTGGGGAAGTATAGAGAATGCTAACTATTTGGTCTAAAAGAAATGACCATAACCAAAGCAAAATTCTACCTATTACACAAGACACATTAACTAGGGAGAAGAAATTGGAGAGAAAAGTTTTGGAGAAAAGCACAAAATGACCAAAAGCCAAAGTGGTCATCTAGCTACCAAAAGCTATCAAAGTTTTGGCCAACCCCTAGCTCCAAAAACCATCCAAGTACATGGACAATTAGCCATTCAAAGCTTTCCAAAACAAAGCCCTTGATCCATGCCTTATGTCCCTTATCACCTTAATTCATGAGATTCTTTTCCTTAAACCTTTACTTACCTTTTTTCCTTTGGTCTTCATACCAAAAATGATATCCGACTCATCCCTTAACCTTATCCATGATCGACACTTGCTAAGGAAAGAAAAAAATAAAAGCTTTCAAAATGCATGCTAGGAGATTCGAACCTCTCACCTCAAGCAAACATGCATGCGCCAACACCACCTTGTTTCTAGCTCATCTTATGCTAGTTTTTAACACTTAAATTTACTTAAACCTCAAAGTCACTTGATCCACTTCAATTAAATACTCCTTACTAAAATTTATTCTAATTCCGAATAGTTCTCAAGTCTTCTCAAGACTATACTAATCATGAAAAATTTTATTATACACAAGTTAAGCACTAAAACATGAATCAATTCAATACTCAAATTTTAGGATGTTACAATATCTCTAAACCTTGATGAGAATTATTTTACTAATAGATAGAGATGTTTCCAACCGAACTAATTCCAATAGTGATGAAAGTGATATTTGAGTATTTTATAGAAAAGGAATTGCCTATGATGAGTAAAGATTTATAAAGGTACAAAATAAATGTTTGTAATGAATATATTGATGATAAATATATTGATGATAAAAGTCATGTTATATGTGTATATATAAAAGCTAAATTTTAAGGCTTTATGACCTCTGCCCTTATAAGTATAGTTTTATACTGATGAAATTTACTAGATTTATATTGATTAAGTTTACAAGTGTGAAATTGAAGAGTTCAGTGGTTAAATGATTAATAATGTAGACAAAGCTAAGAATGGGTTGGTTAGTAAAGATGATTATGACTGAGATATCAAAAAAAATTTTTTGAAGGTTATTCAGAATACGCAATATTACTGTTAAGAAAGAAGTTATTCATGAGTAATCGATTTATTTAGGTATGGTATTTACAAAACGAATTTACTTGAAAACTTCTTCTGAATTAGTTCCTTTAGTGAACTGAATAATTTGATATTATTGATTGCTTTAGTAGTCAGTGGAGTAGTAATGAAGTCATAAAAATATCTAAAAGCAGTTGTTATAATTTGATATGATGTAGCGATTTCTTTTGAGTATTTTATATGATCTGCTATTTTCAGAAATATATGTGATGTTCATTTTCAAATGTGATTCTTATTTACATGAAAAGATTGTTTGATTATGATATTGGAAGAAATTATTGAAAGTCTTGATAAACTATAAGCAGTACTGTTCTATCATTCTCTGGTATTCTAATCGATTATGCTTGAGAGAATACTTGATGAAAACATTCATATGATATTGTTTTCTACTTCTATTGGGTCGAAGCTCCGAATTGCAAATATGATTTATTCGTGAAAGATATTTATTGACCGAAGATGAAAGTTACATTGGCCAAGCACGATTCTGGTTCAAATTTAAATCGGGTATGAAAGTTGTGATTTACAGTGATATATCATTGAGTGGGTAAACAGTGTTTTAATGCAGTAAGACAAAGTAATGGTCTATACTTTTAAACAATTAAAAATTGTATGAAAAAGAATTACCTGATATATGATTTAGAAGTAGCCATTAATGTTTACTATTAGTCAGTGAAAAATATCTGAACCTCTCTATTGAAGGAATTTTCGAGGACGAAAATTCTTAAAGGGAGGAGAGTTGTAATAGCCTAAATTTCAGCAATGTCGGAAATAGTGGTTCGAGACCACAAAATCTGACAAATGAACTCGTAGATTATATTATTTAATATTCTGAACCAAATGTAGCTTTTAAAAGATTTTTGAAATAGTAAATTGTGTTTTATTTTATTTAGTCAAGAAATTGAGAAAAAGAGGTATCGAGATCTTGGTGTTATAAACCGAGTCATAAATATTTTTATAAATATTTACGAATTTCAATAAGGTAGTATTAAAATTTTGTTAGAAAATTTTGACGTTTGGGTAGTTAATTAAATAAAAAAGACTAAATTGAAAAAGGTGTAAAAATTGCTAGAATGATTAAATAGCTTAATTTTCAAATGAGGAAGGACCTAAAGTGCAAATAAGCCCAAAGGAGAAATTTTGGGCGGCAATAGCTGAAAAAAATCAGGAAATGGGTGAAATAAGGGCAAAATTAGAAAATTGCCAAAATTAGCTAAATAAAAATGGGAACAAATTAGAATATCTAAAATTTTCTTCATTTCTCATCATTTTCATCAGCTAAAAATAGCCATGGAAGAGAGTTCAAGTTGGTTTTCATACTCTAGCTTCATGTAAGTTTAATTCTTTCTTTCTCCTTGAAATTTCTATGTTTTTGGACTTTACAATTGAGTCCAACTTACTATGTCATTAGTTTTTGATTCAATGGCTAATTTTTAAAGTTTGTATGGATGAGTGCTGGAATAATATGATGAATAAATATAGAATTGAATCTTTAATTTTGATATATGATGATTTTATCAAGTAAATTTGATGGACCTTTGGTTTTAGGACCTAATTGTAAAAGAGTTTGGAATTAAGGTCTAATGCTAAATTTATGATTTTCAAGAGTTATGAAGTAGTTTAAAAGGATAGAATAAAATATTAATTGAGAAAAATTAGCCCAACTAAGGGGTTAATCGGATAAGGACTGAATTGTATGAACTGTGAAATTTAGGGCACAATGGAAATCAACACTTTGCACTAAAATAGTTTTGGACAGCAGCAGTAGTCTAACTTTGAAAAATCACCAAATATTTTATAAATTTAATTAGAGGATGAATAAATTATATAATTAAAGCTTATTGAGTCTAGTTTCTTATAGAAGAAATGGTGTAATCAATGGAATTGTAAATCATGAGATATAATAGGTTATATGAGACAAGGTCGAATGATTTCAGGTTCCCCTATTCTGACTTTGGAAAAATCATATAAAATTGGAGAAAAATAATTAGGGGCTTAAATTTATATGTTTAAAATCTTGGATCAGTTTATTTTCAATAGAAACAAACAAGAATATCATCCGAATCCCATATGAGGAGATAATTAATTTTTAGTGAAGAAGGGTTGAAACTGTCAGACAGCAGAATAGGGGTTACTTTAAATAATAAACTGTACTTATTGGGCAAACAAAAAATCCTAAAAATTTTATGGTAATTGAGTCTAGTTTCATTTAAAATTAGCGGATCTTAATTTTGAGTTTTGTATCTCAAGATAAAAATAATTTAGTGACAATTACACGGATGAATAGCTTGAATATTCACATAAATAAATAGTGAAAAATTTTAGATAATGTTACGTACAAATGTGTTATTTATACTAAGGATGTGGAATGGAGAGGAGGACGAGGAAAATATATGAATGACTTATGCATAAATTGGTCAAATGTCCGATATCGATAAACGTTGAATTAGAAATGATATAATGTTTTATTTCAAATATTTATTATGAAACTAAGATTATCGTTATGGTATAAAAATCAATTGTAAGTTAGTGTAACATGAATTATATTCTTAAATGCTTGAAACATATATTTTATTGATGTGAATATGATTTGGATGTTTATTGTATGATAATTGATGAAATATTGATATTCTTGATGAAAATGGAAAATAAATCCCGGTTGATGAAAGGAAAATTCGATGGATCTCTGAAAAGGAATTGACGGTAAAAAGGATCTAGCCCGGACAAGTGATCCTATCCTGATATAGCCCTCCCAAAGAATATGTGTGAAAAGGATCCAGCCCGAACAGGTGATCCTGAAATAAGCCCTCCCGAAGAATATGTGTGAAAAGGATCTAGCCTGGACGGGTGATCTTGATATATCCTTCCCGAAGAATATATGGAAAATGGATTTTTCTTGGACGGGTAATCCGAATTAGGGTCTAAATTTAGTCTGGACTGGTAAGTCAGATCCAAGCTCATTAGAGTAATTGTCGTTGCAGGGGATTTAGCCTGGACTGGTAATCCGACAATACTCTATGAGTTTATATTACAGGGGATTTAGCTTGGACTGGTAATCTCGATGTAAGAAATGAGGTTCGCGAGAGTGTGCTCTCTTACAGGGGATTTAGCCTTGACTGGTAATCCTACTGTAAGAAATGAGGTTCGAGGGAGTGTGCTCTCTGAAAAGGACTTATGTATATATGAGTACAAATTGACGGTTAATGAGATTATACACCATGAGTGTACTATAGGAAATCCATCGAAATTTCGATGAATTCAACGAGATAAATATGGAAAACTGTAAGTACATGGAATTATGATATTGGTGAGCGTATTCACAAGAATTTGTCATTCAAAATTGTGATTGACAGGAACAAATAGCGAATTGCATACTTATGTATGGTTACAAGTATTTATCTGTGTGATAGCCTGAAATAGGGCCTAAACGAAATAGTGGTTTTGAAACCACAATTCTGAAGTAGAAAAATTATTCTGATTAATTTTTATAATTTATCGAGTGATTCGATGCATGTGTTAGAATATTGATAGAAAATTTCATGAATTGTATGTCTAATTTGCCTATTAGGACTTAATTGCAAAAGTTGATAAATATGAGTTCTAGATGTTAAAGGATTTAATTGAATAGCATAATTAAAGTAGAGGTTCTTAAATGGTAATTATACCATTAGGCTTTCATGGACAAAAATGGACACACATAGGTAGAAATAACCAAAGTTTTTAATGAAGGGTATTTTAATCATCTAGTGATTAAAAGATTAAAAAAAAGGAAAAAGATGGCAAAATATGTCCATCTTCTTCATTAGACAAAATTTCAAAGGTTCTCCATAGCTAGGGTTTGTTTCAAGCTTCCAAGCTCCATAGTAAGTGATTCCAAGCCCCGTTTTTAATGTTCCTTACGTTTTTGGAGTCCCGGTAACTCGATTTAGCTTATGCTAGCAATAATTTAACCTAAGGTTCATATTTGGAAAAATACCCATAGGTAAAATGTATTTATTTTTATTTATTATGATAGAATATGAGGTTTTAAATTATGCTAAACAACTTTTGCTAAGCGATTTTAAGTGAAAGCAGAGTAAGGCGGCTTAATCGGTAAAAATACCTAATGTTCATAAGTATATGTTACAGTGAGAATTTGATGTTATTATAGAAGGGAAAAATAATCAGCATGTCATGAAACATAAGAATAAGGGACAAAGTTTGATTTCTGAGCTTTGGGGAAAAAGTGTAAATATATGAAACTTTAGGGGTAAAAACATAATTTTGCCAAAATATTGTGTATGAATTGTATTTGAATGGAATGTTGATAAAATGTATTAAATTGTGCTAATATAGACCAAGAAAGAAGGAATAGTGAAGGTGATCGGGGAAAAGAGAAGGTTATCGACTAATTTACGAAAATAGTCGTTTTGCATCCGAAGTAAGTTATGTGTAAATAATAGCAATATATTTTTATAAATTTTGAATTGTATTTGATTTGTGAATTACTATTGAATGTGGAAGAAAAAATATTCATGTGATAAAGTGTGAAAAATATAAAGTTGGTAATGACAATATATGTAACACCCAAACCAGGGCCTATGCGTTAAGATGAGATTTGGTTTGTCACACAAATCGAACATCCATTTAATTCTCCAATGATTTAGGTAAAACAGTTCTACAAAACCTTTTGAAAGTGAAATTTAGTAAAAATCAAGAATTTGATAAAGAAATACTAGTTTGAAATCTTATCATTTAGTATTTAATTATCAAAAACCTTTAAGTAGTTTTTTAAAAAAAAGTTCAAAAGAATTTTGAAAACAAGAATATTTAAAGAATCACATATGTTTTAAAAAAAATATTTAAGGAAACATTATTGAATTAACATCAACCCATATTAAGTGTCTAAAACAAAATTAAATCCATCCACACATAAAAATCTATAAAATATTAATAAAGGCCTTATTACATCATACCCAAAATAGTAATTAAATAAAAATACTTAATAAAAGTTCATAGTTTATAAAACCCAAGTTCGAAGTATGGCCTCCACGAAGTCATCCTCGGCCCAAGCCTCCGTCAATTGCCATTACCTGACAGAGTGAGTTACTCAAAACTCAGTGTATAATTCACTTACCACATTCATTGGGCCAGATCTGTAACACCCCAAACCCGGCCCAAACATTTCGACCAAATCTGGTATGTTACAGAAGAAAATTTGTTGAAAACCCCCTTTTCATTACTTTAAATTTCTGGTAAAAAGATTATAGTTTTGTTTAAAACATTTGAGGTGTATAAAAAGTCAACACTTAGCTTTGTTATTTAAAATCTGTTAAGTCATGTTGTTACCAATTCTGTCAATGTACCCGATGGTACGAAAGAAAATCATTTACGTTTGAATTTGAGAAACTTGTGTAACCATTTTAAAGTCATTAAACAGTTTAAATAATTCATCCAAAACATGTAAAATAGTAAAAATAAAATCTTAGGAGGCCTTATTACAACTTGAACAAATAAAACCAAAAATAAAATAAAAATAATTCAAAGTTTGTCTAATCCATATTTTCACTGCATGGCCACCTCGTCCACCCGGCGCCTCATCCGCGATCTACGAGTCACCTGAAAAATATTAAAGGAGAAGGTGAGTCACCAAGACTCAATGTGTAACCCTTCCCTCGGTTTAGTGCAACATCATACACAATTTATAACTAAATTTAACATCCACTAAGTTTAACATGCACCCAACCTAACCAACCAAAACACCTTTCTCTACCCCTGTGGTACCAAACCCTTTGGTGGTGCCAAACCACCGGTGACTCAAAGTCACGATATCCATCAACATTGTGGTGCCAAACCACTTTGGTGACTCAAGTCACATATAATAAGTTGTGGGGCCAACCCGTGTGATACCAAATCATGGCGTCAATCCCATAATATCATCAGTGGGGCCAACCCTTTGTGGTGCTAAGCCATTTGGGACAAGGCGCTATGAGGTGCCAAACCTCACGGTGGCCGTAGTCACGAAATGTGGTACCAAACCACCGGTGTCCGTCGACACGAATATCACTTCCCCTCCACTCATTTAACCCACACATTTATGATATGCATAAATCATGCCAAACATGTTTATTTAATAACATATCTTGAGTTTATCAAAAGCCATCTTCTTATATACCACATATACCAAATATGTCAAGCATCATATACAAACTCATATTGACAAGGACTTACCTGGATCCTTTCTTATACCTTTATGGTATTAAATCCAAATCTACACAATCCGGTTTAGCATACACAATATATCTGACACATTAGTTAGTTATAAAATGTGTATGTACACACTATTCTAATGATAGCTCTTAATCCAGAAGAGTCGATTACCACACTAGACTTCCTTGCCCTATATTCGACCATACATGAAAGTTAGTGCCCCAAACCATTCGGCAACCCAAAATAATTCCAAAGGGTTTCACATGAACCGAAACCTTACCTGCCGTCCTTTAAATACTAGCCACCACACACCAAGTGTTTCTGCTTCCCTATAATCGGCAATCACATACCCATATTAATAGCCTTCGGCTTTCGAACACTAAATAAATAATTTACTAAAATAGATCCTTACCACCACTTATCAAGACTAATTGTTAACGAATGGAGGCTTGACTTAATAGTTCAAAAATCCCAGAGTACCTTCACAATCGGTTGGACAAAGAAATCCTGAAAGCTCCCTTAAATCGACTATGGCCTCCCTACAATTGATTTGATCATATTAGTAAGAGTCTTAGGCCATTCGGCCATAACCTTGAACCTAAAAGAGGTGATTACCCCTTACCTTGATAATTGTTTGACCTCTATCCACCACTAGTCGGCACCACTTGTGATGTTAAGGGTTTACTACCCTTAAAGAAGGAACAGGAACCAAATGCTAGAGTGGATGACACCTTCCCTAAGGGTTTCACTCAAAAGAAGAAAAGGAAGTGGGGGTTGACCTTACAAGAAAGAAGAGAGATTAAAGGAGGGTCTTGGAGTGTTTGACTTTGTAAAAGAAGAAAGAAATTAGATGGGGAATGAGGGAGATTTGGCCAACAACCCAAAAAAAGAAACAAAGAGAACTTCTTTGAATGATTTGGCACTCCTTGTTTAATACTAAACCGAAAATAGATAGGCCTAGAGAGTCCCTATTTCAGCCATAACCTCTCCCCTCTTTGTGATAATTCAGCCTTAATTATCAAAGATAATGCATGATTTATCTTCCTTTAATCTCCTATCCTCTCTTCATACAATTTAAATGGAAATAAACTTACTAATACTACTCCCTTCCAGCCGATTAAGTGCAAAAAAAATAAGCCTTATCTTTATCAATTCAAGAGTCCACAAACATGCCATCACTCCCTCTCCCATACACGGCTACGGAAAATAAAATCAAAAGCCTTCTTAGGTTCGAACACAGGACCTAAAGGAGTATTGCCATGACCCTCCCTTAAACGCCCCATGCCATCTCTCCCCATTAGACTTTCATGTCATAAAACCCCCTCATTAAACTTTAAAGCCTTACTACTTAAGCCCATCACCTTATATACAAAAAAAAAAAAAAAGCATAAGCGCCCTCACATCACTCGAACCCGTGACTGCGCCCTCTTCACCTCCAACACTTAAGTAGCATGGAACCACTTAGCCAATTAGTTCTTTGTGTCAAGTTCCTTTCGAAAATTTTCTTAACCCCTATCTCACCTAGCTTCCCTCCTTTAAGCACTTAAAAAGAAATTTTAACCCTAAGTCAGGCCTAGCTCGGGTTTATTTCTAGACCTTAGAACATGCCAAATAAATCATAGTATTTATTTCTTCAAGCACACACACACATGGGAACAAATAATTAAATTTTCAAACAACCCCTAATTCAGGATGTTACAGTTCTACCCCCTTAAAAGAATTTCGGCCTCGAAATTACCTGGATTAGAAGAGTTGGGGGTATTGCTGCCGCATCACATCCTCGGGTTCCCATGTGGCCTCCTCCGTACCATGATTCCGCCATAACACCTTTACCAAAGGCACTGACTTCCTACGTAGAACTTTGACATCACGATCCAAGATCTGAACTGGTTCTTCCTCGAAAGATAAGTCCGAGTTTACCTCAATCTCGCCATCGCACAACGTGTGATGGATCGTAGATATCTTCTAAGCATCGACACATGGAAGGCGTCATGAATCATGTCTTAACTCTGCGGCACTCGGTGATAAGCTACTGGGTCCCCTTTCGCTTCACTCATCAGATATGGTCAGATGAACCTTGGGCTTAGCTTCCTTTTCGCCCAAATCTCAATTCCTTTTTCCAAGGTGACACCTTTAGAAAAACTTTATCTCTTACTGCATATTCCATCTCCTTGCGCTTAAAATCAGCATAAGACTTTTGCCTATCTGACGCTTCCTTAAGATGAGCCCGAATCACCTTAACTTTATCTTGGGTTTACATTACCAATTTCGGACCCAAAACTTGTCGTTCACCCAACTCCGTCCAACACATAGAGTACGGCATTTCCGTCCATCTGATGCTTCATATGGTGCCATCTGGATACTCGCGATAGCTTGTTGTTATAAGTGAATTACGCCAGCAGTAGATACTCTTCCCAACCGCCATGAAATCCGAACACAACCTCTTAGCATATCTTCTAAAATCAGATGACCCTTTCGATCGCCCTTCGATTGTGGATGGAAAGTCAGATCGAAATCAATCGTGTACCCAAAGCTTGATGCAAGGCTTTCCGAACCTTGACGTAAATCTGGGATCCCTATCTGAGATGATCGATACTGGCACTCCATGCAACCTCACTATTTTTGACACATACTGGTTTAGCTAGCTTCGAAGTGAGTAATCCACCCTTATCGGTATGAAGTGAGTGATTTAGTCGACGGTCCACAATCACCCAAATCTGCGTCCTTCTTCTTTGGTAGCGGGGTATGTGACAAAATTCACGGTGATCCTCTCCCATTTCCACGAGGGATCTTTCTTGGTTGAAGTAACCACGATGGCAACCGGTGTTCACCTTAACTTGCGACACGTCGGACACCTTCCCACAAATTCGATTACCTCGGCGCTTCATTACAGCCACACGAACTATTTATGCAAATCTCCATACATCTTGCTACCTCCAGGATGCATAGCGTATGGGCTGCTATGTGCATCTTGAAGAATTATTTGCCTCAATTCAACATCCTTCGACATACAAGCTCGCCCTTGAAAACATAATACTCCATCACCAGACAAACTATACCCTTCCAAACCACCATCTTGAACTTGCAATCTCCGCGCATTCAAACCTTCATCTACTAACTACTTTTCCTTAATGTCCTTGATCCAAGTTGGCTTTACTTGCAGCTCTGCCAAAAGACTTCCATCATCGTATAGACTAAGGTGAGCAAACATCGCCCTTAAGTCCGTCACAACTTTTCGACTCAAAGCGTCAGCTACCACGTTAGCCTTGCCCGGATGGTATTCAATTGAACAGTCGTAGTCTTTTAACAGTTCAATCTATCGGCGCTGCCTCAAATTCAAATCCTTCTGAGTCAAAAGATACCTCAGACTTTTGTGATCCGTGTAAACTATTAACTTTTCCCCATACAAGTAATGCCTCTATATTTTCAAAGTGAAGACTACTGCCGCTAATTCCAAGTTGTGAGTCGGATAATTAACCTCATGCGGTCTTAGCTGACGGGATGCATAGGCCACTACCTTCCCTTCCTGTATCAATACATATCCCAACCCCGTATGGGACGCATCACAGTAAACCGTAAACAACTTCCCTGCCTCAGGCTGTATTAGAACTGGAGCTTCCGTCAGAATCTTCCTTAGCTTATCAAAACTTTCCTACTGTTTCTCCGACCATACAAATGGAACTCCTTTTCTTAATAACTTAGTTAGTGGGGCTGCGATTAAAGAGAACCCTTCTACAAATCTTCGATAGTACCCTGCCAGACCCAGAAAACTTCGAATTTCTGCCACTGACTTAGGCGATTTCCAATCCAACACCGCTTCAACCTTGCGAGGGTCCACTCTAATCCCTTCCGCTGACACCACGTGACCTAAGAAAGCCACCTCCCTAAGCTAAAATTCACATTTACTGAATTTGGCATATAACTGCTTCTCCCTCAGTACTTGTAGAACTATACACAAATGCATGTCATGCTCCTCCTCCATCTTTGAATAAACCAATATGTCGTCTATAAACACCACGACAAATTGATCCAAGTACTGCTGAAACACCCTATTCATTAAGTCCATGAACACTGCAGGTGCATTGGTCAACCCAAATGGCATCACTAGAAACTCATAATACCTATAGCGAGTACGGAATGCCGTCTTGTGAACATCACCCTCCTTCACCTTAAGTTGATAATAACCCGACCTAAGGTCTATCTTCGAGAAAACTGATGCACCCTTCAGTTGGTCAAACAAGTCATCAATCTGGGGCAACGGATACTTATTTTTGATCGTTAACTTGTTTAGCTGACGGTAGTCGATACACATCCGCATTGACCAGTCTTTCTTCTTGACAAATAGTACAGGTGCTCCCCACGGAGATATACTTGGTCGGATAAACCCTCGGTCCAAGAGTTCCTAAATTTGACCTTCAGCTCCACCAATTCCTTCGGTGCCATTCGGTATGGTGCTATAGACACAGGCGCCGTTTCGGGTAATAAGTCTATACCGAATTCAACTTCCCGATCTGGAGGCAGACCCGAAAGTTCTTGTAGAAACACATCAGTGAATTCCCCTACCGTTCAGACCTTCTCAACTGATGACTCCTTAGCCTCCAAGGCACATATTCGAACCAAAAACGCCTCACACCCTTTCCTGACCATCTTCTCTGCCTTCAACGCGGACACCACGTTGGATAGGTAATCTCTTCTATTACCTATCATGACCACTTCATCACCCTCAGCCATCTTTAGAACCATGCGCTTAGCAGCGCAATCCAGCTTTGCCTGATACTTAACCAACCAGTCCATTCCAAGAATCAAATTGAACTCCCCAAATGGCAGTTCCATCAGATCAGCCACAAACACTACCCTTAGAGTTCTAGGGGTACATCCCTATATAGCTTGTTTACAACTCTGAGTGACCTAGAGGCTAATTCATGTCATCTCCTAGAAGCGATCTCAAAGTCTAGGTTCATAGTCTCTACCACGCTACTAGTAACGTATGAATGCATCGAACCCACATCAATTAATGCAACATATGGAAGACCAAAAATTAGGAATGTACCGATTATGACATCCCAAGGTCACCCTCCTCTCGACGCCTTCTGCATAGACTAAATCAGTCGCCTTACCTCCCTTGGAGTTTTGCGACCTCGACTAGAACCATTGCCTCCTCTACCATTACCACGACCCTCCGTGGTGGTCCTACATTTCTAGCTTTGAGCACGGTTCGACCCTCCGGCTGGTTCTTAGCTAACTCCGAGACAATCCCTTACGGTGATCCAAAGATCCACATTCAAAGCATCCCTTTCACCGGTCCAACATCCTCCCAATGTGATTTCCCACAATGATTACCTTTGGTGGTCTCCGATTAGTAGCCATGGGCCTTCACGCCGATTCGCCCACTGTCTAGCCCTCTTCTGTGCATTACTACCTGATCCAGAAGACCCAAATCCTCTTTTTTGCTTGTTCCTATCGTAATTTTGTCTCACGGACTCCTTGACCCCTTCGGCTACTTTAGCCTTTTCCACCAAGACAGAAAACTCACGCTCCTATTGTGGAGCAATCAGCAGCCTCAAATCATCCCTAAGTCCGTCTTCAAAGCGAACACACCATTCATGCTTGGTTGACACAATTCCCAGAGCATAGCGGATCGACCTCAAAATTTCGCTTCATACTCGACACGCCTTATTTCCTTGTACCAACCCCGAAAGGCTTTCCCTGCGCATCGGTGTAGTGGTGCCCACATACTTCTTCCGATAAGCGGCTTTGAAGTACTCCCAAGTAAGACCATCTCGCCAGGCACCATCCCGAACCGTGAGCCACCACCGATATGACTCATCCTTTAGAAGTGACATTTGCTCCTTTCAACTTCTCCTCACTTTTCGGATCGAGATCATCCATGATCCTCTCAATCGATTCTAACCAATATTCCAGCAAGACTGGGTGCCACTCCGATACACCGGAATACCTCAAATTTCGTTGGATCGGAGTTGCTCGATGCAGATTTACGAGCTCCCATACCACCACTTGCCCACCACCATCTCAAGGACTTGCAACACGACTTGCGACCTGCCTCACCTCCCGTCTGATCCTGCTCCTCAGCTCCAAAAGTTGGGGGTGGTAGTGGCGGTGGTACCTCATTCTCAGATCCCTGACCCGACCTAACGGGTTCTGACACGGTCATCCTGCCTCTACCGCGTCCACGACGGCCATGTCCTCTAGAGCTCATTCTAACTATTGCCCTAATCTGATTAAGAAATTTTATGGATTAGTAACTGTTTCACTTGGTTATCCGCGAAGAAATTTTATGAAGAAAGTTCAATAGGGATTCTTTCGATCAATCAAAGTTTTAAGTCCTCTATTCTAGTTCACACAGAAAAACACATCCATTCCCTAATACCTTTCATACTCACTCACTCTTCCGGTATTTCTGTCCGTTTCTATCCCAGGGGTATTTTCGTCATTTTCCTACAGGGGTATTTTCGTAATAACCAGAGAAATTTTAAAAATTTTAATAAATCAGGACATTTTGAAATCTAAAATTTCCAAAACTGGAGGGTATTTCAAAATTTGTCAAATTAAAGATACTGGCGAATTTTGGAATCGAGGTATTTTGGTAATTTTGTTAATCGAGGGTAATTTTGTAAATTTCCAAAGTCGAGTATTATTTTGAAATACAAAATTTTGGATAGTTTTGCAAAGTAAGAGAATTTTATTGAAATCGGGGTAGTCTGAAAGAATTTTAGAAACCAAGGGCATTTTAAGTAATTTTGCCACTAGGGCATTTTGGTAATTTTGGTAAATTGAAAATATTTTGAAAATTTTCGAAATAAATTTTGTTACTATTTAAAGGAGTATTGTAATGATTTTTAAAACTTAGAGTTTTCATAAAACATGGCTAATCCCTTGAGTTTTATTTATTGTGTTTGGCCCATGACCGAGTCCTCTTGGTTAGGGTGAGCCGAAACTCTGAACCGGTAGGATTCCCGTGAAGAGGAGGTGAGTCATGAGGATTGCTTAAGTACCATGCTCTTCCGGATCCAATCCTAGACATGCGTGCAGGTTACCACACCCTAACTTCGTGACTTGGTCGTAGGTTTGTTTACTTAGGCATTTAAAGTCTTATGTCTTTGTTGGGTAAACTAGTCCTAAAGTTTAAAGCACTTATCATACTATCTACGTTCCATACCTACCCTTCTCTGATAATAATTCACAAATAAGTCGAAGTACTTACAGGCGGATTGGTGCTTGGGAGACTCGGTGCCATCTTTGTTCAAAACCAAAATATTTCAAAAGGCCTACCAAAACATTTTGGGCCTTGGGCCCCACAAATGAAACTCTGGCTCGGGCTCGATATCAATTTTGTAACACCCCAAACCCGCCCAAACATTTCGATAGAATCGGTATGTTCTGAAGAAAATTTGTTGAAAACCCCTTTTCATTACTTTAAATTTACGGTAAAAGATTATAGTTTTGTTTAAAACATTTGAGGTGTATAAAAGTCAACACTTAGCTTTGTTATTTAAAATCATAAGTCATGTTGTTACCAATTACATCAATGTACTGGATAGTACGAAAGAAAATCATTTACGTTTGAATTTTAGAAACTTGTGTAACCATTTTAAAGTCATTAAACAGTTTAAATAATTCATCCAAAACATGTAAAATAGTAAAAATAAAATCTTAGGAGGCCTTATTATAACTTAACAAATAAAACCAAAAATAAAATAAAAATAATTCAAAGTTCGTCTAATCCATATTTTCACTGCATGGCCACCTCGAGTCCACTCGGCGCCTCATCCGCGATCTACGAGTCACCTGAAAATATTAAAGGAGAAGGTGAGTCACCAAGACTCAATATGTAACCCTTCCCCCGGTTTAGTGCAACATCATACACAATTTATAACTAAATTTAACATGCACTAAGTTTAACATGCACCCAACCTAGCCAACCAAAACACCTTTCTCTACCCCGTGTGGTACCAAACCACTGGTGGTGCCAAACCACTGGTGACTCAAAGTCACGATATCCATCAACATTGTGGTGCCAAACCACTGGTGACTTGAAGTCACATATAATAAGTTGTGGGGCCAACCCACGTGTGATACCAAATCACTTGCGTCGATCCCATAATATCATCCGTGGGGCCAACCCACTGTGGTGCTAAGCCACTGGGACAAGATGCTATGCGGTGCCAAACCTCTGGTGACCGTAGTCACGAAATGTGGTACCAAACCACTGGTGTCCGTCGACACGAATATCACTTCCCCCTCCACTTATTTAACCCACACATTTATGATATGCATAAATCATGCCAAACATGTTTATTTAATAACATATACTGAGTTTATCAAAAGCCATCTTCTTATATGCCACATATACCAAATATGTCAAGCATCATATACAAACTCATATTGACAAGGACTTACCTGGATCTTTGCTTATACCTTTATGGTATTAAATCCAAATCTACACAATCCGGTTTAGCATACACAATATATACAGCACATTAGTTAGGTATAAAGTGTGTATGTACACACCTGTTCTAATGATAGCTCTTAATCCCGAAGAGTCAGTCGGCCACACTAGACTTCCTTGCCCCTATATTCGCCATACATGAAAGTTAGTGCCCCAAACCATTCGCCAACCCAAAATAATTCCAAAGGGTTTCACATGAACCCAAACCTTACCTACGTCTTTTGAATACTAGCCACCACACACCAAGTGTTTCTGCTTCCCTATAATCGGCAATCACATACCCATATTAATAGCCTTCGGCTTTCGAACACTAAATAAATAACTTACTAAAATAGATCCTTACCACCACTTACCAAGACTAATTGCTAACGAATGGAGGCTTGACTGAATACTTCAAAAATCCCAGAGTACCTTCACAATCGGTTGGACAAAGAAATCCCGAAAGCTCCCTTAAATCGACCGTGGCCTCCCTACAATTGATTTGATCATATTAGTAAGAGTCTTAGGCCATTCGGCCGTAACCTTGAACCTAAAAGAGGTGATTACCCCTTACCTTGATAATTGTTTCACCTCTATCCACCACTAGTCGGTACCACTTGTGATGTTGAGGTTTCGACTACCCTTAAAGAAGGAACAGGCAAGAATGCTAGAGTGGACAGACACCTTCCCCAAGGGTTTGGTCAAAGAAGAAAAGGAAGTAGGGGTCGACCTTACAAGAAAGAAGAGAGATTAAATGAGGGTCTTGGAGTGTTTCACTTTGTAAAGAAGAAAGAAATTAGATGGGGAATGAGGGAGATTGACCAACAACCCAAAGAAAGAAACAAAGAGAACTTCTTTGAATGATTTGACACTCCTTGTTTAACACTAAACCGAAAATAGATGGCCCTAGAGAGTCCTATTTCGCCATAACCTCTCCCTCTTTGTGATAATTCACCTTAATTATCAAAGATAATGCATGATTTATCTTCCTTTAATCTCCTATCCTCTCTTCATACAATTTAAATGGAAATAAACTTACTAATACTACTCCTTCCAGCCGATTAAGTGCAAAAAAATAAACCTTATCTTTATCAATTCAAGAGTCCACAAACATGCCATCACTCCCTCTCCCATACACGGGTTCGGAAAATAAAATCAAAAGTCGCTTTTAGGTTCGAACACAGGACCTAAAAGAGTGATTGCATGACCCTCCTTTAAACGCCCCATGCCATCTCTCCCCATTAGACTTTCATGTCATAAAACCCACTCATTAAACTTTAAAGCTTTACTACTTAAGCCCATCACCTTATATACAAAAAAAAACAAAACGCAAAACGCCCCTCCTGTCACTCGAACCCGTGACCTGCGCCCCTCTTCACCTCCAACACTTAAGTAACGCATGGAACCACTTAGCCAATTAGTTCTTTGTGTCAAGTTCCTTTCGAAAATTTTCTTAACCCCTATCTCACCTAGCTTCCCTCCTTTAAGCACTTAAGAAGAAATTTTAACCCTAAGTCAGGCCTAGCTCGGGTTTATTTCTAGACCTTAGAACATGCCAAATAAATCATAGTATTTATTTCTTCAAGCACACACACACATGGGAACAAATAATTAAATTTTCAAACAACCCCTAATTCAGGATGTTACAAGATCATCAAGACATTATTTTGGGCTTGAGCCCATTTACGGATTTAAAAATATAATAAATAAAATGCATGTAAAATGAAATTCCCAACCAAACCTAATTTCCATCCGCTACACACCAATTGCATTCAACCAACACACCCGTGAGGATCAAGTCAACCCACCCCCCAACACACCAATCGTAGGCATAAAGCCATTTTAAATAATATTGTGGAGCACCACCGAACTAGAGGCATTAAGCCATTTAAAATATATTTGTGGCAAAGCCACCGAACTAGATTTTTAGCAACAGTCCTTTCTTCTCCTCTTCAATTATCCCAACCCATGCAATCATGTATGCATAACAATATATATATCCATATGATAATTTAACAATAGCTCATAATACATGTGAGTCCAAAAATTCAAATTTTCATTTTGGCCCATAAGACAAACTAATATTTTAGCCCATTTAACGATCTAGCAAACTTTGGCCCATATATCGATCTAGCAGTTGTTTGGCCCATTTATCGATCTAGCAGTTTTTCGGCCTATTTATCGATCTAGCAGTTTTTCGGCCCATTTATCACATGAGGCATAAAATTTACTATTTACCAATTAACTCATTGAGGGCGTTTTCATAAATTTCACGACTTTAACTATTTTCATGCATTTACACAAAAATGTTAATTATTACGCATTTTTTGATTTTGCCATCTTTACGATTTTATTCCAATACTTACGGTATAGTATCTAACCCGAGATAAGTGTGAAGTTACACACCTGGTTACTGTGAGAACTAGACTTTCCCGCTCGTTGATAACTAAACGCATCACGATAAATTAGAACACTATTATTTATTTACAAATCGAATCTTAGAAATAACTATCTAGACTTTTACCCTCAAAATTTCGAACCACTTCTATTTGCGATTTCTCCCCAATTTTTGGTTCGTTACCTGATGAAAATCCACGAACAAACAAAGGTTCAGGAGTACGAACGACTTCAAACAACTGGTTCTCCTCGGATGAGGGTCCACAACCTGATGGAAAATCTCATATTCTCGAAATAGCCCTTCGTTTAAACTTAGGGGGAATAGCGGAACCACCCCTCTTTCGAACACTATTTGCCACCCTTTTCGTCCCTATCTTGATTGTCTCCATTGATAAAAGATCATTAGCCCGACTAAATAATATATCGAAATTATGACTAACGGTTTTAAGGGTGAGATTGGCTTACCACAAATATCCTTGTTCCACAATATGAAAATCGAGCAATAACATCCCCTAAAACGAAATCGATTAATAATCCATCTATATCAATATGACGAATAATATGAGAGTCCTTAATAAACCCTTACTTTAACACCTTAAATCGATTCCAACAATTCACGGCGCTCACGAACACTTGAGTTTCGACCCTCCACTATCACACTAAAATATAACGAAAGAAAACGTTTAATAGAATGAAAGATGATTTCGATCAAAGAGATTCTTCTTACCACCATTAAGATTCGGCCAAGACATCCCTTAAGCCAACATAAGAACCAAAAAGAAAGCTCTTAGAACCAAAAAGAAAGCTCTTACCTATTACTTAAACGAGGGTTGAAAGAATAACCAACAAGACAATATAGATGAATAGGAGATTTGGCTTTGAAGGAAAATTGGAGAAAATGGTATTAATACCATTCGACCATGAGAGAAAAATAATGAAGAAAGTGTTTGAATGATAAATAAATAAAAAATAAAGAAGAAGAGAGAGTGGGAAGAAGGTGCTATAATTCGGTTTTCAAAGAGAAGAAAAGAAAATGAGGAAAGAGATGAATTTAGGAGCAAAATGCATTCGGAAATGGGAAAGGAGAAGCAAAAAGAATGACTTTTTGTGTTGGTAGTTTCGGCACTAGGAGAAAGACACTAGAATGATAAGCAAAACTGACCAAATGGTCAAAAAGATGACCAAAAGAAATAAAGCAAATGTTGTTTTCTTCTACACCAATACATTCGGCCAAGGAAAGGAAAAGATGAATGGAGAAAAAGTGTCTTCAAACAAAACAAAAATGACAAAAAGAATTCTAACAAGCTACCATCCTACCCCAAGCTAACCACCAAATTTCGGCTCCCCCCTTTTGTCCATAATGCCATCCATATTCATGGTCAAAATGGCCATGAAAAAGTTTCCAAAACATCAACCTTGATTCAAGCCTTGCAATCCTCCATTTTCCAAAAGTTTGAGAAATCCTATCCCCAAAATTAAGCAATTCTATCCCTAATTCATGCTTGCCATAACCTTAAGTCTCATTACCATAAAAAATTTAGTCCATCTTATCCATGAATGATGCTTCGCTGACACTTGCTAGGAAAAAGCAAAAATAAAAGCTCCCAATTTGCATGCTAGGAGATTCGAACCTCTCCCCTCAAGTCCAACTTATGGCACCATTACCACTTTGCCAATTACTCATCTTATGCCATCTTTTATCACTTAATTAACTTAAACTTCAAGGTCACCTGATTCCTCTACAGTAAAGTACTCTTTACTAAAATTTATTCTAATTCCAAGTAAACCCGAGCCTTCTCAAGACTATATTAAGCACACAATAAAATCATACACGAGCTACAAGCAACATATTGATACTCAAATTTTTAGGATGTTACAATTCTACCCCCTAAAAGAAAATTTCGTCCTCAAAATTTACCTGATTAGAAGAGGTGAGGATATTGTTGCCGAATTGCATCCTCAGGCTCCTACGTAGCTTCCTCCACTCCATGTTATGCCATAAAACCTTAACCAACGGCACAGTCTTCTTTCTTAGCACCTTAACATCTCGGTCTAAGATTTCCACTGGTTCCTCCTCGAAGGATAAGTCTGGTCTCAACTCCACTTCTTCTACCGATACTAAGTGAGACGGATCCGATCTATAGCGCCTCAGCATGGAAACATGGAAAACATTATGAATTTGACTTAACTCCGGAGGTAATTCAATCTGATAGGCCACTGGACCAACACGCTTCATCATACGATATGGTCCAATGAACCTAGGGCTCAACTTGCCCTTCCTTCCAAATCAAAATCTTTTCCAAGGTGAGACCTTGAAAGACTGATCCCCCACAGTAACCTCGATATCCTTACGCTTCAGATCTGTATACGACTTTTGTCTATCCGAAGCTTACGTTAATCGTGCTCAATAACTTTTACCTTTTCTTACATCTCGGATATCAATTCAGGACCCAACATCTGCCGTTCACCCAATTCAGTCCAACAAGTAGGAGTACGACACCTACGACCATACAATGCCTCGTAGGGTGCCATCTGAATTCTAGACTGATAGCTATTGTTACACGCAAACTCTCTCAATGGTAGAAAATCCTCCCAACTACCTCTAAAGTCAATTACACAACCCCTTAACATGTCTTCCAATATCTGAATTACTCTTTTCGACTGACCTTCTGACTGAGGATGAAAAGTTGTACTGAAGTTTAACTTTGTTCCCAAAGCTTCATGCAGAGCTTTCCAAAATCGTGATGTAAACCTAGGATCCCTGTCTGATATAATAGACACTGGTACCCCATGCAACCTCACGATTTCAGATACATACAGCTTAGCCAACTTCTGTAATAAGTAATCCATACAAACTGGTAGAAAATGAGCAGTCTTCATCAATCGATCAACTACTACCCAAACAATTTTTTTCTTAGTAGGTGTTAAAGGAAACCCACTAACAAAATCCATTGTTATCCGCTCCCATTTCCAAAGGGGAATCTTTACCGGTTGTAATAAACCTGATGGCAATTGATGCTCCGCCTTCACTTGTTGACAAGTCAAACATTTTCCTACAAACTTAGAAATCTCACGCTTCAACCCTGGCCACCAATACCGTTCACAGAGATCTCGATACATCTTATTTCCTCCGGGGTGTATAGCATAAGGGCTACTATGCACCTCCCGTAGAAGCATTTGTCTCAAATCTGAGTCCTTGGGCATACAAATTCTTCCACGAAAACAAAGCACTCCATCAATGTTTATACCAAAATCCCCTATTTCACCACTTTCAACTTGCTGAATTAAGGGTCCCAACTTTTCATCTGATATCTGCTTTTCCTTGATTTGATCTAACCACAGAGGTTCACCTGAAGTTCCGCTAACAGGCTACCATCCTCATACAAACTCAGATGAGCAAACATTACTCTCAAATCAGATACCACCTTATGACTTAACATACGCGCTACCACGTTAGCCTTTCCAGGATGATACTCGATTGAGAAATCATAATCCTTTAATGACTCCACCCATCTTCTTTGTCTCAAGTTTAACTCCTTCTGAGTAAGAAGATACTTAAGACTCTTGTGATCCGTATAGATGATAAACTTCTCACCGTAGAGATAGTGCCTCCAAATCATTAAAGAAAACACTACCGCAGCTAACTCTAAGTCATGAGTAGGGTAGTTTACTTCATGCGGTCTCAACTGACGAGAAGCATAAGCCACCACTCTTCCATTTTGCATCAACACACAACCTAAACCCGTGTGTGACACAACACAGTAGACGATAAATTCTTTTCCAGCCTCAAGTTGAATCAAAATTGGTGCTTCCGTTAAAATCTTCTTCAATTTCTTGAAACTCTCTTATTGTTTTTCAGTCCATACATATGGTACTCCCTTTCGCAACAGCTTAGCTAAGGGTGCAGCAATCAGCGAAAACCCCTCAACAAAGCGTCTATAATAACCAGCCAAACCCATAAAACTCGAATCTCACTCATCGACTTCAAGTGGTTTCCAATCTAGTCTGACCTCAATCTTACGAGGATCCACCCTTATTCCTTCAACTGATACCACATGACCCAAGAAAGTCACTTCCCTTAACCAAAATTCATATTTACTGAATTTGGCATAAAGTTGCTTACCTCGAAGTAACTGCAATACTATACACAAATGTGAGTCATGCTCCTCTTCATTCCTCGAATATACCAAAATGTCATCTATGAACACTACCACAAACCGATCTAAATATGGTTGAAAGACCTGGTTCATCATGTCTATAAATGCAGCTGGTGTATTGGTCAACCCAAACGGCATCACCAAAAACTCATAATGTCCATAATGAGTTCGGAATGCCGTCTTATGAATATCTGCTTCTTTCACCTTGAGTTGGTGATAACCCAATCTCAAATCAATTTTGGAGAAAACCGAAGCTCCTTTCAACTGATCAAATAGGTCATCAATTCTCGGCAAAGGATACCTATTCTTGATCGTTAATTTATTCAACTACCTGTAATCAATGTACATACGCATCGACCCATCATTTTTCTTAATGAAAAAAACTGGTGCTCCCTACGGAGACACACTCGGTCAAAAAATTCCCCGATCCAACAATTCTTGAATTTGAGCTTTAAGCTCGCCAACTCATTCGGTGCCATTCTATAAGGAGCAATGGACCTTTGGATCCGTTTGAACAAAAGCTCAATACCAAATTCTACTTCCGATCCGGAGGTATACTAGGAAGTTCTTGGAAATACATCCGAAATTCCTTCACCGTTCTCACATCTTCCACTGATAACTCCTTGGCATCCAAAGCACTAATAAAAGCTAGGAATGCTCCATACCCTTTCCGCACCACTTTTCTGCCTTTAATGCAGATACCACATTTGCCAAATAATTCCTTTGTTCGCCTATCATTACTACTTCCTTATCATCCGAAGTCCTTATTGACACCTGTTTTTCAGCATAATCCATATGCACCCGATGCTTAACCAACCAATCCATACCCAGAATGAGATTGAACTCGCCCAAAGGTAATTCCATCAAATTTTCTAGAAATATTTCTCTTTGGATTTCTAAGGGCACATCTATAAATAGTTTATTTACAATTACTGACTGTCCTAAAGGACTAATTACCGTCATCTCACTATCGGTAATTTCAGATTCTAGATTCAGGTTTCCAGATATGGCACTAGCAACATACGAGTGGGTAGAACCAATATCTATCAAAGCAGTAACAGGCACATTAGAAATGAAGAACGTACCAGTTATCACATCAGGTGCATTGCCATCCTCGCGGTGTCTAATTGCATAGACCAATCCTGGCTGTCTTGCATCCGCGCTACCTCTAGAACCATTGCCTTGACCCAGTGCACCTTGACCACGTCCAGCCGTATTACCACTATGACCCGGTCCATGGCCTCTCGATGGCTGCTGAGTACCTCTAGACGGCTGTACATCAGGATTACGAGCTTTTTGAGTCGTATCCATCCGTCGAGGGCAATTTTTATATTGATGATCCATTGAACCAAATTTATAACAAGCACCAGTTTTCCTCCAGCACTCTCCGAAATGTCGTTTCCCACATTTAGCACAGTCTCGACTCTGATTAATAGCCCCAGGTGCTCTACCTTGAGCTGGCTCATCACTCCGAGGCCTCTTCTGAAACCTTTTTGAAGAACCCAAATACTTTATATCTCTCTTGCCTCTGACTCTTTCTCGGTTCTGACGTTCTGAGCTCTTAGCCTCTTCAGCTATCTTAGCTTTCTCCACAAGCGTGGCAAAAGTTCTCACTTGTTGTGGGGCGATCAGTACCCAAAACTCATCATTCAGCCCATCCTCAAAGCGTACACAGCGCTCATGATCTGTTGGCACTATTGTCCGAGCATAGCGACTCAAGCGTAAAAACTCAGCCTCATACGCTACCACCGTCTTATTTCCCTAAACCAGATTCAGAAATTCCTTCCTCTGGGCATCCACATAACTTGTTCCTACATATTTCCCTTGAAAGGCAGCTTTGAAGAAATCCCAAGTAACTAATGCAACTTCAGTGCCTTCTCGGACAGCAAGCCACCATTGATATGCCTCGTCCCTTAACAAAGACATCGCTCCCCTTAGTTTCTGTTCTACAGTGCACTCTAGGTCGTCCATAATTCGCTCCACCACCTCAAGCCAATATTCAGCAACATTTGGAGCTACACCTGAGACACCTCTGAAACCCTCAGCACCATTTGATTTCAATCGCTCCGATATCGACCCACGAGCTGCTGGCCCAACTCTAGCTCCAGCGACCCTTTCAAGGACTCGCAACATTGCTCGTGTCAAAGCATTATTTTCTGTCCTATTCTCTTGTGAATCATTTTCTGATGTTGGTGATGCCGGTGCATCCATTTTCGAAATATGTCCTGATTCTTCAGACACAGCTCTAGCACCCCGACCTCTACCACGGCCATGTCTACCACGTCCGCATCCTCTAGCACTCATACTGAGTAACTCATTTTAATCTGATTACAAATTTTATGAATTAAAAAACTGTTTTAGTGTTTATTAATGATATTTTGTGAGATTCAAGAGATAAAGTTATTTTTTGCAAACACATCCTATAGTCTCGATCTCTACGATTTTCAACATCTAAAACTAGAAGTTCTAGAGTGTTCCTATGATCATATCATCATAATAATCATTCAGTAATGAATACTTACTTGACTTGGTGCCGGATGCTATTGGTGCCATACTAACTTCAAAACATAATTAAAAATAATTTCGAATTTAAGTTATTTATTGAACCCAACCACAATGAGTTTTGAAACCGGCTCGATACCATTAAATGTAACACCCCAAACCAGGTCTATGCGTTAAGATGAGATTTGGTTTGTCACACAAATCAAACATCCATTTAATTCTCTAATGATTTAGGTAAAACAGTTCTACAAAACCTTTTGAAAGTGAAGTTTAGTAAAATCAAGAATTTGATAAAGAAATACTAGTTTGAAATCTTATCATTTAGTATTTAATTGTCAAAACCTTTAAGTAGTTTTTTTTAAAAAAAGAGTTCAAAAAGAATTTTGAAAACAAGAGTATTTAAAGAATCTCATATGTTTTTAAACAAAATATTTAAGGAAACATTATTGAATTAACATCACCCATATTAAGTGTCTAAAACAAAATTAAATCCATCCACACATAAAAATCCATAAAATATTAATAAAGGCCTTATTACATCATACCCAAAATAGTAATTAAATAAAATACTTAATAAAAGTTTATAGTTTATAAAACCCATGTTCAAGTATGGCCTCCACGAAGTCATCCTTGGCCCAAGCCTCAAATCAATTGCCATTACCTAAGATGGATAATTAAGCAGTGAGTTACTCGAACTCAACAGATAACTCACTTACCATATTCATTGGGCGGATCATCAAGACATTATTTGGTCTTGAGCCCATTTACTGAATTTAACAATATAATAAATAAAATGCATGTAAAATGAAATTCCCAACCAAACCTAATTTCCATCCGCTACACACCACCGCACCAACCAACACACCCTGGGGATAAAGTCAACCCACCCCGCCAACACACCAATCGTAGGCATAAAGCCATTTTAAATAATATTGTGGTGCACCACCGAACTAGATTGTGACAAAGTCATCAAACTAGAGGCATTAAGCCATTTAAAATATATTTGTGGCGAGCCACCGAACTAGATTTTTGGCAACAGCCTTTCTTCTCTTAACAATTATCCCAACCCATGCAATCATGTATGCATAACAATATATATATATATATATATATATCCATATGATAATTTAACAAAAGCCCATAATACATGTGAGTCCAAAATTCAAATTTTCATTTTGGCCCATAAGACAAAATAGCATTTTAGCCCATTTAACGATCTAGCAAACTTTGGCCCATATATCGATCTAGCAGTTTTTTAGCCCATTAATCGATCTAGCAGTTTTTCGGCCCACTTATCACATGAGGCATAAAATTTACTATTTACCAATTAACTCATTGAGGGCGTTTTCATAAATTTCACGACTTTAATTATTTTCATGCATTTACACAAAAATGTTAATTATTACGCATTTTTTGATTTTGCCATCTTTACGATTTTATCCCAATACTTACGGTATAGTATCTAACCCGAGATAAATGTGAAGTTACACACCTGATTACTGTGAGAACTAGACTTTCCCACTCGTCGATACCTAGACGCATCACGATAAATTAGAACACTATTATATATTTACAAATCGATTCTTAGAAATAACGATCTAGACTTTTACCCTCAGAATTTCGAACCACTTCTATTTGCTGTTTCTCCCCAATTGTTGGTTCGTTACCTGATGAAAATCCACGAACAAACAAAGGTTCGAGAGTGCGAACGACTTCAAACAACTGGTTCTCCTCGGATGAGGGTCCACAACCCGATGGAAAATCTCGGATTCCTGAAACAGCCCTTCGCTTAAAATTAGGGAGAATAGCGGAACCACCCCTCTTCCGAACACTATTTACCACCCTTTTCGTCCCTATCTTGATTATCTCCATTGACAAAAGATCATTAGTCCGGTTAAATAATATATCAAAATTATGACTAACGGTTTTAAGGGTGAGATTGGCTTACCACAAATATCCTTGTTCCACAATATGAAAATCGAGCGATAACGTCCCCTAAAATGAAATCGATTAATAATCCATCTATATCAATATGACGAGTAATATGAGAGTCCTTAATAAACCCTTACCTTAACACCTTAAATCAATTCGAACGATTCACGATGCTCATGAACACTTGAGTTTCAGCCCTCCACTATCACACTAAAATATAACGAAAGAAAATGTTTAATAGAATGAACGATGATTTTGATCAAAGAGATTCTTCTTACCACCATTAAGATTTAGCCAAGACATCCCTTAAGCCAACATAAGAACCAAAAAGAAAGCTCTTACCTATTGCTTAAACGAAGGTTGAAAGAATAACCAACAAGACAATATAGATTAATAGGAGATTCGGCTTTGAAGAAAAATTGGAGAAAATGGTATTAATACCATTCGGCCATGAGAGAAAAATAATGAAGAAAGTGTTTGAATGATAAATAAAAAAATTAAGAAGAAGAGAGAGTGGGAAAAGGTGTTATAATTCAGATTTCAAAGAAAAGAAAAGAGAATGAGGAAAGAGATGAATTTAGGAGCGAAATGGGAAAGGAGAAGGAAAAGAATGGCTTTTGTATTGGTAGTTTTGACTAGGAGAAAGACACTAGAATGATTAGCAAAATGACCAAATGGTCAAAAAGATGACCAAAAGAAATAAAGCAAATGTTGTTTTTCTACACCAATACATTCGACCAAGGGAAGGAAAAGATGAATGGAGAAAAAGTGTCTTCAAACAAGACAAAATGACCAAAAGAATTCTAACAAGCTACCATCCTACCCCAAGCTAACCACCAAATTTCGGCTCCCCCCTTTTGTCCATAATGCCATCCATATTCATGGTCAAAATGGCCATGAAAAAGTTTCCAAAACATCAACCTTGATTCAAGCCTTGCAATCCTCCATTTTCCAAAAGTTTGAGAAATCCTATCCTCAAAATTAAGCAATTCTATCCCTAATTCATGCTTGCCATAACCTTAAGTCTCATTACCATAAAAATTTAGTCCATCTTATCCATGAATGATGCTTGGCCGACACTTGCTAGGAAAAAGCAAAAATAAAAGCTCCCAATTTGCATGCTAGGAGATTCGAACCTCTCCCCTCAAGTCCAACTTATGGCGCCATCACCACCTTGCCAATTACTCATCTTATGCCATCTTTTATCACTTAATTAACTTAAACTTCAAGGTCACCTGATTCCTCTACAGTAAAGTACTCTTTACTAAAATTTATTCTAATTCCAAGTAAACCCGAGCCTTCTCAAGACTATATTAAGCACACAATAAAATCATACCCGAGCTAACACCAAAGACAAGCAACATATTGATACTCAAATTTTTAGGATGTTACAATATATATCGCAAAGAAAAGAGAAATAAAATAAATAACACACAAATTTTATGTGGAAACCCTTTCGGGAAAAAAACCACGGGCAGAGGAGAAGAAAAATTCACTATGTCGAATGCGAACCATTACAAGAGGAATAGACTATGTCTATTTATAGGCTTGTAAAACCTAATTCTAATCAAAATAAAATATATTATGCTAATAAATGCTAAATATATTATACTCATAAATACTAAATCTTCTAGAAAGATGATATATTTTGTTTAACTTGACTTGCAAGCAATATCTTAGAATTTGGGTCACACAACTCTAACAATCTCCACCTTGACACGAATTCTCAACAAACAAGTTCTTCATCGCGAACTCTCAACGAACAAGTTCTCCATCTCTTCCATAAAACCCCTTAAGGGTTTAACTTCAACAATGAACACCAACCAAGTCTAAGCAATGCCCAAACTTGGTTATAGGAAGTGACTTAGTCATCATATCTGCAGGATTTTCATAAGTACTAATTTTGCTCACAACAATATCACCATGAGCAATAATATCACGAGCAAAATGATACTGAACATCAATGTGTTTTGTTCTCTCATGAAACCTTTGATCTTTTGTAAGGAAGATGGCACTCTGACTATCACAAAATACTATGCTGATTTGAAGGTCTTCATTGAGCTCACTAAAGAGTCCCTTCAACCAAATAGCTTCTTTACAAGCCTCAGTAATCGCCATGTACTCAGCTTCAGTGGTAGACAAAGCGACTGTGGTTTGCAAAGTATCTTTCCAATTGATTGCACTACCTCCGATTGTAAAGACATAACCAGTGAGAGATCTTCTTCTATCAAGATCTCCAGCAAAATCAGCATCAACATACCCAATGACTCCATCTCTAGTTCTTCCAAACTTTAAGCAAACATCAGTAGTACCTCATAAATATCTTAAAATCCGCTGAACTGCTTTCCAATGTTCTTTACTGGGATTCGTCATGTATCTGCTAACTGCACTGACTGCATATGATAAATTTGGACGTGAACAAACCATAGCATACATGAGAGATCTCACAACACTAGAGTATGGAACATGTGACATGTACTCAATCTCATCATCTGATTGTGGAGACAAAGCCGATGAAAGTCTGAAATGGGCTGCTAAAGGAGTACTAACAGGCTTAGCACTCTGCATATTGAACCTGCAAAGAACTTTCTCCACGTACCCCTTCTGACTTAGGTACAATTTAGTTGCTTTTCTATCTCTGAGAATCTCCATACCAAGTATTTTCTTTGCTAGTCCCAAATCTTTCATCTCAAATTCTTCACTTAGTTGGGCTTTGACCTTTCTTATCTCTCCTTTATCTTTTGCTGCTATCAACATGTCATCAACATAAAGAAGTAGATACACAAAAGAACCATCCTTGTTTTTCTTAAAGTAAACACAGCTGTCAAAACTACTTCTTTTAAAATCACAAGAAGTCATAAAGGAATCAAACCTATTATACCACTATCTTGGTGACTGTTTCAAACCTTAAAGGGACTTTTTTAGCAAGCAAACATAATCCTCTTTTTCTGAGACTGTAAAACCCTTTGGTTGTTGCATGTATATATCTTCCTCAAGTTCTATATGCAAAAATATAGTTTTTACATCTAACTACTCAAGCTCCAAATCATGCATGGCCACAATACCAAGCAAAGCTCGAATCGACCTATGCTTCACAACTGGGGAGAACACATCTGTGAAGTCCACTCTTGGAATTTGACTGTAACCTTTTGCAACAAGCCTTATTTTATATCTGGGTTCTTCAACTCCTAGAGTCCCTTCTTTCTTTTTAAACACCTATTTATAGCGAACACCCTTTTTACCTTTAGGAAGTTTCACAAGATCTCATGTTCTATTTTTGTAGAGTGATTCCATCTCCTCTTGCATAGCAAACATCCACTTTTCTGAGTCTTCACAGCTAATCGCCTCAAAATAATTAGACGGCTCTTGGTTTGCATCTATATCTTCGGCCACATTTAAAGCATAAGCAGCTAAATCAGCCTCAGCATACTTCTTTGGAGGTTTAATTTCTCTTCTAGTTCTATTTTTGGCGATAGAGTATTGTGGTGAAGAAGTAACTCTATTCTCAATTTTTGTACTAGCTTGAGGAGTTGACTCTGTATTAATCTGGTGCTCCACCGCTTTTGATTTTCTTTATTTGAAGAGTCTTTAAGAGATAAGTTAGGTAGCATAGCGCTTCATCAAAAACAACATCTCGCTAATCACAAACTTTCTATTTTCGGACACCATAACTTATACCCTTTTACACCAAATTTATAACCAAGAAAACACATTTAATGGATCTCGATTCCAATTTTCCATTATCAACATGAGCATACACAGGACACCCAAAGATCTTTAAATTAGAATAATTAGCAGGATTACCAGACCATACCTCTTGTGGAGTCTTTTTCTCAATGGCAACGGATGGAGATCGGTTGATCAAAAAAATGTAGTAGAGGCTGCTTCGGCCCAAAACGACTTTGGTAAGTTGGCATTTGGAAACATACATCGAACCTTCTCCATGACCGTTCTGCAATGCCATTTTGCTGAGAAGTATGACGAACTGTCAAGTGTCTTACAAGCCCTTCTGATTTGCACAGTTTATTTAATTCATCTGAACAAAACTCTAAGCCATTGTCTATGCGGAGGCATTTTATTTGTTTTCCCGTCTATTTTTCAATCATAGTTTTCCAAGACTTAAATGCGTAAAACACATCGCTTTTCTGCTTTAGGAAGAATGCCCAAACTTTTCTGGAAAAATCATCAATAAAAGTTAGCATATAATTAGCTCCACCTCTTGAAGCCACTCTTGATAGCCCCCACAGATCAGAATGAATATACTCCAACATTCCCTTCGTGTTATGGATTCCTCCGGTGAATCGAACTCTCTTTGCTTCCCAAAATGCAAGGCTCACGTAACTTGGCTTGCAAATTCCTTGCCCATCAAGAAGTCCTCTTTTGCTCAATTCTGCCATGCCATTCTCACTCATATGCCCTAGGTGCATATGCCAAAGTTTAGTAATATCATTATCTAACAAGGAAGAGGAAGCAAAAGCTACATCACCAATAACAGTAGAACCCTACAAAACGTACAACTTGACAATCCTTCTATGCCCTTTCATCACAACGAGAGAACCTTTAGAAATCTTCAAAATCCCACTTTCAGCTGTGTATTTGTACCCTTTTGAATCAAGATTACTTAACGAAATTAAATTTCTCTTCAATTCTGGAACATGCCATACGTCACTAAGTGTTCTGACAACTCTATCAAATATCTTAACTTTAATTGTTCCAACACCTGCGATTTTACACGAAGCATTATTTCCCATCAAAACAACACCTTTAGAGACTGTTTCATAATTTGTAAACCAATCCTGACTGGGACACATGTGGAAGGTGCAGCATGAATCAAGTATCCACTCCTCGCTCACTTTAAAATTATTGACAGAAGCGACTAGAAGTTCACCATCGCTATAGTCTTCTACAACATCAGCTTCACCAAAATTTTCTAGTTGTTTTTCCTTTTGATTCGCAGCCTCCCTTTTAATCTTGTTCTGTAGCTTATAGCACTCAGATTTAATGTGCCCCTTCTTCTTGCAGAAGTTGCAAGTTTTACCTCTGTTTGAAGACTTCGATCTACCCTTAGATTTATCACGAGGATTTTGTTCATGTGTCCTTCCACGATCATTATCAACATTCCATTCTTGTCTCCCACGAATAGTGAGACCTTCTCCCTGAGAGTCAGGTTTAACCACAAGATGCTTTATCTTATCATACGAGGTCAAAGAATCATAAACCTTATCAACTGTGAGAGACTCGCGGCTATATAAAATTGTGTCTCTGAAGGTTGAATAAGACGGGGGCAACAAATAAAGTAGAATCAACCCTAGATCTTCCTTATCATACTGAACCTCCATGGCCTCCAAGTTTGAGAGAATTTCTTTAAACACTGTTAAGTGTTCATGCACAGACGCACCTTCCTCCAAACGATGTGCATAAAGACATTGCTTCATATGCAACTTGCTGGTTATAATTTTTGACATACATATTTGTTCTAGCCTCTTCCATAATGCAGTGGCGGTCTTCTCCTTCATCACATCGTTAAAATTTTGTTAGACAAATGCGTATGTAATTGTGTTAACGCTTTCGATCATCAAGGCTTCTTCTCTTCCTCCGTCAATGTCGAAGGCATCTTATCTACTCATAGCAGGGCTTCCTCTAAATCCATCTGTGCTAGAACTACCAGCATATTTATCTGCCACAATGCGAATCTGGTGTTACGATCCAACAGCAGAATTTCATACTTCAAAGACGCCATTACCGTGATCGAGATGAAAAACCTGGAAGCTCTGATACCAATTTGTAAAAAATATAAAGTCCGTAATGACAATATATATCACAAAGAAAAGAGAAATAAAATAAAGAACACACAGATTTTACGTGGAAACCCTTTTGGGAAAAAATAACTGGCAGAGGAGAAGAAAAATTCACTATGTTGAATTCAAACCATTACAAGAGGAATAGACTATATCTATTTATAGGCTTGTAAAACCCATTTCTCATCAAAGTAAAATATATTATGCTAATAAATGCTAAATATATTATACTCATAAATACTAAATCTTCTAGGAAGAAGATATATTTTGTTTAACTTGACTTGCAAGCAATATCTTAGAATTTGGGTCACACAACTCTAACATAAAGTGTTTAAAATAAGTGTTAAGTGTAAATTCCCGGTTGACCTTAGGAATAGAAGTGGATACAAGTGATATATCACTAGAGACAAGTGTTACAGTGTTACAGTGAGTCCCGGGTGCTGGATTATCTAGCATGTGTTGCAGACACCTGACAGCTTGTGTGAGCAGGCTCGTGGACATTTCCAGTGTCATTGATCAATGGTAGCTTCGGCTACATTACAGTGGTAGTTTCGTCTACATATCAGTGGTAGCTTCGGTGCTAATTCTCTACGTATCTGTGTATATTCCAAGTGTTCAACGGGATTAATAATGAATTAAAGTGAATATGAGATGAAGTGTGAATGCAGGTATAATTGAAAGAATGAGCATATGTGATAAAGGTTAAGTGTATAAAGGTATTGCAAGTGAATTGGTAAGATTGTACATGTGTGTGTGATTAAATTTGCTAAGAAAGATATTGATTAGTTATATGTAAAAATGTTAATTATTAATTGAATGCTTATTGTTTACATGTAACTTACTAAACTATTAGTAGCTTACTCGTTCTTTTCCTTTCCTTTGTTTTATAGTGTATTGAACTTACTTGGATTGGAGATCGTCAGAGCCTCGTATCACACTATCAAGCATTTATTTTGGTGTATAAATGCTTTTGAAATGTTTTAAATTATGGCATGTATAGGGATCAAATTATTTTGTATGGATACTTATGTGATGTTTACTACAATGAAAGTATGAAAAGTGAAAATTTGCAATGAAACAGCTTTTGGATAACAGAATGACGTGAATTGAAAAATCACCAAAATAGGAGAAATAGAACTAGAAGATTAATAAGATATATAATTAAATTTTTTGTGTCTACTTTCATATTAAATAAACAGTGTAAGCAAAAGAAGTTTATATTCTATGATATTTGAATTTTAGAGAGATAGGTCGAATGGTATTTGAAGTTCCCTATTTAGACTTTAGAAAATCATTTAAAATTTAAAAAAATAATTATGAGTTATAATTTATATCTAGATTCCTTAGTGAGTCTAATTTCATTATAAATAAGTGGGAACAACATATAAAAATTGTACATTGAGATAATTGATTTTTAGTGAAGAGTGGTCAGAACCGTTTGACAGTGAAATAGGGGAGACTTTAATGAATAAACTGTACTAATTGGCCAAACCAAAAATTCTAAAAATTTTATGGTGAAAATATATATGTGTCTAGTTTTAGAGAAAATTTACAGATCTAAATTTTGAGTTTTTTAGCTCGAGTTATAATTAAATTAATGACTATTGTGCAGATGGACAGATTTTCTATGAATGATGAAATAAATTATTTTTATACCCGATGTAACATCCCAAAAATGGGGATATTTGGAATTTAATTATTTTTCTTATGTATGAACTGCTGTGATATTATTTATGGAATAATAGAGCTTAATTTAAGGCTTTGAGTGTGCGGTTTGGTAGAAAATTTCAGTTTGTAACTTTAAAGGTAGGGAGCCTTAGCGAGGAGGGTGTTATAAGAATAAATGAAGGAAATTGGGCACTAAAAGGCCTTGGCAAAGTGGAAAAGTGAGGTCACTTAGGAGCTAGTGTGACGCCACCAAGGGAGCAAGGAGAGCCTTGGTTCGAGTCACAAAATCCTCTTTGGCATTAGGTTGGGCGGCACATGTGGGAGAGTCTTCCTCCATTTAAACTCTTTTATTTTTTTATTATTAAAAGATAATATGAGCTTTTAAAAGGATTTTATTTATTCTAAGGATAATAGAAGGTAAAGGAGATATTGTATGGATTATTAAGAGATTATTAGGAATTAAATTCCAATTAGTTTGAATTAATTTGAGTGAGTGGCTTGGAGTGATTCAAGGTGGTTGAGTGAATTTTGGACTCCTTTGGTAGGAGTGGACTGCAAGGACTTGTTAGGAGGAGGGGAGTGCCAATTTCCTTTAGGCACATTTTCCATTTTTTTTTTTGTTTGTTGTTTTTCTCTTCCAAAGTGCAAATAGCGAATTCCCATTCACAAAATTCCTTTCTCTTCTCAATCTCTTATAACCAAAAAAAAGGCAACACCATTCTTTTTAGATCTTGGCGAATCTCCTACACCCACACCATTGATCTATTTCTTTTCACTCCTCAAAGCTTTTAAGTCAAACTTTTAAACACCTTTCTTTCCATTGATTTCTTTCTCCCTTGGCGAATACACCCCTTTGAAGTGCCGATTTTCTTCCCTCTATTTACTCACTTTGGCGAGAATAGTATAGTGGCATAGACACTTGGGATTTCTCCTTTATTCAATTGATTGAGAAGGTAAGTGATGGCCGATCCCCTCTTTCCATATTTTCTTTCTTTGACGACTTGTAGGTTGGAGAAAAGCGAAATTTCGGCATTTGCAAGCGAAAACTAACCACTCTTTGAAACCGATTCCATCTAGGAACTCAGGATTCTGGCGGTGATCGACCCTCCTTTCTCTCGTTATTTAGTTGGTAAGTAATGGTAAGATCTACTTTAGTTAGTTAGTTGTTAATCGATTTAGCCGAAGGCTACTAACTTATGAGTGCTGATTTTAGGGTGGTGAAACAAAAGGCTGATACTCAAGACTTTCGGGTAAGGATTCGGGTTCAAAAGGAGAACCCTTTAAATTGTTGGATTTGGCCGAATGTACTAACTCATGTCTTGGCCGAATATAGGGGCAGTAGATCTAGGGTGGTCGACTCTTCAGGATTTAGACTATCTAGTGGTGACAGGTGTGTACATACACACGTATAACTTATTAAATGTGTTAAATATTGTGAATGCTAATTTGGTTATTGTAGCATTGAATATCATACCATATCGGTATAGTTGGCAATTCAGGTAAGTACCTGTTTGAATATGCTATTTGATGCTTTTGGTAAGCATAATGTATTGATGCATGAGATTTAAGCATGTGATGGCATGAAACATATATGTATATTGACTGATGTGGGATTAGTGAGTGGAGGGGGCAGTATTATTGTGCCGACGGGCACCAAGTGTTTAGTAACACACCGTGACTACGGTCACCAGAGGTTTGGTACCTCGGAGGTTTGGCACCTCATAGCGACTTGTCCTCAGGTTAACACCACCGTGGGTTGGCCCCACTTGAGATATGGGATCGCCCGCCAAAGATTTGGTATCACACGATGGGTTGGCCCCATCAAATGATCTGTGTCTTCACGGACACGGTGTTTTGGTAACACATTGTGACTATATGTCACCAGTGGTTTGGTACCACAGCAGGGTAGAGCGATGGCGTTTGGATGGCTAGGATGGGTATTTAATATTCTGCATATTAATGGTTATGTGTTGTGTATGAAAATGTTTTTAAAACGGGGAAGGGTTACATACTGAGTCTTGGTGACTCACCTTCTCCATTATTTTTTTCAGGTGATGCATAGATCGCGGATATGGAGCCGGAGGGACTCGAGGTGGCCATGCAGTGGACTTGAAATAAATGAACTTTAATTTAGTTATATTATTTTGTTATTGGTTTGTTTTTATTTGGATTGTAATAAGGCCTCCATAAACTCTATTTTTGTTACTATGCTTACTTAGGATACTTGCTTTTAAACTACACTATTAAAAATTAAATTAAAATCACATGTTTTCCTAAATCAACACGAAAATGTTTTAACGTGTCAGCGGACACATCCAAAAATTGGTATAATAACTTGACTTCAATTAAATTCCAATTTAATCTAAGTATGATTTCAAAGAAGATAACCACAAGCGGGAAGTTTTCAACAAAACTTAAATTGGATTTTAAAATGGGTTTCAAAAGTTTTTCTCCGTAACGACCCATATTCGGTCCTAAAGTTTGGGCGGGTTTGAAATTTATTACAAATTGGTATCGAGCCAGTTCAAAGCTCACTGTGGGGCCCAAGGCCCAAAAATGTTTTAGTAGGCCTTATTAATTGTTTTTTAAAGCAAGTATGGCCCGAGTCTCCCAAGACCGATCCGCCTGTAAGTACATCTAAACCTCTTTGTGAAATATATTCACGTAGAAGGGTAGGAAGCATGGAGCGTAGATAGACTTATAGGAACTTGAACCTAGGATTAGATTACTCAAACACACAAATGTAAACATAAGACTTAAAGAACTAAACCAACCTATGGCTAAGTCATTGAGCTAGGGTGTGGTAACCCCTGTCACGCAAGTCTAGGATTGGAAGGAAGAGCTTGGTATTTAAGCAATCAGTGACTCACCACCTCTTCGCAGTATCCTACAGGTGCATAGCTTGGGTTCACCCTAACCCGGAGGCTCGGTGGTGTGGTAACCTCTGCATGCGCATGTCTAGAAAGGTTCGGTGGGAGCTTGGTATTTAAGCAAATCCGTGTGACTCACCTCCTCTCCACACTAAACCCGCTGCACAGTGCGTGGCTTGGGTTCACCACGACCAAGAGGGCTCTACATAGGCTAAACGTAATGACTAAAACCCGAAAGGAATTAACTATGTTTTTGAAAAGAAGAAGACAATAAAACCCTAATTTCTTCAAAATTTTATAATCACTCTTTCAAATATGAGAACAACCATTTTTACAATGTTTTTCCCGAAAAAGTTGAATTGTGGAAATTACAGAAATGCCCTTAGGGTTAAAAAAATTACTAAAATACCCTTGGTTCATAAAACATCAACTCAATGATTTTGTCCAAAATTCCAACTACTTTTCAAATATTCAACCCTGCTTTGAAGATCATCAATAAAATACTTTGGGTTTTGGAAAATTACAAAACATACTCAAACCGCAAAATTACCAAAATGACCTCGACTTTTGAACTTTTGCAAGCAACAACGTTTTAAGAAAGGAAAATTCTCAAAGGGACCCTCGAGTTTTACACTTTTAAAACACCCTTGATGTACAAAATTACAAAATTACCCCGATTGACAAAATTACCAAAATACCACGATTCTAAATGATGCTATATCTTTAAATTTTACAAGTTTTCGGAAAAACCTCCAAAGGTTGGGAATTGCAAAACAACCTACTTTACTAAAGTTTTAAAATTTATTTTATTACGAAAATACCTCAGAGGAAAATGACGAAAATACCACAGGTTAGAAAGCAGATGAATCGTCAGGAGTGAATAGGTATGGAAAGTGTTAGGGAATGAATGTGGCCTTTTATGTGAACTAGGATAGTATACTTAAAACATTGTTTGATCAAAAGAATCCTTATTCAATTTTTCATAAAATTTTTCGGGTAATCAAGCTGAACAAATCACTAATTCATAAAATTTTTCTTAATCGATTAAAGCACGTTAGATAGAATGAGTTCTAGAGGGCGTGGCCGACGTGGGCGTGGTAGGGAAGAATGACTATATCCGAACCCGTCGGGTCGGGACATGGTTCTCGAAAATGAGGTACCATCGCCACTACCACCTCCACTTTTGGAGCCGGCGAGCAAGATCGGACGGAGGAGAGGCGATGATCGCGTCGTGTTGCAGTCCTCGAATTGGTGGTCAATGGTGGAAATTTAGGAGCTCGTAAATCTATTCCCGAGCGAATTCGATCCAACGAGTGAAGTGTTTGAGGTGTGTCGAGTGGCACCAGTCTTGAGAATCTTCGACTAGAGTCAACTGAAAGGATCATGGATGATCTTGACTGACCGAGGAAGAAAAAGCGAAGGGTGACGCTTCTAAAGGATGAAGCGTGTCGATGGTGGTGACGATTCGAGGCGGCGCTTCTGACGGATGATCGACTTGGGATTATTTCAAAACCACCTATCGGAAGAAGTATGTGGGCACCGATTATCTGAGATGCTCGGAGGAAAGCCTTTCTAGGGTTAGTGCAAGGAACTAAGTCGATGGCGGAATATGAGGCGGAGTTTTTAAGACCGAGTAGGTATGCTAGAGGCATCGTGGCTCACGAACACGAAATACCGTGTCCGCTTCGAGGATGGACTCGAGATGATTTGAGGTTCTCGATTGCCCATGACAAGTCGTGAGTTTTCTTCTTTAGTGGAAAAGGCTAAGGTAGCCGAAGGGATCAAGGAGGCTATGAGGCAAAACTATAGTAGGAATAATCAAAAGAGAGGATTTGGGTCGGCGGGATCCGATGGTAGTGTCGAGAAAAAGGCTAGGCTAAGTGGGCCAAATCGGTGCAAGGCCCATGATCGCTAATCGAGGCCGACTCGGTGTAAATCATTGTGGAAAGACCCATTGGGGAAGTTGTTCGACCGCAGATAGAGGATGTTTTGAGTGTGGGTCTTTGGAGCATCGGGCGTAGATTGTCCTCGGAAACTAGCTAAGAATCAGCCGAGGGGATGTAACCGTGCTCGGGATAGAAATGTGGGACCACGGAGGGTCGTGGTAATGGTAGAGGAAGCAACGGTCCCAACCGAGGTCGTGGAATTTAAGGCGAGGTTCGGGCAACACAGAGGCTAAGCACTGGCTTAGTCTATCTTGAGGCGTCATGAGGAGGGTGACGACCGGATGTCATAACCGAGACGCGTTTCGATTTTGATCTTCCTTATTATGCATTAATCGATGTGGGGTCTACACATTCATACGTGGCAGTAGTGTGGTAGAGACTTTGGAACTAAACTCAAATCGCTTCTAAGGAGATGACCGAGTTAGTCCGTTAGGTCACTCTGTAGTGGTAGACAAACTTTATAGAGACGTACCCTAGAACTCGAGGGTAGTATTTGTGGTCGATCCGATGGAACTACCATTTGGGGAGTTCGATTTGATCCTTGGAATGGATTATGGTTAAGTATCGGCGAATTTGGATTCTGCACTAAGCGCATGGTTTTGAAGACGGCTGAAAATGATGTAGTGGTTATGATAGGTGATAGAAAGAATTACCTATCCAACGTGGTGTCCGCCTTGAAGGTTGAGAAGATGGTCGGGAAGGGTTGTAAAGCATTTTTGGTTCAAATCAGGCTTTGGAAGCTAAGGAGTCGATGGTTGGAAAGGTCCGAACGGTTGGGAAATTTGTTGATGTGTTCCCAGAAGAACTTCCGGGTCTGCCTCTAGATCGGGAAGTCGAATTCGGTATAAATTTGCTACCTGGAACAGCACCGGTATCAATAGCACCATATCGAATGGCACCAAAGGAATTGGTGGAGCTGAAGGCTCAAATTCAGGAGCTCTTGGATAAAGGGTTTATTCGACCTAGTATATCTCCGTGGGGAGTGCCTGTATTGTTTGTCAAGAAGAAGGATGGTTCTATGCGGATGTGCATCGACTACCATCAATTAAACAAGTTAACGATCAAAAACAAGTACCCATTGCCTTGGATCGATGACTTGTTTGACCAGTTGAAGGGTGCATCGGTGTTCTCGAAGATAGACCTTAGGTCGGGTTACCATCAACTTAAGGTGAAGGAGGCCGATGTTCACAAGACGGTATTCGAACTTCGGTATGGGCATTACGAGTTTCTAGTGATGCCATTCGGGTTGACCAATGCACCGCCGGCGTTCATGGATTTAATGAATAGAGTATTTCAACGATGCTTGGACCAATTTGTCGTAGTGTTCATAGATCGACATATTGGTTTACTCAAAGATGGAGGAAGAGCACGACAAGCATTTGCGAATAGTTTTACAAGCTTGAGGAGAAAGCAGGTTGTATGCCAAATTCATGAAGTGCGAATTTTGGCTAAGGAGGTGGCTTTCTTGGGTCACGTGGTGTCGTGAGAAGGGATTAGAGTGGATCCCATAAGATTGAAGCGGTGTTGGAGTGGAAATCGCCTAAGTCGATGGCGTAGATACTGAAGTTTTACGGGTTTAGCGGGGTATTATCGGAGGTTTGTGGAAGGGTTCTCTCGATCGCAGTAGCTGACTAGGTTGCTAAGGAAAGGTGTTCCATTTGTATGGTTAGAAAGCAGAAGAAAGTTTTGATAAGTCGAGGAAGATTCTCGATTAAGCTCGATTTTAGTACAACCCGAGGCGGGAAGTTGTTCACGCCTATTGTGATGCATCTCACACCGGCAGGATGTGTCTTGATCTGCAGAAGGAAGGTAGTAGCCTATCGTCCGTCACCGAGACCGCATGAGGTTAACTACCCAACTCACGACTTGAAGTTAGCAGCAGTCGTCTTCGCTCAGAAGATATGGAGACATTATCTTTATAGGGAGAAGTCGGTAGTCTACACGGATCACAAAAGTTTGAGGTATCTTCTAACTCAAAAAGACTTGAACTTAAGGCAACGGCGATGGATTGAACTATTAAAAGACTACGATTGTTCAATCGAATATCATCCAGGTAAGGCTAATGTGGTGGGCGTAGCGTTGGCCTAAGGTTGTGGCGGACTTAAGAGCGATGTTTGCTCGGTTGAGCCTATATGATGATGGAAGCCTTTTGGCAGAGCTTCTAGTTAAGCCAACGTGGACCGAGGAGATCAAGGACAAACAGTTAGTGGATGAAGGGTTAAATACTAAGAGAATGCAAGTTCGGGATGGTGGTTTAGAAGGATATAATTTGACCGGTGATGGTGTGTTATGTTTTCAAGGACGGCCACATGTATGTCAAGGATATGGAGTTGAGGCGAAAATTCTCCATGATGCTCATAGTAGCCCATACGCTATGCATCCCGGAGGAAGCAAGATGTATGGAGATCTCTGAAAATAGTTCGTGGCCCGGTTGAAGCGTGAGATAACTAATTGTGGGAAGTGTTTGACGTGTCGGCGGAGTTAAGTGAACACCGCTTACCATCGGGCTACTTCAACCGGTAAAGATCCCTCAATGGAAGTGGGAGCGGATCACTATGGATTTCGCCGTGGCTACCCTTACGCCCAAAGAAGAAAGATGCGGGTAATCGTGACCGTCGACTAAATCACTCACTTCATACCTGAGAATGGATTACTCACCCGTAAGCTAGCAAAGTTATACGTGGTGAGATAGTCGGATGCTAAGAGGATGCAAGTTCGGGATGGTGGTTTAGAAGGTACGGATTGACCGGTGATGGTGTATTATGTTTCCAAGGACGGCCTGTATGTCAAGGATGTGGAATTGAGACAAAGAATTCTCCGGATGCTCATAGTAGCCCATACGCTATGCATCCCGGAGGCAAGAAATGTACAGAGATTTACAGAGACGATTCGTGGTCAGGTTGAAGCGTAAAGTGACCGAGTTCAGAGGGAAGGTGTCCGACATGTCGGAAAGTTAAGGTGAACATCGGTTGCCATCGTGGTTACTTCAACCAAGAAAGATCCTCGATGGAAGTGGGAGCGGATCACTATGGATTTCGTCAATGAGCTACCCTTTACGCCCAAAGAAGAAAGATGCGCTTTGGGTAATCGTGAGACCGTCGACTAAATCACCACTTCATACCGTGAGAATGGATTACTCACTCTAGAAGCTAGCAAAGTTATCGTGGCCGAGATAGTCGATTGCATGGTGTACCCAGATCGCTTATCTCGATAGGGACCCAAGGTTCACTTCGAGGTTTTGGAAAGCGTTACATCAAGCGGTGGGTATGCGATTAGATTTCAAAGACTTTCCATCCTCGATCGACGGCAATCCGAAAGGTCATACTGATCTTAGAAGATATCTTTGAGGGTTGTGTCTTGGAATTCGAGGTAGTTGGGAGGAATTTTACCTTTGGCCGAGTTTGCCTACAACAATAGTTACCAAGCTTAGTATTCGATGGCACCATACGAAGCCTTGTATGGACGAAAATGCCGAACTCAACGTGTTGGACGGAGTTGGGTGAACGATGTGTTGGGTCCGTAATTGGTAATGTAAACCGAGGATAAAGTGAAGGTGATTCGAGCCCGTCTTAAGGAAGCATCGATAGACGAAGTCTTATCTCGATCTTAAGCGCAAGGAAATGGAGTATCACGATGGGGATAAGGTTTTCCTGAAGGTGTCGCCTTGGAAGAAGGTACTAAGGTTTGGGCAAAAAGGAAAGCTAAGCCCAAGGTTCATCGAGCCATATACAGTTGTAAAGCGAGTGGGAGCGGTAGCTTATCAGCTAGAGTTGCCGGCAGAACTGAGTCAGATACATGATGTCTTTCACGTATCAATGCTGAGACGGTATCGGTCAGACCCATCGCACGTGGTACCAGTAGCGGAGATCGAGGTGAATGCGGATTTATCTTTTGAAGAAGAACCATTCGGATCTTAGATCGTGATGTGAAGGTTCTGCGAAAAGTCGCGTCTTTAGTGAAAGTGCTTGTGGCGTAACCATGGTGTGGAGGAAGCTACGTGGGAACACGAGGATGTGATACGGCGGCAATACCCTCATCTGTTTTAATGAGTAATTTGGAATGAAATTTATTTTAAAGGGTAGAATCGTAACATCCCAAAAATGGGGCTATTTGGAATTTAATTATTTTTCTTATGTATGAACTCATCGTGATATTATTTATGGAATAATAGAGCTTAATTTAAGGCTTTGAGTGTGCACTTTTGGTAGAAAATTTCAGTTTGTAACTTTAAAGGTAGGGAGCCTTAGCAGGAGGGTGTTATAAGAATAAATGAAGGAAATTGGGCACTAAAAAGGCCTTGGCAAAGTGGCAAAAGTGAGGTCACTTAGGAGCTGTGTGACGCCACCAAGGGAGCAAGGAGAGCCTTGGTTCGAGTCACAAAAATCCCTTTTTTTGGCATTAGGTTGGACGGCACATGTGGGAGAGTCTTCCTCCATTTAAGCTCTTTTATTTTTTTTATTATTAAAAGATAATATGAGCTTTTAAAAGGGATTTTATTTATTCTAAGGATAATAGAAGGTAAAGGAGATATTGTATGGATTATTAAGAGATTATTAGGAATTAAATTCCAATTAGTTTGAATTAATTTGAGTGAGTGGCTTGGAGTGATTCAAGGTGGTTGAGTGAATTTTGGACTCCTTTGGTAGGAGTGACTGCAAGGACTTGTTAGGAGGAGGGGAGTGCCAATTTCCTTTAGGCACATTTTCCATTTTTTTTGTTTGTTGTTTTCTTCTTCCAAAGTGCAAATAGCCGAATTCCCATTCACAAAATTCCTTTCTCTTCTCAATCTCTTATAACCGAAAAAACAAAAAGGGCAACACCATTCTTTTTAGATCTTGGCCGAATCTCCTACACCCACACCATTGATCTATTTCTTTTCACTCCTCAAAGCTTTTAAGCCGAAACTTTTAAACACCTTTCTTCCATTGATTTCTTTCTCCCTTGGCGAATACACCCCTTTGGAAGTGCGATTTTCTTCCCCTCTATTTACTCACTTTGGCCGAATAGTATAGTGGTATAGACACTTCAGGATTTCTCCTTTATTCAATTGATTGAGAAGGTAAGTGATGGCCGATCCCCCCTCTTTCCATATTTTCTTTCTTTGACGACTTGTAGGTTGGAGAAAAGCCGAAATTTTGGCATTTGCAAGAAGAAAACTAACCACTCTTTGAAACTGATTCCATCTAGGAACTCCGGGATTCACAAGCAGTCGATCTGACCCTCCTTTCTCTGTTATTTAGTTGGTAAGTAATGGTAAGATCTACTTTAGTTAGTTAGTTGTTAATCGATTTAGTCAAGGCTACTAACTTATTGAGTGCCGATTTTAGGGTGGTGAAACAAAAGGCGATACTCAAGACTTTCGGTAAGGATTCGGGTTCAAAAGGAGAACCCTTTAAATTGTTGGATTTGGCGAATGTACTAACTCATGTCTTGGCCGAATATAAAGCGATAGATCTAGGGTGGTCGACTCTTCGGGATTTAGACTATCCAGTGGTGACAGGTGTGTACATACACACGTATAACTTATTAAATGTGTTAAATATTGTGAATGCTAATTTGGTTATTGTAGCATTGAATATCATACCATATCGGTATAGTTGGCAATTCAGGTAAGTACCTGTTTGAATATGCTATTTGATGCTTTTGGTAAGCATAATGTATTGATGCATGAGATTTAAGCATGTGATGGCATGAAACATATATGTATATTGACTGATGTGGGATTAGTGAGTGGAGGGGGCAGTATTATTGTGCCGACGGGCACCAGTGTTTTGGTAACACACCATGACTACGGTCACCAAAGGTTTGGTACCTCCGAGGTTTGGCACCTCATAGCGACTTGTCCCTCGTGGTTAACACCACCGTGGGTTGGCCCCACTTGAGATATGGGATCGCTCGCCGGTGATTTGGTATCACACGATGGGTTGGCCCCATCAAATGATCTGTGGTCTCACGGACACCAGTGTTTTGGTAACACATTGTGACTATATGTCACCGGTGGTTTGGCACCACCAAGGGTTTGGTACCACAACGGGTAGATAAAGGGCGTTTGGATGGCTAGGGTGGGTATTTAATATTCGCATATTAATGGTTATGTGTTGTGTATGAAAATGTTTTAAAATGGGAAGGGTTACATCTTGAGTCTTGGTGACTCACCTTCTCCATTATTTTTTCAGTGATGCATAGATCGCGGATATGGAGCCGGAGGGACTCGAGGTGGCCATGCAAAGGACTTGAAATAAATGAACTTTAATTTAGTTATATTATTTTGTTATTGGTTTGTTTTATTTGGATTGTAATAAGGCCTCCATAAACTCTATTTTTGTTACTATGCTTACTTAGGATACTTGCTTTTAAACTACACTATTAAAAATTAAATTAAAATCACATGTTTTCCTAAATCAACACGAAAATGTTTTAACGTGTCAGCGGACACATCCAAAATTGGTATAATAACTTGACTTCAATTAAATTCTAATTTAATCTAAGTATGATTTCAACAAAATAACCACAAACGGAAGTTTTCAACAAAACTTAAATTGGATTTTAAAATGGGTTTTAAAAGTTTTTCTCAGAATAACACCCATATTCGGTCCTAACGTTTGGGCCGGGTTTGGACTGTTACACCCGAAGTGGTAAGTTAAGTTAAATAACACCTCGTGCTCGACTCTGGTGATGGTCTCAAGTATGTGGTGTTACATTTATTGGTTTCAGAGCTACGGTTTAGTCGATTCTCGGACAAACGTAGCAAGTGTAATAGACTACCTATACATGGCATAATTGAATAATGATAGTGTGACGACTCCTGTCATCTTAAAATGTTTTCTATTATATAGTAATGGATCCTAATGGGGCTACAGCTGATGATGCTCAAAGTAATGCGCTTGCTCCCGCGTAAGGGACGGGGCTAGATGAAAATCGACCCGAGACTCAAGGCCAAGGAGATGAGGCTCGGGAAGCCTTTCTCTATATGATGAGCAATCGGTATACCGAGTTTGTTAGAACTAATCCTAATGTTCGACCTCCTCCGCCCCTTCCTATTCCTCAAGCTGTTCCTATAGCTCCTCAACAAACTGAAGTGTTAAGATTGTCAAAGCCTCCAGTGGACAAAATTTGAAAGTATGGAGCCGAAGAGTTCCAAGATAATGTAAATGATGATCCTGAGAGAGCAGAGTTTTGGCTTGAAAATACCATCAGAGTGTTGGATGAATTATCTTGTACTTCAGAAGAAAGTCTCAAATGTGCTATCTCATTATTGAGGGATTCGACTTATATTTGGTGGAAAACTTTAGTGTCAGTGGTGCCTAAAGATAAAGTTACATGGGATTTCTTTCAAGAGGAATTCCAAAAGAAGTACATAAGTCAGCGTTTCATTGATCAAAAAAGAAAAGAGTTTCTTGAATTGAAACAAGGGTGCATGACGATAGCCGAATATGAATGAGAATTTGTCAAATTAAGTAAGTATGCCCAAGAATGTGTATCTAATGAAGCTACATTGTGCAAGAGGTTTGAAGATGGATTGAACGAGGATATTTGATTGTTAATGGGAATTCTCGAAATTAAAGAATTAGTGGTACTAGTTGAAAGAGCTATCAAAGCTGAAGAGTTGAGCAAAGAGAAAAGAAAGGTGGAAAGTAAAGTAAAAGATGCAAGAAAAAGATCAATGGGAAAGTCATTCTAGTCTCAAGGAAAGAAGTCTAAAGAAATGAATACTCAATCGAATGTTTCTAGTGTGAATTTTTAAAGAGATCGAGGAAGACAAAATCCAAGTTCTAAAGCTCAAGCGACCTCTATGGCAAGTGTAGGTAGAGTTAAACCTATTAGGCCGGAATGTCAACATTGTGGACATTTGGGAGAATGTTATTTTATCAGCTGAGCATGTTTTAAGTGTGGATCTCAAGATCATTTTGTGAAAGATTGTCCAGAAAGAGAAGATATAGAAAAGTTTCAGAATGTCAAATCGAGCAGTGTGACTACTAGAGGAAGACCACCAAGAAATGTGAGGACTGGAACTAGTGGTAAAGGTATAACAAAAGACACTACCGTAAGATCCGAAGCTAGAGCTCCAATGAGAGCTTATGCCATTCGAGCTAGAGAAGAAGCAGCTTCCCCTGATGTGATCACTGGTATATTTTCTCTTTACGACACTAATGTTCTTGCATTGATTGATCCTGGTTCTACTTATTCGCATGTATGCATGAATTTAGTGTCTAATAAGAATTTGTGTGTTGAATCGACTGAGTATGTGGTTAAAGTGTCGAATCCTTTAGGGAAGCATGTGATAGTTGATAAAATATGTAAAGATTGTCCTTTGATGATACAAAGTCACTGTTTCCCTGCCAACTTGATGTTGTTGCCATTTGATGAGTTTGATGTTATTTTGGGAATGGATTGGTTGACATTACATAAGGCCAAGATAGATTGTAGTCAAAAAATTCTTGAGTTGAAGTGTAGTAGCGGTGAAGTTCTTCAGGTTAAAACAAATAAGCCAAATGTGATGCCAATTGTGATTTCTGCCATGTCTGCTCAGAAATGTTTAAAAAATGGTTGTGAAGCATATCTTGCTTATGTGTTGAATACAAAAGTGTCTGAAATAAAGATCGAATCAGTTCTGGTGGTATGAGAATATTTAGATATGTTTCTAGAAGAGTTGCCAGGTTTGCCTCTAGTTAGAGAAGTGGAATTTGGTATTGAAGTAATGCCCGGTACCACTCCAATATCGATTGCTCCGTACAGAATGGCACCAACCAAACTGAAAGAATTAAAAGTGCAATTACAAGAGTTGACTGATAAAGGATTTGTGAAACCAAGTTACTCTCTGTAGGGTGCTCCTGTGCTATTTGTGAAGAAAAAAATGGGACATTGAGATTATGTATTGATTACCGTCAACTTAACAAAGTGAAAGTGAAATATAAATATCCATTGCCTTGAATAGATGATTTGTTTGATCAGTTAAAGAATGCCACCGTGTTTTCCAAAATTGATTTGAGATCTGGATTTACCAATTGAGGGTTAAAGAGTCAGATGTGCCAAAGACTGCTTTCAGAACCAGGTATGGTCATTATGAGTTTCTGGTTATGCCGTTTGGGTTAACTAATGCACCTGCAGTATTCATGGATTTGATGAACCGGATATTCAAACCGCATTTAGATGATTTGTGGCGGTATTCATTGATGATATTTTGGTTTATTCTAGAGATGAAGAAGAACAAGCAGAACATTTGAGAATTGTGTTGCAAATTCTGCGTGAGAAGCGATTATATGCTAAATTCAAGAAATGTGAATTTTGGCTTCGAAAGTGGGTTTTCTTGGACATATTGTATCTACCAAGGCATCGGGGTAGATCCAAGTAAAATCTCGACTATTGTCAATTGGAGTCCACCAAGAATGTATCCGGGTTAGAAGTTTCTTGGGTTTAGCTGGTTATTATCAGAGATTTGTGTAGGGATTCTCTATGATAGCTTCTCCAATGTCTCGATTATTGCAGAAATATGTGAAGTTCAAGTGGACTGATGAATGTCAGCAGAGTTTCGACCGATTGAAAGATCTACTAACGGAAGCACCTGTATTAGTACAGCCTAAATCGGGTAAGGAATTTGTTATTTATAGTGATGCCTCATTAAATGGTTTAGGTTGTGTCTTGATGCAAGAAGGTAAAGTAATAGTCTATGCCTCAAGACAACTTAAACCACATGAAAGAAATTACCCAGTACATGATCTTAAATTAGCTACTATTGTATTTGCGCTGAAGATATGGCGGCATTACTTGTATAGTGAAAAATGTCATATTTATACTGATCATAAAAGCTTGAAATATTTGATGACACAGAAAGATTTGAATTTGAGACAGCACAGGTGGCTTGAACTGATAAAGGACTATGATTTGATTATTGATTACCATCCAGGTAAGGCTAATGTTGTAGCTGATGCTTTGAGTTGAAAATCTCTATTTGCTTTACGAGCTATGAATACCCAGTTGTCACTAACTGATGATGGTTTAATCATAACTGAATTGAGAGCTAAACCGACATTTCTACAGCAAATATGTGAAGCTCAAAAAATGAAGAGAAATTACAGGATAAACGGGTACAATGTGAGTCAAGTAATGAATCAGAATTTTAGATTGGGACTGATGGTTGTTTATTATTCAAAGGCAGAGTTTGTGTACCAAAAAATTCAGAACGTGTACAGAAGATTTTACATAAGGCACACAGTGGTATTATGTCTGTACATCCGGGAAGTAATAAAATGTATAATGATTTGAAAAAGATGTACTGGTGGCCAGGTATGAAACGTGATATTTCTGAGTTTGTATCAAGATGTTTGATATGTCAACAGGTCAAAGTATAACATTAGGTACCTTCGGGATTACTCCAACCAATTACTATACCGAAATGGAAATGGGAAAGAATTACTATAGATTTTGTGTCGGGATCACCATTGTCACTGAAAAAGAAAGACTCAATTTGGGTGATAGTTGATCGATTGACAAAATCGGCTCATTTCATTCCTCTGTGAATGAATTTTTCACTTGACAAGTTAGCCAAATTGTATATTGATAAAATAGTTTGATTACATGGTGTGCCTATGTCTATTATATCTGATCAAGATCCACGGTTTACTTCAAGATTTTGGAAGAAGTTACAAGAGGCATTGGGTACTAAATTGAATTTTAGTACAGTATTCTATCCCCAAATCGATGGACAGTCTAAAAGAAGTACTCGAAGACATGTTGAGATGTTGTGTATTGGAATTTGAAGGTAATTGGGAAAGATATCTACCTTTGGTGGAATTTTCATATAATAATAATTATCAATCAAGCATAAAAATGACACCTTATGAAGCGTTATATGGACGAAAGTGTCGGACTCCATTATACTGGACTGAACTTAAATAAAATCGGTTGCATAGAGTTGATTTAGTAAAAGAAACTGAAGAAAAAGGGAAGATAATCCATGATTGTTTGAAAGCTGCATCGGATCGACAGAAGCCGTATGCGGACTTGAAAAGAAAAGAGATTGAATTTCAAGTGGGTGATAAAGTATTTTTGAAAGTGTCTCCATGGAAGAAAATTTTGAGATTTGGTCGTAAAGGTAAATTAAGTCCAAGATTTATTGGTCCGTATGAAGTGATAGAAAGAATCGGTCCAGTGGCATATCGATTGTCTTTACCATCAGAATTAGAAAGAATTCATAACGTGTTTCATGTTTCTATGTTGAGGCGATATCGATTGGACCCATCGCATGTGATTTCACCAACTGAAGTGGAAATTCGATCAGATATGACATACGAAGAAGAGCCGATTCAAATCTTAGCATGAGAAGTGAAACAGTTGAGAAACAAAGAAATTACTTTAGTGAAAGTGTTATGGCAACGACATGGAGTGGAAGAGGTAACATGGGAAACTGAGGAGGCTATGAGGAAACAGTATCCCAACTTATTCACTGGTAAGATTTTCGGGGACTAAAATCTCTAAAAAGGGGAGAGTTGTGATAGCCCGAAATAGGGCCTAAACAGAATAGTGGTTTTGAAACCACAATTTTGAAGTAGAAAAATTTATTTTGATTAATTTTTATAATTTATTGAGTGATTAGATGCATGTGTTAGAATATCGATATAAAATTTCATGAATTGCATGTCTAATTTGCCTATTAGGAGTTAATTGCAAAAGTTGATAAATATGAGCCCTAGATGTTAAAGGATTTAAGTGAATAGCATAATTGAAGTAGAGGTCCTTAAATGGTAATTATACCATTAGGCTTTCATGGACAAAAATGGACATACATAGGTAGAAATAATCAAAGTTTTTAATGAAGGGTATTTTAGTCATCTAGTAATTAAAAGATTAAAAAAAAGGAAAAAGATGGAAAAATATGTCCATCTTCTTCATTAGGACGAAATTTCAAGGGTTCTCCATAGCTAGGGTTTGTTTCAGGCTTCCAAGCTCCATAGTAAGTGATTCCAAGCCCCGTTTTTAATGTTATTTACGTTTTTGGAGTCTCGGTAACTCGATTTAGCTTATGCTAGAAATAATTTAACCTAGGGTTCATATTTGGAAAAATATCCATAGGTAAAATGTATTTATTTTGATGTTTTATGATAGAATATGTGGTTTTAAATTATGCTAAACAACTTTTGCTAAGCGATTTTAAGTGAAAACGAGCAAGACTGCTTAATAGGTAAAAATACCTAATGTTCATAAGTATATGTTAGAGTGAGAATTTGATGTTTTCATAGGAGGGAAAAATAATCAGCATGTCATAAAACATAAGAATAAGGGACAAAGTTTAATTTCCGAGCTTTGGGGCAAAAGTGTAAATTTATGAAACTTTAGGGGCAAAAACATAATTTTACCAAAATATTGTGTATGAATTGTATTTGAATGGAATGTTGATGAAATGTATTAAATTGTGCTAATATAGATCAAGAAAGAAGGAATAGTGAAGGTGATCGGGGAAAAGAGAAGGTTATCGACTAATTTACGAAAATAGTCGTTTTGCATCCGAGGTAAGTTATGTGTAAATAATAGCAATATATTTTTATAAATTTTGAATTGTATTTGATTTTTGAATTAATATTGAATGTAAGAAAAATTATTCATGTGATAAAGTGTTTAAAATAAGTGTTAAGTGTAAATTCCCGGTTGAACTTAGGAAGAGAAGTGGATACAAGTGATATATCACTAGATACCAGTGTTACAGTGAGTCCAAGGTGCTGGGTGATCTAGCATGTGTTGCAGACAACTGACAGCTTGTGTGAGCGACCCTTGGACATTTCCAGTGTTATTGATCAGTGGTAGCTTCGGCTACATTACAGTGGTAGCTTCGGCTACATTACAGTGGTAGCTTCGGCTACATATTAGTGTGGCACTTATGTGCTAATTCTCTACGTATCTGTGTATAGTCCAAGTGTTCAACGGGATTAATAATGAATTAAAGTGAATATGAGATGAAGTGTGAATGCAGGTATAATTGAAAGAATGAGCATATTTGATAAAGGTTAAGTGTATAAAGGTATTGCAAGTGAATTGGTAAGATTGTACATGTGTATGTGATTAAATTTGCTAAGAAGGATATTGATTTGTTATATGTAAAAATGTTAATTATTAATTGAATGCTTATTGTTTACATGTAACTTACCAAACTATTAGTAGCTTACTCGTTCTTTTCCTTTCCTTTGTTTTATAGAATATTGAACTTCCTTGGATTGGAGATCGTCGGAGCCTCGTATCACACTATCAAGCCTTTATTTTGGTATATAAATGCTTTTGAATGTTTTAAATTATGGCATGTATAGGGATCAAATTATTTTGTATGGATACCTATGTGATGTTTACTACAATGAAAGTATGAAAAGTGAAAATTTGCAATGAAATAGTTTTTGGATAACAGTGACTTGACTTTGAAAAATCACCAAAAATATAATAAATGGAATTATAAGGTTAATAAGATATAGAATTAAAGCTTATTGTGTCTAATTTCATATGAAATAAACATTGTAAGCAAAGGAATTTTATATTCGTGATATTTGAATTTTAGTGAGATAGGGTCGAATGGTATTTGAAGTCCACTTGCTTAGACTTTAGAAAATCATTTAACATTTTAAAAAATAATTATGAGTTATAATTTATATTTCTAGATTCCTTAGTGAGTCTAAGTTCAGTAGAAATAAGTGGGAACAACATATAAAAATTGTACATTGAGATAATTGATTTTTTAGTGAAGAGTGGTCAGAATCGTTGGACAGTGAAACAGGGGAGACTTTAATGAATAAACTGTACTAATTGGCCAAACCAAAAATTCTAAAAATTTTATGGTCAGAAGATATACGAGTCTAGTTTCAGAAAGAATTTATGGATCTAAATTTTGAGTTTTTTTCACTCGAGTTATAATTAAATAATGACTATTGTGCGAGATGGATGATTTCTATGAATGATGAAATAAATTATTTTATACCAAGTGGTAAGTTAAGTTAAACAACGCCTGTGCTCGACTCGTGACGGTCTGGAGTAAGTGGTGTTACAATCAAATACAAGAAAATGATGGTTATTAATATATGGAGACACGAGACTATGATATATGAAGATGGAATATGATTGATAAATATGTTCATTCATAATTATGGAATTATGTACCTCATGTTACTATTTGCATAAAGATGATATTTCAAATACTTTGATGAGTAAAGCTCACATATAAAATAGTATGAATTCAAGACAAGTTGTTATGAAAATGTATTTAAAATACTAAGATATGATTGCTATATCGTTATATAATTACATAATAGGAAATTGTCTATATATATATATATATATGAGAAATTTAATGAGAATTGAGCTCATATCGTTTCTTGTTATTTATATGAAGTGTACGACTAACAAATGGTATTAAGTATAAGGCTCGGTTGTATATCTTAAATTGGTTTTTTATGTATTAAATGTGGGTGTAGAATAAGGATCAAATGAGTAAGAAATATGGTTTGGAAAATAGCCTTATTTTTAAAAATTAACTTTACCACAAGGCCTAGCAACACGGTCATGTACTAAGGCTGTGTGACCCGGGTTCCTTCCTAGATGCAAGTCAGAGACTTACAAGCCTCAAAGGCACGGCCATGTGAGCCACACAGCCATGCCACACGGGAGTGTCCCCAGTCACACGGGCTTGGGACCCTTGTAAATGAAATAAATTTTGGGATTTTGCAAAAAAATTTCATACGATTCTGATTTAGTCCCAACTTGATCCTAATGCCTGATTTGGACCTCGAGGGTCCGTTAAAAAAACTTTTATAACCAATTTCCGTATTTGAGTGATAAACGGTTTAAATTGTCTGTAAGGGTTCCATACTCCTCAATAATGCCTCGTACTTTATTTCGGCAACAGATATGGGTAGGGGGTGTTACACATCACGAGGCCAATATATTTGAAGTTACGACGTTAGCTCAAGATTTTGAAAACTTTACAATTTGGTCCTATTTCACCTTTTGTTTGCAAAAGAGTTTTCGTAAGCTCGTATAAGAGTTGGGAATGATTATGTAGCTTAATATGAATGTGGATTATATTTAATTGTGTTTGTGAATAGTTGTATGATGTTTATGTGATGTTAGTTCCACTAATAATGGTTGTGACATTCCATAGCTCGAATCTGGCCTTCAGGTTAATGGCCCATTTTTTCTCAGGCCCATTTGAATAAACCAAAAATTAAAAAATAATAATAAAAAGTCCAGCTCACCAAAGTCCAGTTACAAAATATTGACCCATTACCCGAATACACCCTCAGACCCAGACCCATTTCTAAAACCACTAACTCAACACCAATAGACAGGCCCAAAATGGCCCAATTCCTAAACTGAACCCAACTGACTTAGGGTTCTCTAAAACCCTCATGCAAGAACGATGGGAACCAACAATCGCGCAAGACTCGCACCCAATAAGAAGACCAATGACCTCTCGCCTCAAATCACCGCATAATTTGCATAGATGACACCGCAGTCACCATCAGGATCTTTGCCCAAACCTGCAAAAGGAAACAAACCAACAGCAAAAAGGGCGAAACAGAGGCAAATAGAGTTTTATTTCCTTTTTGTCTTTCATTTTTGGGTTGTAAAAACCCTAGATTAAACTTGTAAAATACAGACACAAATTCTATCACAAAATTCAGAGAGAAAAAGCGCAAATATACAAAGAGAGCGATACAAAATAATAGGAACGGAAATACTCACAGGAATAGAAATCAATAAAAACAGAGTTTTTTTTCAAAGGTGATTCTCCTTTCATTCTGTTGTTTATTTTATTTTTATTTTTATTATATATATATATATATATAACCACTTTATTAAAAAAGTAAAAAGGAAGGAGTTACCTTTTCGAAAGCGAGGAAAATGGACATTATAGGCCTCCGGCCACCGGTTATGGAGGTGCGTGGCCCAGCAATCCGACAAACAGGAGCTTAGGCAGAAGGACGAAGGATCCAGAGAGTTTTTAAAGTTTTTTTTAAAACATCTAACTAAATGATTTTTTTATAAAACTAATATTTATATACGAAAGCAAACGGCGTCGTTTTGATAAAGCAAGATCCGCGTGCCGACCCGACGACCCGACCAGGATCCGCGTGTTTTTTATTAAAAAGGGAAAATTGTCCTTTTGATCCCTCCGCTATTTTATTAAATTTAATTACGTCCTATTAACTAATTTATTTTTAAAATTAACCACGGAAATCATTATATTTCAATTTAATCTTTTTAGTATTTATATATATATATATATAAATTAGATATTATATTTTTTTTGCTATACATTATATAATATTATAGCATATATTTAATTAAAATTATTTATAATATATTCATTTTTAATATTTTTATTTTTAAAATCATTATATATTTTTAACATATTGTTTATATTGTTATTCTTTTATTTATTTAAATTTGCATGAAATAAGTTCATAGTTAATTTTATTGTTTATTACATTTGCCTATACTTCGTCATGTATCCGGAATTGCTTTAGTATAGAAATTATTATTTGTCGATTCTCGTATTATTATTGCCTATCTTAAATGTTAGCATGTTTATATATATATATATATATATATATATATATATATATATATATATATATATATATATATATATATATTTGAGAGTGTATAAATGCAATATTGTCACATAGTTATGGTTTAAAATAAAATACATTTTTACAAAATCAATATTTTATTTAAAGGTTTTCAAAATAAGGCAATGTTTTGATATTTAGAAATTGGAAATAGTGCCCAATCGTCTTTGGATTGCGATTTTTCGTTTGGCTAAATAACTAAATATCCTTTTAACAAGTTTTATAAATTATGAGATGATCTTAGTGACGAGGGTTTAAAAATATCATGTCCAATCATGCTGGATGTGATGTTTATATTCCTTCGGATCAAAGTAATCTCAAATTTTAAATCAAAATTTCTCAAAGTTTTATAAATTATGAGATAATCTTAGTTACGAGGGTTTAAAAAACATCATGTCCAATCGTGCTAGATGCATGTGATGTTTATATTCCTTCGGATCGAAGAAATCTCAAATTTTAAATCAAAATTTCTCAAATTTTATAAATTATGAGATGATCTTAGATACGAGGGTTTAAAAAACATCATGTCCAATCATGTTGGATGACGTTTATAATCTTTCGGATCGAAGAACTCTCATTTTTAAATCTAATTGTTCAAAGTTTTTAATCATATTTTTATATCCTTTTAAGTTTCAAACATTTGGACATGACTTTATCGATTAGGTACCAAATTTTGGGCGTTATGAGGTGCTAACCCTTCCTCATACATGTAAACTAACCTATCTTTTTGTTTTTCGTAGACCAAAATCAGTATTTTGAAATAAAACTTTTTACAAGGTGATCCAATCACACCTAAATAAAATGAGATTGGTGGCGACTCCCGTTTTTATTTTTAAAGTCGATTCTCGTTTTTAAAACTTGATTTTTTAAATGGTTTTGACAACTTGGCCAATCCACTGGGGACCAATAAAATAGTCAAGCCGTAAAATTGATAGTTTCATGTCCTCATGTCTAAATTTAAAAATCTATTTTAAAAATTATGATCCTTTTTTTATTTTTACATGTGATTCTGTCTTTATGAAATATTTATGCATTGCATTACATGACCATTGCGGTCACACCCTTAAGTGGGAGCGAGAAGCTACGCCTTCGTGAGGTTTTCACCTCCGCATGGGCTAGTGGATTGTTTCCGGAATACATCTGTACCTATGTCTAGGTGAAGTTTTCACTTCTACATGGCCATAGGGAAATGTATTCCCCTGAACCGAACTCGGTCCATATGAGCCTATAATGGGTGAAGATCAAGGAATCTGCTGGTTCAGGTACCTCAACTTTATAACTAAATCGCATATAGTAAACCCTAAGAACCCACCTTAGGTAGAGATATGCCGAAATTTAGTAGTTACCCAGATAGGTGTGCGTTATTTCACTTGCTTTGTATTCTATTTTGTGGCACTAATTCATTGTGTTTCATTTATGTGCATGTTATTTCGCATTTTAGAGGTATCGATTCACGATCAGTTTCTAAGATAGAAAGCTAGTTATAGATAACGGGTTCCTTGATAAAGTGGAAGACAATGCAATCGTTTGTATATAGTTAAAGCATAGGCAATTAGAGAAAGAGGGTATTGATTCGTTTGAGCAAGAGGGAAATGGGGCAGCACTGGAATCCCCGTCTCCTCAGCCACTTGTACCTCCTGATATTTTCCTGATCAAAGCAAATTCAGATGTGAAGAAGATTGTACAACACCCTATGGCAAGGCGTGGTGTTGGAACTAAAGGGTAGAAGGTAACTATACTCACCAATCACTTCAAAGTGAACGTAAGGAGTACGGATAGGCACTTCTACCATTACAGCATTTCTCTTTCATATGAAGATGGTCACCCTGGGGATGGTAAGGGTATTGAAAGGAAATTGATTGACAGAGTGCATGAGACCTACAAAAATGATTTAGATGGAAAAGAATTTTGCCTATGATGATAAAAAGGTTTATTTACTATAGGTCCGCTACCAAACAGCAAGCTTGAGTTTACTGTTGTACTTGAGGATGTTGAACCTACCAGAAACAATGGAAATGCAAGCCCTGATGGTCAGGATAACCCAAATAGACGTGAAAAAGAAAGAGATTAAGAAGACCGTATCATTTAAAGACTTTTAAAGTTGAGATTAGTTATGCTGCAAAGATACCCATGCAAGCAATTCAAAATGCTCTGCGCGGGTAGGAATCTGAAAACTCTCAAGAAGCACTGAGGGTGCTGGATATCATTTTAAGGTAGCATGCTACGAAACAGGGATGCCTACTTGTTCGCCAATCTTTCAAGATAATCAGAACAACTTCACAGACATTGGAGGAGGTGCCCTTGGCTATAGGGGTTTCCATTCAAGTTTCAGAGCCACTCAAGGAGGCCTTTCACTAAATACCAATGTATCAACTACCATGATAATTCAACTTGGTCCAGTAGTTGATCAACTTTCCAAGGAGCTTCTCTGGTTGGAAAATTGAAGCAGATGCCTCAAGAAAGGATGAATGTTTTTTTCTAAATTATGGTGCTGAGCCAATGCTGAAATCTTGTGGTGTTAATATCAACTCTAATTTCACCCAAGTGGATGGACGCATTCTGCCAGCACCATGATTAAGAAGGGGCAATGGTGGAAATTTCTTTCCAAGGAATGGGTGTTGGAATTTTAACGACAAGAAATTAGTGGAGCCATATAGGATTGAAAGATGGGTTGTTGTGAACTTTCACGGCTCCTCGTTGTGATCCAAACAACATTGTAAGGGATTTGATTCGTTGTGGAAGAATGAAAGAAATTTGTAATGATCCTCTATTTGATATATTCAATGAGATGAACCAGAATAGATATCTTCCACCTGTGGTTAGAGTTGAAAAAATGTTTGAACAGATATAATTTAAACTTTTTGGAGCTCCGCAGTTCCTTCTTTGCCTGTTCCCTGATAGGAAAAACTTTGACCTTTATGGGCCAAGGAAGCGGAAGAATCTTTCTGAGTATGGCATTGTGACTCTGTAACACCCCAAACCCGGTCCATGAGTTCTGACCGGATCTGGTATGTCACGGAGTAAAACAATTTGAAACATTTTGAGTGTCTGGTGAAAACTTGATAAATTATGGCTACGGTATTAAAACAGTGTTTGATAAAACTCAGTTGGGATTATTTTTATAAACATGGTTGTGTTGATAAACCCTTTGAAAACGTTTGATCATGTAAAATTTTTAAATCGGCAGGGTTATAGTTGACTTGGTGTATTTTGTTACTCGATGGTAACATCTTTGAAAACTCGTAAAAGTTACTTAATTTGAAAATGTTGCTTTTAACCGATTTACTTAACATTTATAATTTCATTTTGTAATATAGTATAAGTAAATTAAAACAACTAATTAAACATCCAAATAATAATTAGCGGCCTTATTACAACCCAAATTAAAAATGTAGGAAATAAATAAACATGAATGTAATCAAAAAATTCCAAAAACTAAGGAACAAGCATGGCCGCCTCGAGTCCTCTCCGGCTCCATCTCCGCGATCTACTCATCTGCAAAATAATTTGGGAAGGGGTGAGTCACCAAGACTCAGTGTGTAAATCCCCCACCCGGAAATGCAACTCATACACAAATTATTAATAACATGCAAACATGCAACCCCACTAACCATCCGTACTCCTTTAACTACCCCGTGTGGTCAAAACCACTGGTGGTCAAAACCACTGGTGACTAGAGTCACAAATCAAATGATGGGGCTAACCCATCGTGTGGTCAAAACCAATCGATGACCATAGGTCACAATTTATCAAGATGTGGTCAAAACCATTTGGTGGTACCAAACCACGGGACTTAGTCACAATTTAACAACGGTGTGGTCAAAACCACTGGTGACCAAAAGTCACAATTAATCGATGGGGCCAACCCATCTTATGGTAAAAACCATTGGTGACAGATCCATAGAGATCATCCCCCTCCTCTCATCAATCCCACCATCATCATGCTTGCATAACAAATGTCATAATCCCATATATCATGCATTTATGTATAGCATAGCATCCAACGACATATGATGGCATACAAAATCATATATCATAGATCACGTGATAGGGACTTACCCGAATCCATGCTTAAGCCCACAAGCAAATCACTATTATAATGATTAAAAGACACAATATAACAATGTTAATTAATAAAGTGTGTAAAGAGTTTTACACACCGATACTAACGAAATTCCTAGATCCCAAGATCCGGTCTCATCGTGCTCATCCTTGACCTATACTCGACCAACAACAATATTAGTGCCATAGGCCTATTCGGCCATAATAGTTAAAACCCGAAGATTCATTTGTGGCACTTACTTTAAACTAATTTGGTTTCCAAACAAATCCCGAAGCTGCACTTATTCCTGAAATCGTTGAATCCTTATATGGCACATGTTAGTTTCAACTTTAGGCACTAATTCTCAACAAATGGCCCTTGGCCGAATGATGTATAAGCCTTACCTTGAAAAATCAAATCCCAATAGGCTCCCTCAATGTACCTTAACATTATCTACACATAAAATGTACACCATTAGAACCATAACCACATTCGGCCCACTTACCAAGGCTTGTTTCTCAAGCTTTTGGCACACAAAAGGAAAAGAAAAGAAGCCGAATGTTAAAGTAACACACTTACCTCTCTTTGAAAACGACAGCACCTTACCTTAGGGAATTCGGCTTATGCCCTTTGTGGTAGGGGATATTCGGCTAGCAACCCAAATGGAGGGTGAAATTTTGGGTAGAAGAGGGGTAGGTTCGCCAAGTAAAAGGAAAAGAAGCTAAGAATTTTTGAAGAATCTTGGCAATGTGTCTAAGGAGATTTGACCAACAAGAAGAAAAAGCAGTTTGATGAATTTTGGCACCTCCTAGTGATAAAACCGATTGTGGATGACCCAAGGAGTCCTATATTCGCCATCTTCCTCCTTTTGTGATAATTTTGGCTTTTAATTATCAAAAGATAAAGCAAGATTTATCTTCCATTTTATCTCCTTGCTACCCCTTCAAAATAAAGAAGAATAAACTAACAACACTACTCTTCCCAAAGAAAATTAAAAGGAAAAACAATGTTTATCCTTATCACCTTAAGAGTCCAAAATCAAGCCATTACTCCCCTAACGCCACTTGCATAAAAAATAAAACCAATCTTGCTCCTTGGTTCAAACATAGGACCTCACTGCCGCAGCCCCCTTACAACACCCCAAGCCACTCTTCCATATCGACTTTCATGCCCCAAAACCTCGACATTTATTTATAAGGCCTTCCTAGCCCATCACCGCAAATAAAAATAAAACTCCAAAACGCCACTCCAACAGCTCGAACCAAAGACCTGCGCCCATCGTCACCACAAGCTCTTAAGTGGCGTATGAAAGCCACTTTGCCAATTAGTTCCTTGTGTCATGCTTCACCCGAAATTTTACTTAACCCTTATCTCACCTAATTCCCTCCTTTTAAGCACTTAAAAAGAAATTTTAGCCCTAAGTCCGACCTAGTTTGGGGTTATGACTAGACCCTAAAACATGTCTAGCGAACATAGTATTCATTTCTTTTCAAGCAATCACATGAAAATAATTAAATTACAAACAACCCCTAATTTAGGATGTTACAGACTCAGTGTATGGCACCAGTTAGGGTGTATGATCAATACTTTACAAATCTTCTTCTAAAGATCAATGCTAAGCTTGAACGATTATCTTCATCACTATCGAAGCCATAATAACGCGATCAAGTTAAAGTTAAGCTTGAAAAGGTAAGTTAGAAGTAGCATTGTACAGTTGTGAACTTCAGATCGAGCTTCTTGAAATAAGAGAAGGGTGTTGGAAGGAAGAGTTTCATCATTCTCATGACCAAGTTAGAAGTCAAGATTACCTCAGGGGTGAAGCAATAGTTCAGATTCGAGAGATAGCTGATCATCTACAGATTTTGGCATCACAGGCTGATACGTTGAACATGAAATATGAGCTATGGTTGGATCGTGATCAAAAGCTAACCTCTTTATTTAGAAAAATCAAAACTTTAGGACTTAGAGCGAAAGCATGTTTGTAGTCCGTTTTGTGTAAAGAATTTTGTTTTCTAATAAATTTTTCTAAAATGAAATTGATCAGAATCGATACCTTTTGCATTCATGCATTTGCATCACATTGCATCATTTACATTAGACTTTTACAAAGGACCCTAATTAGGTAAAAATATTTTAGTTCCACGGAAAACATGGAGCAAAGGTTGGAGAGAATAGAACAAATACAAATACAGATGCAGGGGCAATTGATCGAGATTCAACAAGAAATGTGGGAACAAATGTAAGAATTCCAAACCCTTGAAAGAATCAAAAAATGAAGAAGGAATCAGAGAACGAAGTTTCCAAGCCCTTGTGTACTTAGGAGTGTTTTGAATAATGGGATTGAGGAAGAGATCTCTATATTCTTAAAACTGATCTATAGTAATATGCAAAACATGCTTGTTGCTTTAAAGCCTAGAGGCAATAAGACCACTTTTGTGAAATAGGCTTGTGTCCTAAATTTTATTTCAACAAAATGCATTTTTTTGAATACATATTATTTTATTCTTTATATTTTATACTGTACATTTTTTTTTACCAATATTCTTTCATAATTTATTTATGACCATACTATCCAAATAATCATCCTTAGAATCATTTATTCTTTGGATTTGTTCGCCTTCGTACCTAGGTACCCAGATATCAATGACATGAGCGATGTTGTTACTGACTCCCTTTTTGAATGAGATATGGGTCTAGGGGATCTCAAGACTTTGAAGATGGCAGAGATTGTGACATATCTTCTGACTTGTTAAGAATGGTTTAACAAGATGAAAAAATAGACCTTACCTTACATAGGGTCAATGGATATTGCGAGCCTAGGAAAAGAATGAAGATCAAAGCCTAGCTCACCACAGAAATAAAGCGAGATATTATTGAATTATTTTCTATAATTCAAAGATATTTTCGTACGATCATATCAGGACATGCTTGCACTGATAAGACGAGTGCTAAACAAGAGGATGGGGCACTGTTGGTCTACCACAAAAGGGAGATTGCTTCAATTATACCAAAAATGTTGTATTTAAGGAGACAAGATTCATGCGCTTTCTTCACTTCTTCCCAAAATTTCCATATGTGGGGGCATGGATATTATGAGGCCAATCTCTTTAAATACTTTTAGTTGACATTGATTCATCGTTATGGTCATCATCTACTTCACTAAGAAGGTGAATGTTGCTTCATATGCCAATATTGCAAAGTCGATAGTCATCAAATTCAAAAAAAAAAGATCAGATGCCAACACAGAATGCATAACTGTACAAAGTCAAAGTTTACAGTTTGTTCAAAGATCAGACAGCATATCACTGTATAACAAAAGTTGCCAAAAGAAAAAAAGAAAGAAAGGTGACTTAGACTTGAAAGAATTGGCATAAAAAGCTACTGTTACCTTCTGTCTTATTGAATGTCGGCCAAAACCTTCGCTGGGGGCAACGTCTTACCCATTGGTTTATGGAATTGAAGCATTTTGCTAATTGAACCTAGTTGAAGAAAAGTTTAAAGTTATTCAAGCTTATGACAAAGAGGTTCGTCTTAGAGAATTCCATAAGGAGAACCTGATGTTGAAACAAATTTTTCTTCTACAAAATGATTTTAGAAGAAAGCATATGCCAAACTAGGAAGGACTTATGTAGGGCCTATCCTAGAGAAGTGAAACACCCCAAACCCGGCCTAAAAAGCCTAACCGGATTTGGTATGTTCCTCGAGTAAAACTATAGCAAATTATCATTTTTAAGAAAAACTTGATGATTTTGTAGAAAACAGAGTAACTTAACATTTTAGGTTGAAAACAAATTTGTAAAGTAAAATTTATATCTTTTAAAAACATTATTTGTAGGAGGAATTGATAAGTCAAAAGAAAACCACATTTAAGGAAATTACTTTAAAACATATATATATATATTAGTTGACAAAACATTTTGAATTATTATTTATCGAAAACCATTTAGTTATTTAATAGTTATTGTTCATGGCAAAATAAAAGAAAATCCAAACACAAAATTAAAGATAGTCTATAGTGGCCTTATTACATAAAATTGGCAAACCCATAATAAAGTCTAAATAATAATAATTAACTTAATAGGTTTAAGTAGGAAAATTTCCAAACTTCATTGTTTGAGCTTTGGCCACCTCGAACTCCTTCTGACCCGATCCATCGCTTTTCTGAATTATCTGAAAAGTTATCCCATAAAAAATGGGTGAGTTATAAACTCAATGTGCAACACATACATCAAAAGCCCATTTGATTAAGCCTTTAAGCCCATTAATTACACAAATGGCCATAGGCCCATTTCGATCATATTTGGCTCAAAAGCCCATATCATGGCGGATCGAATAATAATCATTCAATATTACATGGTTATGTACATGAAATGAAATGCAAGCCCGGCCCACCTAAATATCCATCCGCTACACACCACCCGTACCAACCAACACACCGTGGGGATTACTAAATCGACCCTCCATCCGCTACACACCATCGAAGGCAGTTGCTGCAGTCAACATGCACATCGCCCTTATAATATTGTGGCAAAGCCACCAAACAGATGTGACCGAAGTCACCGATCAAGTCTAAATTTCAAATACGTGACCAAGTCACAGATTCACATATGTATTTGAAGTCACGGAGCCAAATATGTGACCGAAGTCACCGGAGTCAAATATGTGACCGAAGTTACTCGAGTCAAATATGTGACCGAAGTCACCGGAAATGTGGTAAAACCACCAGAATACTTCCTCCTTTATCAAATATACCCATATGCCCATGCACATACATATCAAATCAGATTTTCATGCTATTTACCCCACAAATCATAATATAGTCATGCTTATTTCACTTTTATGCATATAGCAAAATGAACAAAATATTGGGGTAAACATACCTGAATATTGCATACCACTGAATGGTATCCAAAATCACAATCATAGACATGGTCATATAGTCACATTTAAATATATGTAAATCTTATGAGATTTTTAATGTAAGGTTACACACCTAGTGACAGTGAGAACAATACTCTCTCGCTCGTCAACACCTAATTGATTAACACACTTGGTTAGTATACACTATTGCTGATAAACTTGTACTTATTGATGAGGGATCTAAATCCTTACCTTTGGATTCTCAAACGACAGTTATTTGTGGTTTTTCTCCACTAGATGGATCAAAACCCGCTGATATTCCACCAACGTAAAGTGGTTCGGTTGTCCGCACTACTTCAAATAACCGATCATCGTTAGCAGAGGGTCCACAACCTGGTAGAAAGTCTCTAACCGTCGATACTGCCCTTCGTTTGAAGTTTGATGGTAAAGGAATACCTCCTCTCTTCCAAACACTCCGTACGGATCTTTTCTTACCTATCTTGTTGGTCTTAAATCGCCCCTAAAAATACGATCGATTAGTAGTCTATCTAAAGAAATCGATATGATCTAAATTAATAACCTTACCTTGATGATTTTGAATGGTCACTTCTTAAGAGTTGTCTACAACAAAGATCTTTGAAAAATCTTTTCAAATGATTCGGCCTAGGAGAGAAAATAAAAGATCATAATTCTAAATTTGCCAAAGTAAAAAGAAATGATGAAAATGATTGACAAAACCTTACTTTGAGTTCTTCAAGATTGACCTTGAATAAGAAGAAAAGAAGGATTGATGATTCGCTTTAACAAAAGATAAAGGAAAAGATATTGATTTTAGCATAAATAGTTTGGTTTTCAAAGAAATAAAAGGAGAAAAGAAAATCGAAATAGAAATTGATTCGGTTGACAAAAGAGATGGGAATGATGTTGATTCTCAAAAGAAAAGAGATTGGTTTTGGAACCTATGCACATTCGGCCAAGGGTAAAAATTGAAGAAAAGTGGTTCTTGAACCTTTGTAGTTTAAAAGAGAGAAAGAGAAGAGAAATAGGATGAATAAGAAAAGAAAAGGAGAAATGATCAAAGAGAAAATGGGTTTCGGTTATGGAAGAAATTGAATAAAGAAAAGTTTTTGGTAATGGTCAAGTGAGAAAAGATGAAAGAAAATGCCTTCAAAAGTGGTAATATTTTGGTACCAAAAAGAGAGAAAATTTTGAGAGGAAAAGAAGAAAAAAGAGTATCAATTTGGCCAAATATGATAGCCAAAACAAAACAGAGTTTTCACCTAATGCAAAAGATAATTTCAGTTTGGAAGAAAGATTTTGGAGAAAGGAGAAAAGATGGACAATTTGCTAGGATTTTTGGCCAACTAGCACCCTAATGGCTACATTAAATTTTCGATCAACCTTAGCCAACATCATCCCCCTTTTTCCTCCTTGTTTCTTCCCCATCATATCCAAAATTTCCAAGACAATTAATCACTCCCTTAGCCCTTCATGCCGTCTAGGTTCATGGTCAAATGACCATGAACAAACTCCCAAAACATTGCCCAATATCATGCCTTTTGCCCCCCTCATCTTATCATCAACTTATGATTCCATATCATAAGTTCCTAGCTTCCTTTTTCACATGGTCAAATAGCCAAAATTAAGAGAATACTCATCCACTCTAGAACATTCTTGGCCGACACTAAAGGGAAGAAAACAAAAATAAAATCCTCCCTAATGCTAACTAGGAGATTCGAACCTCACTCCTCAAGCACACATCCATGCATCCTAACCACTTTGCCAATTACTCAACTTATGCTAGAAACCTCTTGTCATTAATTCTTAAAGCCTAACTTGCTTAGCTCTCTCTTAATTATTAGAAATTAAAAGTTTCACTAAGCATTCACTTAATTAATGAAGCTCAAATAACTTCCAAAATACACTCAATAATAATTAAGCATGCAACATCATTCAGTTAAGTAGAAAATGCATAACCCCTAATTATCAGGATGTTACAGTTCTACCCCCTTAAAATAATTTCGTCCTCGAAATTACCTGGCTGGAATAAGTGAGGGTATTGTTGTCGCATCGCTTCCTCCGGTTCCCATGAAGCTTCTTGTGATCCATGATTACGCCATAATACTTTGACGAGAGGAACTGTCTTTCTCCGTAAAACCTTTACATCCCGTTCTAGAATATGAATTGGCTCCTCTTCATATGACAAATCTGATCTTAATTCCACCTCCTCAACTGGCACTACATGAGATGGATCCGACCGGTAACGGCGTAACATTGAAACATGGAACACATCATGCATTTGCTTCAATTCCAAAGGCAAATCTAACTGATATGCCATAGATCCGACCCGCTTCACAATCCGATAAGGTCCAATGAACCTGGGACTTAGCTTCCCTTTGCGACCAAATCTCATCACCTTTTCCAAGGTGAAACCTTTAAAAAACTTGGTCCCCACAAAGAAACTCTATTTCTTTCCGCTTTATATCTGCGTCGATTTTTGTCTGCATCGGATGCTTCCTTTAACCGAGCCAGGATTACCTTAACCTTTTCTTGATTCAGCCACTATTTCGGACCCAAAATCGGCGTTCCCTAATTCATCCCAACACGTAGGAGTGCGACACTTCCGTCCATATAGTGCTTCATACGATTGCCATCAGTATCTTCGGCTTGATAACTGTTGTTGTCATAAATTACGCTAACAGTAAGAATTCCTCCCAACTTCCCTTGAAATCTATCACATCCCCTTAACATATCTTCTAAAACTTGGATTACTCTTTCGATCGACCGTCCGATTGAGGATGAAATGCCGTCTTGAAGTCAATCGGTGCCCAAAGCCTGATGCAATACTTTCCAAAACCGCGACGTAAACCTCGGATCTCTATCCGAAATAATCGACAACGGCACTCCATGCAATCTCACAATCTCAGTCACATATAACTCGCCAATTTCGCAAAGAGTAATCAATCCGAACGGGATAAAATGTGCGATTTCATCAATCGTCCACTATCACCCATCTGAGTCTTTCTTAGTAGGCGTAAGAGGAAGCCCACTAACAAAGTCCATGGTGATTCTCTCTATTTCCACTGTGGAATCTTTATTGGTTGAAGCAACCGAAGGTACTTGATGTTCAACTTTGACTTGCGACACTTCAAGCACTTTCCTACAAACTCGTAACTTCCCGCTTAAGTCCGGGCCACCAAAATTGATCTCGCAAATCTCAAGATAACTTACTTCCTCCGGGATGCATAGCATAGGGGCTACCATGCGATTCTCAAGTATCTTTTGCCTCAACTCCGATCCCCGGCATCGAGACTTTATCTTTGAAGCACAATACCCCTTCACTGTTAATACCAAAATCTTCCAATTTCCCACTCTGCACCTGTCGAAGCTTTTCACTCAGATCTTCATCTACTAACTGCCTCTCTTTCACTTGACTTAACCATGTCTGCTTAACTTGAAGTTCTGCCAACAAGCTTCCATCATCGTAAAGACTAAGATGTGCAAACATCGCTCTCAAATCTGACACCACTTTCTGACTTAGAGCGTCTGCCACCACGTTCGCCTTGCCCGGGTGGTACTCGATAGAACAGTCGTAGTCTTTCAACAACTCTATCCACCTTCGCTGCCTCAGATTCAGTTCTTTCTAAGTCAGTAGATATTTCAGACTTTTGTGGTCCGTATATATCACTGACTTTTCCCCGTATAAATAATGTCTCCAGACTTTAAGAGCAAAGACTACAGCTGCCAACTCTAAGTCATGCGTCGGGTAATTAACCTCATGCGGCCTCAACTGTCGAGACGCATATGCAACTACCTTCCGTCTTGCATCGAACACATCCTAATCCCGTGTGAGAAGCATCACAATACACGACGAAATCCTTTCCTGCCTCGAGTTGGATCAAAATCGAGCTTCAATCAAAACTTTCTTGAGCTTCTCAAAGCTCTCTTGTCGCTTATCGCCCATCTGAAAGGTATTTCCTTCCTCAACAATTTCGTTAAAGGTGCGACTATCGATGAGAATCCTTTGACAAATCTTGATAATATCCGCTAATCCCAAGAAACTACGAACCTCTTCTTCGACTTAGGTGGTTTCCAATCTAGCATGACCTCAATCTTCCGAGGATCCACCTTATCCCTTCTCGCCGATACCACATGGCCTAAAAACGCAACCTCTTTCAAATTAAAATTCACACTTGCTGAATTTGGCATCTGACTTCTTCTCCTTAAAACTCACAACACAATCCGGAGATGCTCATCATGTTCCATATCGGACTTAGAATACACCAGGATGTCGTCTATGAATACCACGATGAATTGATCCAAGTAGGGCTGAAAAATTCGGTTCATCATATCCATGAACGCATCTGGGGCATTCGTCAATCCGAATGGCATTACCGTAAATTCATAATGCCCATATCTAGTTGAAAGCCGTCTTATGGATATCCACTTCTTTCACCTTAAGTCGATGATACCCGACCTTAGATCAATCTTTGAGAATACATGACTCCTTTAAGTCGATCGAACAAGTCGTTGATCCTCGGCAAAGGATACTTGTTCTTGATGGTCAGCTTATTTAACTACCGGTAATCTATACACATCCTCATCGATCCGTCCTTCTTCTTCACAAAAAGAACCGGTGCTCCCCATGGAGACACACTAGGTCGAATGAATCCACAATCAAGCAACTCCTGAATCTGAGCCATAAGCTCAACCAACTCCTTCGGTGCCATTCTATATGGAGTAATAGAAACTGGCACCGTTCCAGGCAATAAGTCTATCCCGACTTCTACCTCACGATCCGGAGGCAAACCTAGAAGTTCTTCAGGAAAAACATCTACAAATTCTTTTACTGTCCTGACTTCATTAGCAGTTGTCTCCTTAGCCTCCAAAGCATTCACTAACATCAGGAAGGCTTCACATCCCTTTCTAACCATCTTTTCTGCCTTAAGAGCGGATACTACATTAGATAAGTAGTTCCATCTCTCACCCATTACTACAACTTCTTTGTCATCAAGAGTTCTTAAGGACATTCTCTTAGCGAAGACAATCCACATTTGCACGGTACTTCACAAGCCGGTCCATGCCTAAGATTAGGTCGAATTCTCGAATGGTAACTCCATTAAATCACCAAAATCGTATCCCTTGAACTTCTAAAGGCACTTCCTTAAAAGTTTGTCTACAACTCATGCATCCTAAAGGACTAAGTATATCATCTTCCTAGGTACGATTTGAAGTCACATGCAAAGTCCCGATACTTCACTAGCGATATAGGAATGAGTTGACCTATATCTATCAAAGCAATAAAGGGCAACCCGAAATTACAAACGCGTGCGTGATAACATCAAAAGGTCACTTTTCTTCTCTCATGATTTAACTGTATACACCAAACTCGTTTGTCTTGCCTCGAGCTACTCGCCTCTCGCTCAAGTTCCGCGACCTCTACTAGAACCATTGCCCTTCCATTTGGACCACGGCCTCTTATCACCGTCTGTCCATACATCACCGATTAGCACCACGACTTCTTGGGCGGTTCTTCTCCGAATTCATCGGGCAATCTTTGATCATGTGATCCTTCGAACCGCACTTGAAACATCTGCCGGTCTTTTTCCAACATTCTCCCGAGTGCATTTTCCCACATTGAGAACAAGTACGATTTTGTCCACCCGTAGCAGTCTGTTGACCTCGCGGTCCATCATTTCTTGATTTCTTCTGAAAATTCCCGGACGACCCTGAGGACCCAAAGCTTCTCTTATTCTTGCTCTGGCCTCTGTCCCGGTTCTGTCTCTCGGTCCGTTTAGCCTCTTCGGTAATTCTTGCCCTTTCCACTAAGATTGTAAAATCTCTTTCACGGTGTGGAGCAATCATCACTCGCAATTCATCTCTAAGTCCATCTTCAAATCTGATACACCGTTCATATTCCGTAGCCACTATCCCTCTGGCATAACGGCTAAGTCGCAAAAATTCTACTTCATATCCAGCTATCGACTTATTTCCTTGGACCAAATTCAGAAATGTCTTCCTCTGGGAGTCGATGTAGCTAGCTCCAACATACTTTCCTTCAAATTTTACTTTAAAATACCCCCAATCGAGACGATCCATTGGGGTACTCTCCTTGATAGTGAGCCACCACCGGTAGGCTTCATCACGAGAAGTGAAATAGCACTTTTCAATTTCTCTTCATTAGTGCGATCTATATCGTCCATGATCCTCTCGACTGCCTCCAACCAATATTCAGCTACATTAGGAGCTACTTCAGATACTCCTCTGAAAACCTCAGCTCCATTTGATCTAAGTCTCTCAACTACTGACTTTCGAGACCCATTTCCAGAACTAGCTTCTGCTACATCGTTCCAAAACTCGCAAGACCTGACTTGTGATACTGCGTCACCTCCATCATTTTGCTCTTGAAAATCCACCCCAACAGCCGGTGGCGGAGCTTCATTTTTGGAACCTTGACCAGATCGAACTGGTTCCGAAACAGTCATTCTTCCTCTTCTATGTCCACGACGACCACGTCCCCTAGAATTCATGTCTACTACGCGTATTATCTGTTTTTACGAAAAAGTCTTATGTATTAAAGTCTTTTCACTTCTTATTAAAGGAAAGTTTTATGAAACAGATATTCAGTAGTTTTTCCGTAGTAGCACACAAACACCTAAGGTCCATGTCTCTAAAGTGTAGTTCATGCTTAAACTATCGTACATATCACATATCGATAAAGTACATACCTGATGGATCTGCGCTGAGAACTTGAGTGCCATGCTCTTATAAAACCATTTAACTTAAGAAAACTTTCAAAAAAAAATATTATTTGGGCCAAATTTTGAAAATGTTGTGGGCTTCAAAACCCAAGGCCGAGAGTTTAAAATTGGGCTCTGATACCAAGCTGAAACACCCCAAACCCTACTAAAAAGCCTAACCAGATTTGGTATGTTCCTCGAGTAAAACTATAGCAAATTATCGTTTTTAAGAAAAACTTGATGATTTTGTAGAAAAGCAGTAACTTAACATTTTAGGTTGAAAACAAATTTGTAAAGTAAAATTTATATCTTTTAAAAACATTATTTGTAGGAGGAATTGATAAGTCAAAAGAAAACCACATTTAAGGAAATTACTTTAAAACATATATATATATATTAGTTGACAAAACATTTTGAATTATTATTTATCGAAAACCATTTAGTTATTTAATAGTTATTGTTCATGGCAAAATAAAAGAAAATCCAAACACAAAATTAAAGATAGTTTATAGTGGCCTTATTACATAAAATTGGCAAACCCATAATAAAGTCTAAATAATAATAATTAACTTAATAGGTTTAAGTAGGAAAATTTCCAAACTTCATTGTTTGAGCTTTGGCCACCTCGAACTCCTTCTTGACTTCGATCCATCGCTTTTCTTAATTATCTGAAAAGTTATCCCATAAAAAATGGGTGAGTTATAAACTCAATGTGCAACACATACGTCAAAAAGCCCATTTGATTAAGCCTTTAAGCCCATTAATTACACATATGGCCATAGGCCCATTTAAGTCATATTTGGCTCAAAAGCCCATATCATGGCAGATCGAATAATAATCATTCAATATTACATGGTTATGTACATGAAATGAAATGCAAGCCCGCCCACCTAAATATCCATCCGCTACACACCACCGCACCAACCAACACACCGTGGGATTACTAAATCGACCCTCCATCCGCTACACACCATCGAAGCGCGCTCTTTGCAGTTAACATGCACATCGCCTTATAATATTGTGGCAAAGCCACCAAACAGATGTGAAGTCACCCGACCAAAGTCCAAATTTCAAATACGTGACCGAAGTCACCAGATTCACATATGTGACCGAAGTCACCGGAGCCAAATATGTGACCGAAGTCACCGGAGTCAAATATGTGACTGAAGTTGCCGGAGTCAAATATGTGACCGAAGTCACCGGAAATGTGGTAAAACCACCAGAATACTTCCTCCTTTATCAAATATACCCATATGCCCATGCACATACATATCAAATCAGATTTTCATGCTATTTACCCCACAAATCGTAATATAGTCATGCTTATTTCACTTTTATGCATATAGCAAAATGAACAAAATATTGGGGTAAACATACACGAATATCGCATACCACCGAATGGTATCCAAAATCACAATCATATACATGGTCATATAGTCACATTTAAATATATGTAAATCTTATGAGATTTTTAATGTAAGGTTACACACCTAGTGACAAGTGAGAACAATACTCTCTCGTTCGTCAACACCTAATTGATTAACACACTTGGTTAGTATACACTATTGCTAATAAACTTGTACTTATTGATGAGGATCTAAATCCTTACCTTCGGATTCTCGAGCAGCGATTATTTGTGGTTTCTCCACTAGATGGATCAAAACCACGATATTCCACCAACGTAAAGTGGTTCGGTTGTCCGACTACTTCAAATAACCGATCCTCGTTAGCAAAGGGTCCACAACCCGTGGAAAGTCTCTAACCGTCGATACTGCCCTTCGTTTGAAGTTTGATGGTAAAGGAATACCTCCTCTCTTCCAAACACTCCGTACGGCTCTTTTCTTACCTATCTTATTGGTCTTAAATCGCCCCTAAAAATACGATCGATTAGTAGTCTATCTAAAGAAATCGATATGATCTAAATTAATAACCTTACCTTGATGATTTCGAATGGTCACTTCTTAAGAGTTGTCTACAACAAAGATCTTTGAAAAATCTTTTCAAATGATTCGGCCTAGGAGAGAAAATAGAAGATCATAATTCTAAATTTGCCAAAGTAAAAAGAAATGATGAAAATGATTGACAAAACCTTACTTTGAGTTCTTCAAGATTCGGCCTTGAATAAGAAGAAAAGAAGGATTGATGATTCGGCTTTAACAAAAAGATAAAGGAAAAAGATATTGATTTTTAGCATAAATAGTTTTGATTTTCAAAGAAATAAAAAAGAGAAAAGAAAATCGAAATAGAAATTGATTCGGTTGACAAAAGAGATGAGAATGATGTTGATTCTCAAAAGAAAAGAGATTGGTTTTGGAACCTATGCACATTCGCCAAGGGTAAAATTGAAGAAAAGTGGTTCTTGAACCTTTGTAGTTTTGGCAAAGAGGGAAGAGAATAGAGAAATAGGATGAAAAGAAAAGAAAAGGAGAAATGATCAAAGAGAGAAATGGGTTCGGTTATGGAAGAAATTGAATAAAGAAAAGTTTTGGTAATGGTCAAGTGAGAAAAGATGAAAGAAAATGCCTTCAAAAGTGGTAATATTTTGGTACCAAAAGAGAGAAAATCTTGAGAGGAAAAGAAGAAAAAGAGTACCAATTTGGCCAAATATGATAGCCAAAACAAAACAAAGTTTTACCTAATGCAAAAGATAATTTCGGTTTGGAAGAAAGATTTTGGAGAAAGGAGAAAAGATGGACAATTTGCTAGGATTTTTGGCCAACTAGCACCCTAATGGCTACACTAAATTTTTGGTCAACCTTAGCCAACATCATCCCCTTTTTTCCTCCTTGTTTCTTCCCCATCATATCCAAAATTTCCAAGACAATTAATCACTCCCTTAGCCCTTCATGCCGTCTAGGTTCATGGTCAAATGACCATGAACAAACTCCCAAAACATTGCCCAATATCATGCCTTTTGCCCCCCCTCATCTTATCATCAATTTATGATTCCATACCATAAGTTCCTAGATTTCCTTTTCACATGGTCAAATAGCCAAAATTAAGAGAATACTCATCCACTCTAGAACATTCTTGGCCGACACTAAAGGGAAGAAAACAAAAATAAAATCCTCCCTAATGCTAACTAGGAGATTCGAACCTCACTCCTCAAGCACACATCCATGCATCCTAACCACTTTGCCAATTACTCAACTTATGCTAGAAACCTCTTGTCATTAATTCTTAAAGCCTAACTTGCTTAGCTCTCTCTTAATTATTAGAAATTAAAAGTTTCACTAAGCATTCACTTAATTAATGAAGCTCAAATAACTTCCAAAATACACTCAATAATAATTAAGCATGCAACATCATTCAGTTAAGTAGAAAATGCATAACCCCTAATTATCAGGATGTTACAAGAAGCATTGATATTGACCAAGATAGATGGCGAAGATTTGCCCAATCCAGTGAATTCAGGTTTAGTCAAGAGGTATTTTACCTGAAAGAGGAAAAACCAAGGTGAAAACCCGTAAAGGGCGCCTCAAAAAAAAAGAGAAAAGAAAAGAAAAAAGGAGAGGCCAAGGCGAAAACCCGCAAAGGGCGCTTTGAGACCAAAGGGGCTTTGAGTTGAAAACCCAAAAAGGGCGGCTCAAATTTTGTATAAAAGTGGGGCATACAGTAGTCTTGCTATGTCTGAATTAGCAATGAGGAAGTATGTTATGTCTTGGGGCATCGACAAAGTACTCTAGATTCCCTAAACACATATTGAGTTTAAAATGGTCCTCAAGAGATCGGAACAGAGAAGCTCAGACTGCGGTATCTAGGGCACAGTAAGAAACACCCTAATTAATTTTCTTTTATAGCCTTTGCTATATTTACTTTATTCTTTTTAAGATCCACCAATCAATTTTCATTTATTGCCTTGGTTATCTTTGATTAAATTATCTTTCTGAGCTATGCTCCTGACTAATTTCTTTCTTGTCCATTTTTGTGTTCTTTTTTTTTCAAGCATTTGTATTGAAATAATGATCTATGGACTAACAACACTTTCATAAAAAGATTTTTGCATATTACTCTAGAAGCTTCTAAATAATATGAAAATTCTGAAACATGACTTTTGTTCGGAACTCACCAAGCCTAAGGGCTGAAAACATTGAAAAATGATTACCTCTTCAGATTCTTACTGGATAAGACAATTTTGTTGGTGATACCACATTGGAAAATGACGAATAAGGTCAATCCAAATGTAAAAGGGGATCATTGTTGGGATACCCTATATTCATTAAAAATTTTAGACATATACATTTGGTCATTACATCCAGGGAATGGCGTAACGGATCAAATTGATTGGAAGTGATACAAGTTCTATAGAAGGGTGGAAGAAACCAAATGTTATTTCCCCAAAGTTGTAGTGGGAAAAACCAATTTCATGTCTCAAGATCCAAGCAGGGCTAACTAGGAAATTACATTGGGGCAAGCTGGTTGAGCAAAACAGGATGGATGAATAAAAATAAAAAACAAATGAGTGATAACACCTAGAATAGGAATCATACTCATAACATTTTTGTATCATAGAAAATTTCATTAGGAGCATTTGATTCATTTCGGTCATTGCATCCTAATCCTTTAAAAGGAATCATCTTCATGGCATGTTACATGTGGCTGGAAGCATTTGATTCATTCTGATCATAGCATCTTAGTCATGTGACATAAACATACTAAACCGAGTCTACAGGACATGTCCCTCAGCGGACGGTGCAGTAACATCTGTGAGCTTTCAAATCTTATCTTCCTGAAGTTGTAGGAAGTAGATCGAAGACAGAAGATCTTATCTTCCTAAAGTTGTAGGAAGTAGATCGAAAAGAATTTCAGCCTTATCTCCCTGAAGTTGTAGGGAGTAGTCAAGATAGAAGATCTTATCTTCCTGAAGTTGTAGGAAGCAGATCGAAAAGAATTTCACCTTATCTCCACGAAGTTGTAAGGAGTAGATCAAGATGTAAGATCTCATCTTCCGAAGTTGTAGGAAGCAGATCGAAGACAATTTCAACCTTATCTCCCTGAAGTTGTAGGGAGTACACTGAAGACAGAAGATCTTATCTTCCTGAAGTTGTAGGAAGCAGATCGAAAAGAATTTCAGCCTTATCTCCCTGAAGTTGTAGGGAGTAGACTGAAGACAGAAGATCTTATCTTCCTAAAGTTGTAGGAAGTAGATCGAAGACAATTTCAGCCTTATCTCCCTGAAGTTGGAGGGAGTAGACTGAAGACAGAAGATCTTATCATCCTGAAGTTGTAGGAATCATACCAAAAAGAATTTCAGCCTTATCTCCCTGAAGTTGTAGGGAGTAGACTAAAAAAGAAGATTTTATCTCCCTCAAATTGCAGTGGAGCAAATCGAAAGTAGAAGATCTTATCTTCCTAAAGTTGTAGGAAGCAGATCGAAGATGTTTTAGTCTTATCTCCTTGAAGTTGTAGTGGAGTATACTAAAGACAGAAGATTTTATCTCCCTGAAGTTACAGTGGAGCAAATCGAAAGCATAAGATCTTATCTTTTTGAAGTTGTAGGAAGTAGTTCGAAGACATTTTAGTCTTATCTCCCTGAGATTGCAGCGGAGTAGACTAAAAAAGAAGATTTTATCTCCCTGAAGTTGCAGTGGAGCAAATCGAAAGCAGAAGATCTTATCTTCCTGAAGTTGTAGGAAGCAGATCGAAAACATTTTTAGTCTTATCTCTCTAAAGTTGCAACGGAGTAGACTAAAGATAGAAGATTTTATCTCCCTGATGTTGCAGTAGAGCAAATCAAAAACAGAAGATCTCACCTTCCTGAAGTTACAGGAACATTTTCAGTCTTATCTCCTTGAAGTTGTAGGGAGTAGATCAAGATAGAAGATCTCATCTTCCTGAAGTTGTAGGAAGCAGATCAAAAAGAATTTCAGCCTTATCTCCCTAAAGTTGTGGGGAATAGACTGAAGACAAGAGATCTAATCTTCCTAAAGTTGTAAGAAGTAGAGCGAAAAGAATTTCAGCCTTATCTCCCTTAAGTTGTAGGGAGTAGACTGAAGACAGAAGATCTTATCTTCCTGAAGTTGTAGGAAATAAATCGAAGACACTTTCAGATCTTATCTTTCTAAAGTTGTAGGAAGTAGAACGAAGACACTTTCAAATCTTATCTTCCTGAAGTTGTAGGAAGCAGATCAAAGATATTAAATTGCATCCCTGAAGTTGCAGTTGAGCAAACTGAAGACATCAGATCTTATCTTCCTAAAGTTGTAGGAAGTAGATCGAAGACACTTTCAGATCTTATCTTCCTGAAATTGTAGAAAGTAGATCAAAGATATCAATTTGGCATTCTTAAAATTGCAAGAAGCAGGATAAAGCTAGCAGACTTACTGAAATCGAGATGAAGTTCCAATACCATTGAAGTTTGCAGTAGAGTTGGAAGCCATTTGAAGAAAGCGAGGATCAAGAAGTCAGGGCTCGGCCAAGATTGGGCAAAATTTGTCCTTTTATTGTCTTTGCTCTATTCTCGTTACACGAAAATGAGCAAAGAGGGGCAGCTATAATGCCCATTTTTGCCCGGGCCCATTTGAATAAACCAGAAAATAAAAAATAATAAAAAGTCCAGTTCACCAAAGTCCAGTTACAAAATATTGACCCATTACCCGAATACACCCACAGACCCAGACCCATTCCTAAACCACTAACCCAACACCAACAGACAGGCCCAAAATGGCCCAATTCCTAAACTGAACTCAGCCGATTTAGGGTTTTCTAAAACCCTCGCCAAGAATTTGGGAACCAACAATCGCGTCGCCTCCTCGCACTCCAATGACACCGGTAGCCTCTTGCCTCGTCACACCGTAATCCGCACAGATGACACCGTAGTCACCATCAGGATCTTCTCCCAAACCTGTAAAAGGAAACAAACCAACAGCAAAAAGGGCGAAACAAAGGCAAATGGAGATTTATTTCCTTTTTGTCTTTCATTTTTGGGTTATAAAAACCCTAGATTAAACTTGTAAAATACAGACACAAATTCTATCACAAAATTTTGAGAGAAAAAGTGCAAATATACAGAGAGAGCGATAAAAAATAATAGGAACGGAAATACTCACAGGAACAGAAATCAATAAAAACAGAGTTTTTTTTTAAAGGTGATTCTCCTTTCATTCTGTTGTTTATTTTATTTTTATTTTCATTTTATATATATATTTTCCATATAACCACTGTTGAAAAAAGTAAAAAGGAAGGAGTTACCTTTTCGAAAGCGAGGAAAAGTGGACGTTATAGGCCTCCGGCCACCGGCCATGGAGGCGCATGTGGCGCGTGGCCCAGCAATCCGACGAACAGGAGCTTAGGCGGAAGGACGAAGGATCCAAAGAGTTTTCAAAGTTTTTTTTAAAACACCGAACTAAATGATTTTTTTATAAAACTAATATTTATAAACGAAAGCAAACTAGCACTGTTTTGATAAAGCGAGATCTGCGTCTTGCCACCATGACCCACCAGGATCCGCGTGTTTTTTATTAAAAGGAAAATTTTCCTTTGATCCCTCCGCTATTTTATTAAATTTAATTACATCCTATTAACTAATTTATTTTTAAAATTAACCTCGAAATCATATATTTCAATTTAATCTTTTTTAGTATTTATATATATAAATTAGATATTATATTTTTTTGCTATACATTATATAATATTATATCATATATTTAATTAAAATTATTTATAATATATTCATTTTTAATATTTTTTATTTTTAAAATCATTATATATTTTTAACATATTGTTTATATTGTTATTCTTTTATTTATTTAAATTTGCATGAAATAAGTTCATAGTTAATTTTATTATTTATTACATTTGCCTATACTTCATCATGTATCTGTAATTGCTTTAGTATAGAAATTATTATTTGTCTTATTATGTATTATTATTGCCTATCTTAAATGTTAGCATGTTTATATACATATATATATATATATGTGTGTGTGTGTTTGAGACTGTATAAATGCAATATTGTCACATAGTTATGGTTTAAAATAAAATACATTTTTACAAAATCAATATTTTATTTAAAGGTTTTCAAAATAAGGCAATGTTTTGATATTTAGAAATTCGGGAAATAGTGCCCAATCGTGCTGGGTTGCGATTTTCCGTTTGGCTAAATAACTAAATATCCTTTTAACAAGTTTTATAACTTATGAGATGATCTTGTGACGAGGGTTTAAAAATATCATGTCCAATCGTGCTGGATGTGATGTTTATATTCCTTCGGATCGAAGTAATCTCAAATTTTAAATGAAAAATTTCTTTAAGTTTTATAAATTATGAGATAATCTTAGTTACGAGGGTTTAAAAAACATCATGTCCAATCGTGCTAGATGTGATGTTTATATTCCTTCGGATCGAAGAAATCTCAAATTTTAAATCAAAATTTCTCAAAATTTATAAATTATGAGATGATCTTAGATACGAGGGTTTAAAAAACATCATGTCCAATCGTGCTAGATGTGATGTTTATAATCTTTCGGATCGAAGAACTCTCATATTTTAAATTGAATTGTTCGAAGTTTTTTAATCATATTTTTAAATCCTTTTAAGTTTCAAACATTTGGACATGACTTTATCGATTAGGTGCCAATTTTTTGGCGTTATGAGGGTGCTAACCCTTCCTCATACGTAATCAACTCCCGAACCTATCTTTTTGTTTTTCGTAGACCAAAATTAGTATTTTGAAATAAAACTTTTTATAAGGTGATCCAATCACACCTAAATAAAAAGAGATTGGTGGCGACTCCCGTTTTTGTTTTTAAAGTCAATTCCCATTTTTAAAACTCAATTTTTAAATGGTTTCAACAATCATCATCACACCAACAATTTTTAGGGCATATAATAACCAAGTTAGTTTCAATAGTAGGGTTGTCCTAAACTTAATCACACCTATTATCTTTAAGGATATGAATAGAAAGTTGCACAAACAAGTGATTAAGAGATATAGAATGTTGTCTTTAATCTTGGTGCTCATGATGGGTTTCTTTGACCCTTCTATCATCATTTTTGAGAACTTAATTATGAAGAAGTCAAGGCATGCATTTTAAATTTTTTTCCAAAGTTGGCACTTACTAAAATAACTTAACGTTACTAATATTTTCCTTGTAACGACTCGATTTTAATTGGTGTTGAAAAATTCAGTTTCAAGGTCGAGTTTACTAAGTCAAGGAAGCCCAAAAAGTTTTAATTTAGCTATTACAAGTTGAATACAAAATTAGGAAGTAGAATCATGAAGTAAATAGATAAATATATTATTAAATATAGTACAATGACTAAGTTGCTAGTGACTTGAATTTAAGGTATTAAAAATGGAACTTTACAAGCCTTAAGTGTGTAATTAAACCATGACTCAAAGGTAATTTTCTCATAATTATTTAAGTTAGTGGCTTAACTTAATCTTATATATTATTCTCCGATAACCTTCCCATCTTCAAAGCACGGCCATTAGATCATTGTAATTAGTTTAATTAAATTATTTAGAATATATAAAGAAAGAGTGAGTGAGTGAGTGAGTGAGTGAGTGAGTGAGAGATTAATGAGTACTGTGTATGGTTGCCATTGATAAAGGTTAAAGAATCTAGAGAGAGAAAATTGATCATGAATATTAAGGTGTTCTAAGCTTAGATTATGGTAGACATGAGTTTGTATTTAAGTGGATTGTGATGGAGATAGGTTATTGTTAAGAATTCGGTAAATGGCTCTGAATGGAAGCTTAAGGTCTCAATGTGAAAAGAATTTTTAATTTTTAAGAAATAATTATGTTTTTTGGGTAATTTGGGACTCCTAGATAATAATTGTAAGGTTAGATTTAGGTTCGATCGGGTAGATTGTAAAATACATGAAATTTAGATATTGGTAAATTAAGGTACTTAAATGAATGGTTTGAATAAATGTGATTAATGTGAATGGTTTATATGTTTGATAATGGGAAACTAATATTGTTTCTATATTGAACAAGGCTAAATACGAGACAAAATATCAAGGAATAATGAGAAGATGAGAGCAAACAAAAAGTAACGAATCTGATTTGTGCTAACTTAATTTGCCTTAATTATATAATCTTATTAAGTAACTGAGTTTATGGGATGGTTAACATCTAAAGCTAAGAAAAAGTAGATTATGTGTTGTTTCTACTTTTCTTGTGTGTGGCAAGCATTCATTTAGGACAGTTGAAGAATCAGGATTTAGATACAAGATGAGAATTGCTAGTCCTAATTTTAAGAATATAAGTAGATTTACAGCTGCTAGGGATGTTCTAATGTATTATGCAAAAGAGAGAGATCATGTTAAAGAAGAGTTGGCTAAAGCACCTAGTTTAATTTGTCTAACTTCCGATAATTGGAACTCAAAGCATACTAATGATGAAATATTTTAATTACTTCTCATTGAATTGACAAAGATTGGAAGCTACAAAAGAGAATCATAAGGTTTAGAACTTTATTTCCTCCTTATAATGGTTTGAACATAGAGGATGAACTTGTTGTATGTTTACTCAATGGGGTATAGACAAGAAAATTTTCAGCATCACTTTGGATAATGCTTCTTATAATGATGTTATGGTTTCTTGTCTTAAAATTCGTTTTTGTGCGAACCGAGCTATTTTATGTGATGGTGTTTTTTTTTTTTCAAGTTAGATGTTGTGCACATATATCGAATCTTATAGTTAAAGCTGGTTTGGAACTTGATGATGATGTTTTTGGTAAGATTCAAAATGGAATTAAGTACATAAAAAAGATTTTATGATGTGGCCGACAAAAGTTTTCATTTGAATGTGACCAAAAAGTTGCGTCAAGATGTGTGTGTGAGATGGAATTCTACTTATTTGATGCTTGAATCTTCTCTTTACTATGAAAATGTGCTAGATTATTGGGGCCAACGGGATAAATATTATCAAATATTTGCACTTTCTAACAAAGAGTGGAGAAATGTTGCTATTATTTGCAAATTTTTGAAAGTCTTTTATGATGTGACTTGTGTTTTTTCTTGTTCTAATTATCTAACGACTAATCTTTATTTTAGAGGGGTTTGAAAGGTTCACAAGGTCTTGCTTGATACAGTTAAAGGTCCTTATTCTTTTTAACTCCAATGGTTAAGCAAATGCAAGAGAAATTTAATAAATATTGGGCTGAGTATTCGTTGATATTGTCATGTGCTGCAATTTTAGATCCTCATTACAAGTTGAATTATGTGCAGTATTTTGCTTTACTACAATCTATGGTATTCATGCTTCAGATTTTGTTGAAACCATTCTTAGCAATCTTATACTCTTACTTGACTAGTATGTTGTAACACCCCAAACCCGGTCTATGCGTTAAGATGAGATTTGGTTTGTCACACAAATCGAACATTCTTTTAGTCTATCTAATGATTTAGGTGAATCAAGATTTCAAAACCCTTTTGAAAATAAAGTTTAATAAAACCAAGAGAAATAATTCTAAGTTCAATGAATTTGAAAAAAAAATTAGTTGAAAATCTCATCATTTAATATTTAATTATCAAAACCTTAAAGTAATTTTTTATAAGAGTTCAAAGGATTTGAAAATAAGAATAGATAAAGAATCTTATATGTTTGAAAACCCATAGTATTTTAAGAAAACATTATAGGATAAACATAAGCCCATATTAAATATCCAAAACATAATTTAAATCTATCCACGCATAAAATCCATAAAACATTAATAGAGGCCTTATTACATCTTATTCAAAATAGTAATTTAAAGAAAGTACTTAATAAAAGTTCAAAGTTTATAAACTCATGTTTGCGTGATGGCCTCCACGAAGTCATCCTCGCCCAAGTCCACGTCAATTTCCATTACCCGAGATGGAAAAATTTAAGGAGTGAGTTACTTAGAACTCAAAGTATAACTCACTTACTATATCCATGGGCAGATCATCAAGTCATAATTTTGGGCTTGAGTCCATAAACAGATTTAACAATGTAATAAGCGTAATGTATGCAAAATGAAATTTCCCACCCAAACCTAATTTCCATCCGCTACACACCACCCGTACCAACCATCACACCTGGGGGGATCAAGTCAACCCACCCCGCCAACACACCAATCGTAGGCATAAAGCCATTTTTATATTTGTGGCAGAGCCACCGAACTAGATTGTGACAAAGTCACCGAACTAGAGGCATTGAGCCAATAAAATATTTGTGGCAGAGCCACCGAACTAGAGGCAATATGAAACACCCCAAACCCGGCCCATAAGCCTAACCAGATTTGATATGTTCTTCGAGTAAAACTTTGATTAAATCTCGTATTGTTTATTAAGAAAATATGATGGTTTCATATAAAATGCATTAATTTAATGATCGCAGAAATCGTATTGTTAAATAAATTTGTATCTTCTTAAAACGTTATTTTTAAGAGAAAATTATAAATTAAAAGAAACCAAATTTAATGAAGAACTTATTAGTATTGTAAAAACCATAGAAGTTTATGTGTCAAAAACAGCTTTAAGTTATTTTAAAAAAATCATTTGTGCCAAATTTTGTAAATATTGTTCGTATGCGATTAAAAATCCAAAACGCAAAATTAAAAGCAGTTCATAGCGGCCTTATAACAAAATAACCAAACCCATAATAAATCCTAAGTAATAAAATAAACTTAATAAGTATTATTGCAAGAAACTCCAAAATACTTTGTTGAGCTTTGGCCACCACATAGTCCTCTTTAACCCGATCCATCGTGCTAAGATTCACCGAAAGATATCCCATAAAAGGGTGAGTCATAGACTCAATGTGTAACAAAAACACTAAAAGCCCAATTGATCATGGCCTTTAAGCCCATTTAATAACACATATAGCCATAAGCCCATTTAAGTCATATTTAGCCATAAGCCCATTTTTATAGCAAATCAAATAAAATCGTTTAGAAATCACATGGATATATATAATGAAATGCAAACTCGGGCCCACCTAAATATCCATCCGCTATACACCACCCTACCTACCAATCACACCGTGGGGATTACTAAATCGACCCTCCATCCGCTACACACCATCAAAGGCGCTTCTTGCAGTCAACATGCACATCGCCTTATAATTTTGTGGCATGGCCACTCAGACAATTGTGACCGTAGTCAACGGATTCAAAATATGTGACCAAGTCACCGGATTCAAAATATATGTGACCGAAGTCACCAAATTCACATATATGACCGAAGTCACCGGATAACGTGGTAAAAACCACCGGAACACTTCCCCTTTATCAACATCACCCATATGCCCATGCACATACATATTATTCGGATTTTAAGCAATATACCCCAAAATCATAACAGAGTCATACTTATTTTATATTTATGCATATAGCAATATTAACGAAATATTGGGGGTAAACATACCTGAATATTGTATACCACTGAATGGTACCCGCAACCATTATCAAACATATTTCATACAAATCACATTTATTTTAGATCTATGAGAATTTAGTATAATGTTACACACCTTATGACAAGGAGAACGATACCTTCCCGCCGTCGACACCTAATTAATTATCACACTTGATTAGAATACGCTAATACTTATAATCTACACTATTGATGAAAGATCTAATTCCTTACCCTCGTAATCTCGGACAATCATATATGTGGTTTCTCCCATGATGGATCAAAACCCGATGACAAACCACGAACGAAAAGTGGCTCGTGTACGCATCGACTTCAAATAAATGATCTTCGTTAGCGAGGGTCCACAACCCGGTGGAAAATCTCGGATCCCCGATCATGACCTTCTTCGCTTGAAGTTTGAGGGTATAACAGAACCTCCCCTCTTCCAAACACTCCTTATCACTCTTTTCGAACCTATCTTGTTAGTCCCAAAATCTTACGTTTACGGAAAATATTCGATCGATTGAGTCCCATAAAAATAAAGTCGATTAACAATCTATCTAAAAACGATATAACCAAATATGATAATCCTTACCTTGGATGATCACGAATGATCTCTCCTTAAACGTTGGCTACCAAAAAGGAATCCTTAAAATCCCCTTCAAAGATTCGGCCAAGGAGAAAAATGAGTGAATTAGATTTCTAAAATCGGCTATTCTAAAAGAAAAATTAAGAGAACGATTGATAGAATATACTTACTATTAATTATGGAGATTGATTCACCCTTACTTGACTATATGGAGATTCGGCCTTATCAAATTAGAAGAAGAGAAATGATGATTTCGGCTTGGACAAAAAGAAGAGAATAATATGATGTTTTTGGCTATGGTGGTTTCAGGTTTTTAACAAAAGAAAAGAAAGAATAAGATGAAGATGGAGGATGGTTCGGTTTGACAAAAGAGAAAAAAAGAATGGTGGTTTTGGTTATGGTAGAAGATGGTTTCGGTTGAGAGAAAGAAGAAGAAAAGAGAAAGAAAGAGAAAGATTGAAAGAAGAAGATGATGATGATGATGATGATTTTCAAAAGAAAAAAAGGTGGGTTTAGAAGCTATGAACATTCGCCATGAGGGAAAAGAGAAGAAAATGGTCTTTGATATTTGGTATTTTCTGTTACAAAGAGGAGAGAAAGAAGATATGTTTTGGAGAAAGGAAAATAAAAGGACTACTCAAAACCGAAATGGTAAAATATCAAATGACTAAAAGAGAAGAAAAAGGTTTATTTTTTTGTGTAATATGTATTTGGCTAAGAAACAAAGTTTGGAGAAAAGAAAAGATGCACAAATTGGTTAAAGTTTTGGCCAACTTTTACTCCTAATGCTATTGCAAAATTCGGCCAACACCTTACCAACATGATCCCCCTTTTTCCTCCTTATTTCTTCCCCATCAATCCCTTAACTCCTATCACAAATAAACCAATCCCCTTAGCCCTTATGTTGTCTAGGTTCATGGTCAAATGACCATGAAAAGCTTCCAAAACACCATCCCTCTTCAAGCCCTTTGCCCCCTTATCCTTCCATAACCTCATGATTCCATACCATAACTTCTAACTTGCCTTTTTCCTAAAGTCTACTATCCGAAATTAAAACAATGTCCATCCATTCTAGATAAGGCTTGGCCGACGCTATAGGAAAGAAAGCAAAAAAATTAAAATTCTTCTATTTGCTATCTAGAGGATTCGAACCTTTCCCCTCAAGCATTCACCCATGCGCCAACACCACCTTGCCAAATGACTTATTATGCTTAAACTCTCATGCCAAATTTTCTTAAAGCCTATCTTGCTTAGCCCTATCTTAAGTCTTAAAAATTTAATATTTTTCTAAGGCATTCACTTACATACTGAAGTTCCTAAAACTTTCAAAGTACACTCAATTACACATAGGCATGCAACAACATACAATTAAATTATGCATAGCCCCCAAATTCTGGATGTTACAGTTCTACCCCCTTAAAATAATTTTGACCCTGAAATTACCTAGCTAGAACAAGTGAGGGTATTACTGTCGCATTGCTTCCTCCGGATCCCACGAAGCTTCTTCTAATCCATGATTACGCCATAACACTTTGACGAGAGGAATTGATTTTCTCCATAACACCTTTACATCCCGCTCCAGGATTTGAATTGGCTCCTCACCATATGACAAATCTGGTCTTAATTCCACCGCCTCAACTGGCACTACATGAGATGGATCCGACCAGTAACGGCGTAACATTGAAACATGGAACACATCGTGTATTTGCTTCAACTCCGAAGGCAATTCTAACTGATATGCCACAGGTCCGACCCGCTTCAAAACCCAATAAGGTCCTATGAACCTGGGACTTAACTTTCCTTTGCGACCAAATCTCATAACCTTTTTCCAAGGTGAAACCTTTAGGAAAACTTGATCCCCCACAGCAAACTCTATTTCTTTTCGCTTAAGATCTGCGTACGACTTTTGCCTGTCAGATGCTTCTTTTAACTGAACCCGGATTACCTTAACCTTTTCTTCGGATTTAGCCACTATTTCTAGACCCAAAACCTGACGTTCCCCTAGTTCTGTCCAACACGTAGGAGTGCGACACTTCCGTCCATATAGTGCTTCATACGGTGCCATCTGAATACTGGCTTGGTAACTGTTGTTGTACGCAAATTTTGCTAACGGTAAGAACTCCTCCCAGCTTCCTCTGAAATCTATCACACATCCTCTTAACATATCTTCTAAAATTTGGATTACTCGTTCAGACTGGCCGTCCAACTGTGGATGAAATGCCGTACTAAAGGCCAATCTGGTGCCCAGAGCTTGATGCAATGCTTTCCAAAATCGAGATGTAAACCTCAAATCCCCATCTGAAATAATCGACACCGGCACTCCATGCAACCTCACAATCTCAGCCACATATAACTTCGCTAATTTCTGCAAAGAGTAATCAACCCGAACGGGGATAAAATGTGCAGATTTCATCAATCAGTCCACTATCACCCATACCGAGTCTTTCTTAGTAGGCGTAAGAGGAAGCCCACTAACAAAGTCCATGGTGATTCTCTCCCACTTCCACTACGAAATCTTTAACGGCTGAAGTAATCCCGAAGGTACTTGATGTTCAGCCTTGACTTGCTGACACATTAAGCACTTTCCTACAAACTCCGTAACTTCCCGCTTAAGACCAGGCCACCAAAATTGATCTCGCAAATCTCGATATAACTTACTTCCTCTAGGATGCATAGCATAGGGGCTACCATGTAACTCCCGAAGAATCTTTTGCCTCAACTCCTGATCCCTCGGCATACAGATTTTACCTTTGAAACACAATACCCCATCGTTGTTAATACCAAAATCTTCTAATTCTCCATTCTCAGACTGCCGTAGCTTTGCACTCAGATCATCGCTCACCAACCTGCTCTCTTTCACTTGACTCAACCATGTCGGCCTTACTTGTAATTCGCCAAAGAAGCTTCCATCGTCATAAAGACTAAGATGTGCAAACATCGCCTTAGATCCGACACCACTTTCTCGACTTAGAGCGCCTACCACCACATTCGCCTTACCCGGATGGTACTCAATAGAACAATGTAGTCTTTCAACAACTCTATCCACCTTCATTGCCTCAAATTCGGTTCCTTCCGAGTCAAGAGATATTTCAGACTCTTGTGGTCCGTGTATATCACCGACTTTTCCCCATATAAATAATGTCTCCAAACTTTAAGAGCAAAGACTCATCGCGCTAACTCCAAATCATGCGTCGGGTAATTAACCTCGTGTGGTCTCAACTCACCGAGACGCATACGCAACTACCTTCCCGCCTTGCATCGTAACACATCCTAATCTCGTGAGAAGCGCCACAAGATACCACGAAATCCTTCCCCGCCTCAAGTCAATCAAAATCGAGCTTCAAATAAACCCTCTTGAGCTTCTCAAAGCTCTCTTGTCATTATCGACCATACGAAAGGTACCTCCTTTCGTAATAATTTCGTTAAAGGTGCAACTATCGATGAAAATCCTTTGACGAATCTTTCCGTAATAGCCTGCTAATCCCAAGAAATCGCGAACCACGATCTGTACTTAGGTGGTTTCCAATCTAGTATCGCCTCAATCTTCCGAGGATCCACCCTTATTCCTTCTGCCGACACCACATGGCCTAAAACGCATCTTCCTTCACCAAAATTCACACTTGCTGAATTTGGCATAAAGTTTCTTCTCCTTAAAACTTGCAATACTATTCGGAGATGCTTATCATGTTCCATCTCGCACTTAGAATACACTAGGATGTCGCCTATGAATACCACGATTTAATCGATCCAAGTAAGGTTGGAAAACCCGGTTCATCATATCCATGAATGCAGCTGGGGCTTTCGTCAATCCGAATGGCATTACCCAAAACTCATAATGCCCATATCTTATTCGGAAAGCTGTCTTATGGATATCCGCTTCTTTCACCTTAAGCTGATGATACCCCAACCTTATATCTATCTTTGAGAATACATGCACTCCTTTAAGTCGATCGAACAAGTCGTCGATCCTTGGCAAAGGATACTTGTTCTTGATGGTCAGCTTATTCAACTGTCGGTAATCTATACACATCCTCATCGTTCCGTCCTTTTTCTTCACGAATAGGACAGGTTCTCCCCATGGAGACCACAATCAAAAATCAAATACAAAAAATTCTAATTATAAAAGACAAGAAAAATGAATTTCTAACTCAAGAAATAAATAGTAGTTCTAACAAAATAAGTTATCAGGATAAAATATTAGAATCAGCAAAAAAATTTTGGCAAATAGTAAAAAGAATAAATATTCGATAGCAACTCCTAGATCTGAGCCTTGAGCTCAACTAACTCCTTCGGTGCCATTCTATACGGAGCAATAGAAACTGGCACCGTTCCAGGCAATAAGTCAATCCCGAATTCTACCTCACGATCCAGAGGCAATCCTGGAAGTTCTTCCGAAAAAACATCTACAAATTCTCTTACAGTCCTGACCTCTTCAACGGTTGCTTCCTTAACCTCCAAAGCACTAACCAACATCAGAAAGGCTACACATCCCTTTCTAACCATCTTTTCTGCCTTAAGGGCAGATACTACATTTGATAAGTAGTTCCGTCTCTCGCCCATCACCACAACTTCTTTGTCATTAATAAATTTTAAGGACATCCGCTTAGCAGCACAATCCACATTTGCATGATATTTCACTAGCCAGTCCATGCCTAAGATCAAGTCGAATTCCCCGAATGGCAACTCCATTAAATCAGCCGGAAACTGCATCCCTTGAACTTCTAAAGGCGCTTCCTTAAAAAGCTTGTCTATTACTACCGCTCATCCTAAAGGACTAAGTACACTCATCTTCCTAGGTACAGTCTAAGAAGTCACATGCAAAGTTCCAGATACTTCACTAGCGATGTATGAATGAGTTGACCCTATATCTATCAAAGCAATAAAGGGCAACCCGTAAATCGAACGCATCTGTGATAACATCGTGTATCACTATCCTCTCTGCGATTTAATCAGATATACCGGACTGGATGTCTTGCCTCGAGCTACCATCGCCTCGCTCAAGTCCCGACCTCTACCGTAACCATTACTTCTTCCATTTGGACCACGACCCCTTATCGGCTGCTGTCCACCTCTGCCAGCCTGATTAACACCCTGACCTGCTGGGCGGTTCTCATCTGAATTCATCGGGCAATCCTTGATCATATGATCTTTAGACCCGCACTTGAAACATCCCCCGGTCTTTTTCCAACATTCTCCCGGGTGCATCTTCCCACATTGAGCACAAGTACGATGTTGTCCTCCCGTAGCAAATTGCTGACTTCACGGCCCATCAACTTTAGGTTTCTTTTGAAAATTCCCGGATGACCCTGAAGACCTAAAGCTCCTCTTATTCTTATTCCGCCTCTCTGCTCTGCCTCGCTCTCTCACCCACTTAACTTCTTCATCTATCCTTGCCCTATCCACTAAGACTGCAAAGTCTCTTTCCCGGTGTGGAGCAATCAACACTGCAGCTCATCTCTCACCCATCCTCGAATCGACGACCGCTCATATTCAAGAGCTACAATCCTCCGCATATCGGCTAAGTCGCAAGAACTCTACTTCATACTCAGTTATCGACTTATTTCCTTGTACTAAATTTAGAAACGCCTTTCTTTGGGAGTCAATGTAGCTAGCTCCAATGTATTTCCCTTCAAATTTAACTTTAAAATACTCCCAATCCACTCGATCCACAGGGGTACTCTCCTTGATAGTGAGCCACCACTGGTAGGCCTCATCACGGAGTAGTGAAATAGCACCTTTCAACTTTTCTTCAAAGAAGTCCCACATCATCTATGATCCTCTCAATCGCCTCCAACCAAGATTCGCCACATTCGAGCTATTCCAGATACTCCCTAAAACATCACTCCATTTGATCTAAGTCTCTCACCATCGACTTTCGAGACCCATTTCTGTACTAGCTTTTGCTACTGCTCCAAAACTCACAAAGACACCTTGTGATATCACGTCACCTCCTCCATTTTTCTCTTGAAATTCTACCCCAACAATAGATGGCGAGCTTCATTTTCGAACCTTGACCAGATCTAACTGGTTTCGACACGACCATTCTTCCTCTACCAGCATCCACGACGACCACGCCCCTAAAACTCATGTCTACTACGATCTTATCTTTTTTTTACTTAAAAGTCTTATGCATTAGAGTCTTTTCACTTCTTATTAAAAGAAAGTTTTATGCAATGTGATATTTATTCAATGGTTTTTCCGTAGTAGTACACATACACCTAGGGTCCATGTCTCTAAAGTATAGTTTAAGCTTATCACTTTAAAATATCATACATTCACATCACTTTATCAATAAAGTACTTACCTGATGGACTTGGGCCGAGAACTTCGGGTGCCATGCTTCTATAAAACCATTTTAACTTAAGAGAACTTTCAAAAAGTCATTTGAGCCTGATTTTGAAAACGTTGTGGGCTTCAAAACCCAAGGCCGAGAGTTTAAAACTGGGCTCTGATACCAAGTTGAAACACCCCAAACCTGGCCCATAAGCCTAACCGCATTTGATATGTTCCTCGAGTAAAACTTTGATTAAATCTCGTATTGTTTATTAAGAAAATATGATGGTTTCATATAAAACAGTTTAATTTAATGATCGCGTAGAAATCGTATTGTTAAATAAATTTGTATCTTCTTAAAACGTTATTTTAAGGGAAAATTATAAATTAAAAGAAAACCAAATTTAATGAAAAACTTATTAGTATTGTAAAACCATAGAAGTTTAGGTGTCAAAATAGTTTAAGTTATTTTAAAAAAATCATTTGGGCCAAATTTTGTAAATATTGTTCGTGGCAGATTAAAAATCCAAAACGCAAAATTAAAACAGTTCATAGCGGCCTTCTTACAAAATAACCAAACCCATAATAAATCCTAAGTAATAAAAATAAACTTAAGTATTATTCAAAGAAACTCCAAAATACTTTGTTGAGCTTTGGCCACCACGTAGTCCTCTCTAACCCGATCCATCGTGCTAAGAGTCACCTGAAAGATATCCCATAAAAGGGTGAGTCATAGACTCAATTTGTAAAAAAAACACTAAAAGCCCAATTGATCATGGCCTTTAAGCCCATTTAATAACACATATAGCCATAAGCCCATTTAAGTCATATTTAGCCATAAGCCCATTTTTATAGCAAATCAAATAAAATCGTATAGAAATCACATGGATATATATATAATGAAATGCAAACCCGGCCCACCTAAATATCCATCCGCTACACACCACTGTATTCAACCAATCACACCGTGGGATTACTAAATCGACCTCCATCCGCTACACACCATCGAAGGCGCTTGTCGCATCAACATGCACATCGCCTTATAATTTTGTGGCATGGCCACCGACAATTGTGAGAGTAGTCACCGGATTCAAAATATGTGACCAAGTCACCGGATTCAAAATATATGTGACCAAGTCACCAAATTCACATATGTGACCGAAGTCACCGAATAATATGGTAAAAACCACCTAACACTTCCCTTTATCAACATCACCCATATGCCCATGCACATACATATTATTCGAATTTTATGCAATATACCCCAAAATCATAAAAGAGTCATACTTATTTTATATTTATGCATATAGCAATATTAACGAAATATTGGGGGTAAACATACCTGAATATTGTATACCACTGAATGGTACCCGCAACCATTATCAAACATATTTCATACAAATCACATTTATTTTAGATCTATGAGAATTTAGTATAATGTTACACACCTTATGACAGTGAGAACGATACCTTCCCGCTCGTCGACACCTAATTAATTATCACACTTGACTAGAATACACTAATACTTATAATCTACACTATTGATGAAAGATCTAGTTCTTTACCCTCAGAATCCCGGACAACTGTTATATATGGTTTCTCTCCGACAGATGGATCAAAACCCGATGACAAACCACGAACGAAATGTGGCTCGGGTGTACGCACGACTTCAAATAAATGATCTTCGTTAGCATAGGGTCCACAACCCGGTGGAAAATCTCGGATCCCCGATACAGCCCTTCATTTGAAGTTTGAGGGTATAACAGAACCTCCCCTCTTCCAAACACTCCTTACCGCTCTTTTCGAACCTATCTTTTTAGTCCCAAAATCTTACGTTTACGAAAAATATTCGATCGATTGAGTCCCATAAAAATAAAGTCGATTAATAATCTATCAAAAAACGATATAACCAAATATAATAATCCTTAACTTGGATGATCCCGAATGATCTTTCCTTAAACGTTGGCTACCAAAAAGGAATCCTTAAAATCCCCTTCAAAGATTCGGCCAAGGAGAAAAATGAGAGAATTAGATTTCTAAAATCGGTTATTCTAAAAGAAAAATTAAGAGAACGATTGATAGAATATACTTACTATTAATTACGGAGATTGATTCACCCTTACTTGACTATATGGAGATTCGGCCTTATCAAATTAGAAGAAGAGAAATGATGATTTCGGCTTGGACAAAAAAAAAGAGAATAATATGATGTTTTTGGCTATGGTGGTTTCGGGTTTTTAACAAAAGAAAAGAAAGAATAAGATGAAGATAGAGGATGGTTCAGTTTGACAAAAGAGAAGAAAAGAATGGTGGTTTTGGTTATGGTAGAAGATGGTTTCGGTTGAGAGAAAGAAGAAGAAAAGAGAAAGAAAGAGAAAGATTGAAAGAAGAAGATGATGATGATGATGATGATTTTCAAAAGAAAAAAAAAGGTGGGTTTAGAAGCTATGAACATTCAGCCATGAGGGAAAAAGAGAGGAAAAATGGTCTTTGATATTTGGTATTTTCGGTTACAAAGAGGAGAGAAAAAAGATATGTTTTGGAGAAAGGAAAATAAAAGGACTACTCAAAACCGAAATGGTAAAATATCAAATGACTAAAAGAGAAGAGAAAGGTTTATTTTTTTGTGTAATATGTATTTGGCTAAGAAACAAAGTTTGGAGAAAAGAAAAGATGCATAAATTGGTTAAAGTTTTGGCCAACTTTTACTCCTAATGCTATTGCAAAATTCGGCCAACACCTTGCCAACATGATCCCCTTTTTTCCTCCTTATTTCTTTCCCATCAATCCCTTAATTCCTATCACAAATAAACCAATCCCCCTTAGCCCCTTATGCCGTCTAGGTTCATGGTCAAATGACCATGAAAAAGCTTCCAAAATATCATCCCCTCTTCAAGCCTTTTGTCCCCTTATCCTTCCATAACCTCATGATTCCATACCATAACTTCTAACTTGCCTTTTTCCTATGGTCTACCATCCAAAATTAAAAGAATGTCCATCCATTCTAGATAAGGCTTGGCCGACACTATAGGAAAGAAAGCAAAAAATTAAAATTCTTCCATTTGCTAGCTAGAGGATTCGAACCTTTCCCCTCAAGCATTCACCCATGCGCCAACACCACCTTGCCAAATGACTTATTATGCTTAAACTCTCATGCCAAATTTTCTTAAAGCCTATCTTGCTTAGCTCTATCTTAAGTCTTAAAAATTTAATATTTCTCTAAGGCATTCACTTACATACTGAAATTCCTAAAACTTCCAAAGTACACTCAATTACACATAGGCATGCAACAACATACAATTAAATTAAAAATGCATAGCCCCCAAATTCTGGATGTTACACAATAAGCCATTTAATTATTTGTGGCAAAGCCACTGAACTAGAGGCAATAAGCCATTTAATTATTTGTGGCAAAGCCACCGAACTAGATTTTGGCAACAGGCCTTTCTTCTCTTCATCATTTTCCCAACCCATGCAACATGTATGCATAATAATCTGTATACATATGATAATTATAGCGAAAGGCCTAATTTACATATGAGTCAATATTTCAAGTTTTTATTAAGGCTCAAAATACAAAATAACATTTGGCCCATTTAACAATCTAGCAGCTTGGCCCATTTAACGATCTAGTAGGGATTTTGGCCCATTTTACGATCTAGCATACTTTTCGGTTCATTTTACGATCTAGCAGAGTTTTCAGCCCATTTTACGATATAGCATACTTTTCGGCCCATTTTATGATCTAGTAGAGTTTTCGGCCCATTTTAGGATATAGCATACTTTTCGGCCCATTTAACGATATAGCATACTTTTCGGCCCATTTAACGATCTAGCATACTTTTCAGCCCATTTAACGATCTAGTATACTTTTTGGCCCATTTAACGATCTAGTAGAGTTTTTGGCCCATTTTACGATATAGTATAAAATTTACATTTTACCAACTAACTCATTGAGGGCGTTTTCGTAAATTTCATAACTTTAACCGTTTTCATGTATTTTCACAAAAATACTATTTATTACGTATTTTTCTGATTTTGTCATCTTTACGATTTTCTCAATACTTACGATATAACATCTAACCCGAGATAAGTGTGAAGTTACACACCTTGATATTATGAGTACTAGACCTTCCCGCTCGTCAATACCTAAACGTAACACGAACCATTAGAACACTTTCATTTATTAAAAATACACTATTGGTAAACGATCTAAATCTTTACCCTTTTGATTTCGAACCACTTCTATTTTTGGTTTCTCCTCGATTGTTGATTTGTTGCCCGATGAGAATCCACGAATGAACAAAGGTTCGGGAGTACGAATAACCTCAAACAATTGATTCTCCTCAGATGAAGGTCCGCAACTAGGTGGAAAATCTCGATTCAAAAATGACCTTCGCTTTATACTTAGGGGATTAGCGGAACCACCCTCTTTCAAGACTATGACCGCCTTTTTGCCCTATCTTGAATCTCTCTAATGACATAAGATCATTAGTCCGACTTATAAATATCGAAATATGGCTAACGATTTTTTAAAAGATTTGAGATTTGGCTTACCACGATTATCCTCGTTCCTCGAAGAAATGATCGAGCGATTACATCCCTATAACGGAATCGATTAAATAACTAACTATACTAATATAATGAATAAAATAAGAATCCTTAAAGAAAATCTCCTTACCTTAATTCTTGAGATCGATTCCAAAATTCCACAATACTCAAGAACACCTTGAGTTTCTACCCTCCAGAAATCTCACTATTGCCCACGATTGAAAAGAAAATTGAGTGAGAAGAATTCGGTTATGACCAAACAAAGAAATAAAAAGATTCTAAGACAAGATCAAACTAACATTCGCCATGAGAGAAAATGTTAAAGAGATTTTAATGAAGAAGAAAATAAAAGAATAGGAAAAATAGAATGATATGGTTCGATTTCAAGAGAGAAAGAGAGAAGGAAAAAGAAAGAAAAGAGAAAGAAAAGAGAAGAAAGAGAATTTGGTTTTGGGAGAATTGTGTATTCGGTTTTGTGAAGGAAAAGAAAAGAATGGCCTTCTTTGTGTGATGATAGTTTCGCACTAGGAAGAATGGTTGGCAAAGAAAATGATCAAATGATCAAGAAGAAAGAATGGTAAAAATTGCTATAGTTTCCTCAAAGTATTTGGTAAAATCGGATAAGGGAGAGAGCAAACTTTTGAGAGAAAATTTGATAATCAAGTACCAAATGACCAAAAAGAAATGTTCTCCCAATATCCAAGCTTACCAAAACAATCAACCAAAACTGGCCACCCCCCCTTAGCTCCTTTGTCGTCCACATACATGATCAAAAGGCCATTAGGAGTTTCCAAAACATCTCCCTATTCTTAAGCCTTATCCTCCTCCTTTTCCTTAAGTTGGAGAGACAAAATCCCCAATTCAAGCCATTTTATCCCCTATCTTAAGCTTTCCATAATCCTTAGTCTTCTTACCAAAAAAAAAAAACAATCCAACTCATCCTAATCTTATCCAAAGTCGACATGCTATGCTAAAGCAAAATAAAATTCCCTAATTGCATGCTAGGTGATTCAACTCCTTCCTCATGTCCAACTTATGGTGCCTTCACCACTTTGCCAATTACTCATCTTATGCCATCTTTTGGTACTTAATTAACTTAAGTTTCAAGGTCACTTTATTTCTTTACACTAAAGTACACTTTACTAATATTTATTTTAATTCCAAGTAAACCCGAACTAACACTTAGCAACATAATCATATTTAAATATTTAGGATGTTACAATTCTACCCCCTTAAAGAAAAATTCGTCCTCGAAATTTACCTGATTAAAAGAGGTGAGGATATTGTTGCCGAATTGCATCCTCAGGCTCCCACGTAGCTTCCTCCACTCCGTGATTACGCCATAAAACTTTGACCAACGGCACGGTCTTCTTTCTTAGTACTTTCACATTTCGGTCTAAAATTTCCACTGGTTCTTCTTCAAAAGACAAGTCTAATTTTAATTCCACCTCCTCTACCGGTACTATATGAGATGGATCCGATCTATAACATCTCAGCATGGAAACATGAAAACATTATGAATTTGACTCAACTCCGGAGGTAATTCAATCTGATAAGCCACTGGACCAACACGCTTCATCACACGATATGGCCCAATGAACCTAGGGCTCAACTTTCCCTTCTTTCCAAATCTGAAAATTTTCTTCCAAGGTGAGACCTTCAGAAAGACCTGCTCTCCCACAGAAAACTCGATCCTTGCGCTTTAGGTCTGCATATGACTTCTGTCTATCCAAAGCTTCCTTTAACGGTGCTCGAATAACTTTTACCTTTTCCTCTGCTTTGGACATCATCTCAGACCCAAAGATTCGCCGCTTGCCCAATTCAGGTCCAACAAGTAGGAGTACGACACCTACGACCATACAATGCCTCATAGGTGCCATCCAATGCTAGATCGAAAGCTATTATTATATGCAAATTCGCCAATGGTAGAAAATCCTCCCAACCGCCTCAAGTCGATCACACATCCCCTTAACATGTCTTCCAATATCTCAATTACTCTTTCCGATCGACCATCCGATCGAGGATTAAAAGCCGTACTAAAGTTTAACTTCATTCCCGAAGCTTCATGCAGAGCTTTCCAAAATCGTGATGTAAATCTAGGATCCCTGTCTGATATAATAGACACTGGTACCCCATGCAACCTCATGATTTCAGATACATACAGCTTTGCCAATTTCTGTAATGAATAATCCGAACGAACTGGAAGAAAATGAGCAGTCTTCGTCATTCGGTCAACTACTACCCATACAGAATTTTTCTTAGTAGGTGTTAAAGGTAACCCACTAACAAAATCCATTGTTATTCGCTCCCATTTCCAAAGAGGAATCTTTTCTGGTTGTAACAAACTCGACGGTAATTGATGCTTCGCCTTCACTTGTTGACAAGTCAAACATTTTCCTACAAACTCGTAAATCTCACGCTTCAACCCCGCCACCAATATCGTTTCATGGAGATCTCGATACATTTTATTTCCTCCGGTGCATAGAATAAGGGCTACTATGCGCCTCCTGCAGAATCATTTGTCTCAAACCTGAGTCTTTAGGCATACAAACCCGTCCACAAAAACACAGCACTCCATTCGTGTTTAAACTAAAATCTTCTATTTCACCCCTTTCAACTTGCTGAAATAAAGGTCCCAACTTTTTATCTGATATCTGCTTCTCCTGAATTTGTTCTAACCACAGAGGCTTCACCAAGTTCGCTAATGACTACCATCCTCATATAAACTCAAATGAGCAAACATTGCTCTCAATTCAAATATCGCCTTACGACTTAATGCGCTACCACCATGTTAGCCTTTCCAGGATGATACTTAATTGAGAAATCATAGTCCTTTAATAATTCCACCCATCTTCTTTGTCTCAAATTTAACTCCTTTTGGGTAAGGAGGTACTTAAGACTCTTGTGATCCGTATAAATGATAGATTTCTCACCGTAGAGATAGTGCCTCCAAATCTTTAAAGCAAATACTACTGCAGCTAACTCCAAATCATGAGTAGGGTAATTTACTTCGTGCGGTCTCAACTATCGAGAAGCATAAGCCACCACCTTTCCATTTTGCATCAAGACACAACCCAAGCCCGTGAGACGACGATCACAATAAACAGAATTCTTTTTCAAATTTCAGTCAATCAAAACTAGTGCTTCCGTCGAATCTTCTTTAATTTCTCGAAACTCTCTTGTTGCTTTTTAGTCCAAACATACGGTACTCCCTTCCGCAACAGTTTAGTTAGGGGTGCAGCAATCAACGAAAATCCCTCAATGAAGCGTCTATAACAACCAGCCAATCCTAAGAAACTCTAAATTTCAGCTACCGATTTTGGTGGTTTCCAATCCAGCACAGCCTCAATCTTCCGAGGATCCACCCTTATTCCCTCAGCTGATACCACATGACCCAAGAATGTCACTTCCTTTAGCCAAAATTCACATTTACTGAATTTGGCATCAAGTTGTTTATCACGAAGTAGCTGCAATACTATACACAAATGCGTGTTATGCTCCTCATCATTTCTTGAATAAACCAAAATGTCATCTATGAACACTACCACAAACTGGTCTAAATATGGTTGAAAGACTCGGTTTATCATGTCCATAAATGCGGTGGTGCATTGGTTAATCCAAACAAGATCACCAAAAACTCATAATGTCCATAACGAGTTCTAATGTCGCCTTATAAATATCCGCTTTTTCACCTTGAGTTGGTGATAACCCGATCTCAAATCAATTTTGGAGAAAATCAAGCTCCTTCAATTGATCAAACAGTCATCAATTCTCAACAAAGGATACCTATTCTTGATCGTCAATTTATTCAATTGCTCGTAATCAATGCACATACGCATCGATCCATCCGCCTTCTTAACAAACAAAACTGGTGCTCCCACGGAGATACACTAGGTCTAATAAATCCTCGATCCAACAATTCTTGAATTTGAGCTTTAAGCTCCGCCAACTCCTTCTGCCATTCTATAAGGAGCAATGGACACCGGAGCCGCTTTCGCAAAAGCTCAATGCCAAATTCTACTTCCGATCCGAGCTATACCAGAAGTTCATCGGAAATACATCCGAAATTCCTTCACCATTCTCACATCATCCACAGATAACTCTTTGGCATCCAAAGCACAAATAAAAGCTAGGAATGCTCCATATCCTTTTCGCACCAACTTTTCTACCTTCAACGCAGATACCACATTTGCCAAGTAATTTCTTCGCTCACCTATCATTATTACTTCCTTATCATTCAAGTTCTTAATGACATCTCTTTTCAAAGACAATCCAAATGCGCCAATGCTTAACCAACCAATCCATGCCTGAATGAGATCGAACTCATGAAAGGAAATTCCATCAAATTCCCGTAAATATTTCTTCTTGAATTTCTAAGGCACGCCTCTAAACAGCTTTATTTACAATTATCGATCGTCTCTAAAGGACTAATTATCGCATCTCACTATCGGTAATTTCAGATTTTAGATTCAAGTTTCCAGATATGACGGCAACATACGAGTAAGTAGAACCAATATCTATTAAAGCAATAATGTACATCAAAATGAAAACGTGCAGTTATTACATCGTGCATTGCCATCCTCGCTGCGTCTAACCGCATAGACCAAACTCGGTCAGTTTTGCATCCGTGTTACCTCTAGGACCATTGCCTCGACGATGCACCTTGACCACGCCCACCCCATTACCACCACGACCGGTCCACGGCCTCTCGGTGGTCAGCCGAGTACCTCCGCCAAATGCTCATTAGTATTACGAACTTCCTGAGTCGTATCCATACGTTGAGGGTAATTTCTATATTGGTGATCCATTGAATCACATTTGTAACAAGCGTCTGTTTTCCTCCAGCACTCTCCAGAATGCCTTTTTCCACATTCAGCACAATCTCGACTTTGATTATTTGCTACAGGTGTTCTACCTTGAGCTGGTTCATCATTCTGAGGCCTCTTTAGAAACCTTTTTAAAGAACCCGACTGCTTTATATCTCTCTTAATTCTAAATCTTTCCCGATTCTGACGTTCTGAGTTCTTAGCCTCTTCGGCTATCTTGACTTTCTCTACAAGCGTGGCAAAAGTTCTAACTTGTTGTGGGGCAATCAGAACCCGCAACTCATCATTCAGCCCATCCTCGAATCGTACACAACGTTCATGATCCATTGACACTATTGTCCGAGCATAGCGACTCAAGCATAAAAACTCAGCCTCATACACTGCCACTGTCTTATTCCCTTGAGTTAAATTCAGAAATTCCTTCCTTCGGGCGTCTACATAACTTGTTCCTACATATTTCCCTTGGAAGGTAGCTTTGACGAATTCCCAAGTAATCAATGCAGCCTTAGTGCCTTCTCGAACAGTAAGCCACCATTGATACGCCTCGTCTCTTAGCAAGGATACAGCTCCTTTCAGTTTTTGCTCGACAGTGCATTCCATATCATCCATAATCCGCTCCACAGCTTCGAGCCAATACTCTGCCACATTCGGAGCTACACCGAAAACTCCTCTAAAAACTTCTGCACCATTAGACTTGAGTCATTCTGAAATCGACCCACGAGTTGTTGGCCCAACTCTAGTTCCAGTGACCCTTTTAAGGACTCGCAACATTGCTCGTGTCAAAGCATTATCTTCTTCCATATGATCATGTGATCCCGTCTCACTTTTAAGTGACGCAGGTGCATCCATTTTCGGCATATGATTTGGTGCTTCAGTTGCACCTCTAACACCTCGTCCTCTACCACGGCCACGTCTACCGCGTCCACGACCACCTCCTCTAGTACTCATAATGTCTAACTCGATTTAATCTGATTACAAGTTTTATGAACCAGAAAATTGTTTCAGTGTTTATTAACGATGTTTTATGAGATTTGAGAGATAAAGTTATTTTTCGCAAACACATCCTATAGTCTCAATCTCTACGATTTTCAACATCTAAAACTAAAAGTTCTAGAGTGTTCCTATGATCATATCATCATAATAATAATCATTCAGTAACGAATACTTACTTGACTTGGTGCCGGATGCTTGTGGTGCCATACTAATCTTTAAAACATAATTGAAATAATTTCATATAGAAGTTATTTATTGAACCCAACCACAGCTGAGTTTTGAAATTAGCTTTGATACCATTAAATGTAACACCCCAAACCCGGTCTATGCGTTAAGATGAGATTTGGTTTGTCACACAAATCGAACATTCTTTTAGTCTATCTAATGATTTAGGTGAATCGGTATTTCAAAACCCTTTTGAAAATAAAGTTTAATAAAACCAAGAGAAATAATTCTAAGTTCGATGAATTTGAAAAAAACATTAGTTGAAAATGTCATCATTTAATATTTAATTATCAAAACCTTAAAGTAATTTTTTATAAGAGTTCAAAGGATTTGAAAATAAGAATAGATAAAAATCTTATATGTTTGAAAACCCATAGTATTTTAAGAAAACATTATAGGATAAACATAAGCCCATATTAAATATCCAAAACATAATTTAAATCCATCCACGCATAAAAATCCATAAAAATTAATAGAGGCCTTATTACATCTTATTCAAAATAGTAATTTAAAGAAAGTACTTAATAAAAGTTCAAAGTTTATAAACCCATGTTTGCAAGATGGCCTCCACGAAGTCATCCTCTACCAAGTCCACGCCAATTTCCATTACCGAGATGGAAAAATTTAAGAGAGTGAGTTACTTAGAACTCAGTGTATAACTCACTTACTATATCCATTGGGCCGATCATCAAGTCATAATTTTGGGCTTGAGTCCATAAATGATTTAACAATGTAATAATCGTAATGTATGCAAAATGAAATTTCCCACCCAAACCTAATTTCCATCCGCTACACACCACCTGCACCAACCATCACACCTGGGGATCAAGTCAACCCACCCGCCAACACACCAATCGTAGGCATAAAGCCATTTTTATATTTGTGGCGAGCCATCGAACTAGATTGTGACAAAGTCACCCAACTAGAGGCATTGAGCCATTAAAATATTTGTGGCGAGCCACCAACTAGAGGCAATAAGCCATTTAATTATTTGTGGCAAAGCCATCGAACTAGAGGCAATAAGCCATTTAATTTTTTGTGGCAAAGCCACCGAACTAGATTTTGGCAACAGGCCTTTCTTCTCTTCATCATTTTCCCAACCCATGCAACATGTATGCATAATAATCTGTATGCATATGATAATTATAGCGAAAGGCCCAATTTACATATGAGTCAATATTTCAAGTTTTTATTAAGGCTCAAAATACAAAATAACATTTGGCCCATTTAACAATCTAGCAACTTGGCCCATTTCACGATCTAGCAGGGATTTCGACCTATTTTACGATCTAGCATACTTTTTGGCCCATTTTACGATCTAGCAGAGTTTTTGGCCCATTTTACGATATAGCATACTTTTTAGCCCATTTTACGATCTAGCAGAGTTTTCGACCCATTTTACGATATAGCATACTTTTCAGCCCATTTAACGATATAGCATACTTTTCAGCCCATTTAACGATCTAGCATACTTTTCGGCCCATTTAACGATCTAGTATACTTTTCGGCCCATTTAACGCTCTAGTAGAGTTTTCGGCCCATTTTACGATATAGCATAAAATTTACATTTACCAACTAACTTATTGAGGGCGTTTTCGTAAATTTCACAACTTTAACCGTTTTCATGTATTTTCACAAAAATACTATTTATTACATATTTTTCTGATTTTGTCATCTTTACGATTTTCTCAATACTTACGATATAACATCTAACCCGAGATAAGTGTGAAGTTACACACCTTGATATTGTGAGTACTAGACCTTTCCGCTCGTCAATACCTAAACGTAACACGAACCATTAGAACACTTTCATTTATTAAAAATACACTATTGGTAAACGATCTAAATCTTTACCCTTTTGATTTCGAACCACTTCTATTTTTGGTTTCTCCTCGATTGTTGATTCGTTGCCCCATGAGAATCCACGAACGAACAAAGGTTTGGGAGTACGAATAACCTCAAACAATTGATTCTCCTCGGATGAAGGTTCGCAACCCGATGGAAAATCCTGAATTCTCGAAACAGCCCTTCGTTTATACTTAGGGGGATTAGCGGAACCACCCCTCTTTCGAAGACTATGCACTGCCCTTTTTTGGCCTATCTTGAATCTTTCTAATGACATAAGATCATTAGTCTGACTTATAAATATCGAAATATGGCTAACGATTTTTTAAAAGATTTGAGATTGGCTTACCACGATTATCCTCGTTTCTCGAAGAAACGATCGAGCGATTACGTCCCTATAACTAAATCGATTAAATAACTAACTATACTAATATAATGAATAAAATAAGAATCCTTAAAGAAAATCTCCTTACCTTAATTCTTGAGATCAATTCCAAAATTCCACAATACTCTAGAACACCTTGAGTTTCTACCCTCCAAAAATCTCACTATTGCCCACGATTGAAAAGAAAATTGAGTGAGAAGAATTCGGTTATGACCGAACAAAGAAATAAAAAAGATTCGGCACAAGATCAAACAAACATTCGGCCATGAGAGAAAATGTTAAAGAGATTTTAATGAAGAAGAAAATAAAAGAATAGGAAAAATAGAATGATATGGTTCGGTTTCAAAAGAGAAAGAGAGAAGGAAAAAGAAAGAAAAGAGAAGAAAGAGAATTGGGTTTTGGGAGAATTGTGTATTCGGTTTTGTGAAGGAAAAAGAAAAAGAATGGCCTTCTTTGTGTGATGATAGTTTCGGCACTAGGAAGAATGGTTGGAAAAGAAAATGATCAAATGATCTAGAAAAAAGAATGGTAAAAATTGCTATAGTTTCCTCAATGTATTTGGTAAAATCGGCTAAGGGAGAGAGCAAACTTTTGAGCGAAAATTTGATAATCAAGTACCAAATGACCAAAAAGAAATGTTCTCCCAATATCCAAGCTTACCAAAACAATCAATCAAAATCGCCATCCCCCTTAGCTCCTTTGTCATTCACATACATGGTCAAAAGGCCATTAGGAGTTTCAAAACATCTCCCTATTCTTAAGCCTTATCCTCCTCCTTTTCCTTAAGTTGGAGACAAAATCCCCAATTCAAGCCATTCTATCCCTATCTTAATCTTTCCATAATCCTTAGTCTTCTTACCAAAAAAAAACAATCCAACTCATCCTAATCTTATCCATAGCCGACACATGCTATGCTAAAGCAAAAATAAAATTCCCTAATTGCATGCTAGGTGATTCGAACTCCTTCCCTCATGTCCAACTTATGGTGCCTTCACCACTTTGCCAATTACTCATCTTATGCCATCTTTTAGTACTTAATTAACTTAAGTTTCAAGGTCACTTTATTTCTTTACACTAAAGTACACTTTACTAATATTTATTTTAATTCCAAGTAAACTCGAACTAACACTTAGCAACATAATGATATTTAAATATTTAGGATGTTATATATGTTAAGAAATCCAAATCCACGTCTTCCTCTTTGGCTGAGAGTACTAATGCTTCAGATAAAGATCCTCTTGATTATAGTTTGCATCAACACAATGTTAATAGTTTTGATTTTAGGGGAGGTTTTGATGTGAGTGATGATTATAAACGGTATTTAAATAAATCTAGCTCTAAGAGTGAAATGACACAGTTGGACATTTATTTGGAAGAACCGAAGCTTGAGTTGAATAGTCAAATAGATGTTTTGGATTATTAGAGCAAAAGTTCAGCTCGATATAATGAGCTTTCATTATTGGTTAGTGATCTTTTGGCAATTCCAATATTGACTGTAGCTTCCGAATCGACTTTTAGCATGGGTAAGAAAGTTTTCACTCCTTTAAGGAGTTCACTTAATCCAAAAATGGTTCAAGCTGTTGTTTGCCTTGATGATTGGATGTGAGCTAAGGGACTTTCAACGGGTAATTATATTCTCGTTTTATTGTTGTAATTTTATATTATTTTTTTATCAATTTGATAATCTAATTATTTATTCTTATTTCATGTTAGAATTTGTTTGCAAGAATGATGATGACGATGAGGACGACTTTCTTTGATTGCTTTTTAGGTTACCTTCCTTTCTAATTGTTGACAATTTAATTTAGCTTACAATTTATAGTTTTTTATAAAATTAAATATGTTAATTGGTTAATGTATAGATATTCTGTTTGGTTGATTATATTTTGCAGATTTTTGGTGTTGTTTTGGTGTTGCTGGTGATGCTATTTTTTCTGCTGTTTGGTGCTGTTTTGATGTTGTTTGGTGTTGGTTTGTGGTGTTTTATTGTTCTGTTGTCGTTTTTAATATTATTTCGATATTGTAGAACTTTTGTTTTATTATTAATTTGGTTATTATTTTAGTTCTAACTTGTTTCAATTTTAATATAACCACTTTTATTATATTTTCAATTTGTGTATTATTTTAAGAATTGTTTTAGTATCATTTTTATTTGTTTCTTATTTTAATATTTGTTTATGTTTTTAAATGTATTTGATTTATTATATTTTTAAAAAATTTATTTAATAAAATAAGCTAAAAAACTAATATGGGTCGCTTGGACAATTTTTCAGTATATTTTTCGTAGTTGCCTCGGGCTGAAACAAGCTTAGAATTTTGTTTGGGCCTAGCCCGGCCCAGCCTATGCTCACATCTACGACTAACCACACGCTCGTGTGGTGTACTGCAGTTTCGAAAGTAGCCTACATTTTTTTAAATTTTCCAAAGTTCTAATTGATGTTTCGGGTCAGAATCACACACCTGATAATATTCCTAATTAGCTACACAACTAAGAACTCTCGAATCCTACATACGACATTAAACCATACCCATTGACAACCAAAAATTAAACCAACATCTAACTTAATGATTTCCTTTACTAAAAATTAGTCTCCAAAACTGATATTTGGGCACTTACTTCACAAAAATATCATCCAAAACAACAACTAATCTGCTGAAGGATCCCGAATCTCGCACCCTTTTCCGAATTAAAGACCACAAAAACATTTAACACAATGAAGAAAGAGAATTAAACACCATTTTAATTCTTACCTTACTCAAAGAACGGGTTAAATCTCAATATCAGAAAATACTATGAGATTACTTACACTTTATTTGGATTACGATCTAACAAACAAACTCCATACAATGATCTCAAATAAAGAACAATATGGCAGCAAAGCAAAAAGGAAACTTGGAAAGAAGGGAATAAGAAAAGGAAAGAAAACAAAAAGAAAGAGAAGAAAAGTGAAAAGGGAGTGAGAGTGGGTAAATTTGGGTTAGTAAAATTAGGGATATTTTGTTAATTCAAAATAAAGTAAAATAATTTGGTAATATCCTAACCCACCATATTATTTCGAATTTGAGTCTAACTCAACTTCGAACACATGGCAAATAAATAAAGAGAATTCCACTTTTGTGCACAAGGGTCTAACTCAAGACCCCCAAGTAGGCTAAAGCCTTACCACTAAACCAATAGGCTCATTCTTGTTAGCAACTCACAAAATCAAAAGATAAGCCCTAAGACTCAAGTCTGACATAATTCCAAAATTAACGGGAAAATTCAAAAACAAGGGAATCAAACTCAAGACTCAAGGAAAACATCCAATGCACTTAACCATCATACTACATCAATTTATTTGACATAATTTTAACAATCCAAACCTAAGAAAAATTGGGACATTACAACTTTCTGCTCCTTAAAGAAATTCCAGCCTCGAAATTTACCTGACTCAAAGAGATGGGGATACTGCTGACGAATCAAGTCGTTAGGCTCCCAAGTGGCCTCCTTTGAACCATGATTCCTCCACAGAATTGTAACTAATGAAATGGTCTTTCTTCTTAAGACATTAACCTCATGATCTAGAATCTGTATCAGTTTCTCCTGGAAAGACAAATCCGGTCTCAAATAAATTTTCTTAACTGGAATCACATGAAAAGGATCAGATCGATAATGTCTCAACATGGAAACTTGAAAGATGTCATGGATACGGTCCAACTCTAGAGGTAGCTCTAACTGGTAAGAAACCAACCTAACACGCCCAAAAATATGATACGACCCAATGAACCTAGGGCTTAACATGCCCTTTTGACCAAATCTAAGAAACTTCTTCCATAGGGATACCTTAAGGAAGACACGATCCCCCACCTCGAACTCAATATCCTTCCTCTTAAGATTCGAAAAAGACTTTTTTCTATCAAAAGTAGTTTTAAGTCGATCTCGAATTAATCTAACTTTATCCTCAATATCAGCAACTAACTCCGATCCCATAATCTTCCTCTCACCCAACTCAGTCTAACAAAGCGGAGTGCGACACTTATGACCATATAAAGCCTCATAAAGTGCCATCTAAATACTAGACTTAAAAATATTATTATAAGCGAATTCAGCTAGTGGAAAAAAAACTCCTTCCAACTACCCTGGAAGTCAATAATACAACTCCAAATCATATCCTCTAAAATCTAAATTACCTTCTCGGACTGACCATCAGTTTGTAGGTGAAATGTTATATTGAAGCTAGCCGAGTACCGAGAGCCTCATGTAGTTTCTTTCAAAATTGATAAGTAAATCAAGGATCTCAATATGAAATAATCGATATCAGAACCCCATAAAGCCTAACTATCTTGGAAATGTATAACTTTACTAGCTTCTGCAAAGAATAATCGGTCCTAACTGGAATAAAATAAGTAGACTTAGTCAACCGGTCCACTATAACCCATACTGAATCTTTTTTATTAGGTGTTAAGGGCAACCCACTAACGAAGTCTATAATTACATGTTCCCATTTTCACAACGAAGTCTTAACGGGTTGAAGCAAACCAAAAGGAAGTTCATGCTTAACCTTAACCGGTTGGCACATCAAACAATGAGACATGTAATCCATTACCTCGTGCTTCAACACCGGGCACCAGTACAACTCTCGAAGGTCACGATACATCTTATTACCGCCGGGGTACATAGCATAGGGGCTACTATGCATTTCCTACAGAATGGATTGCTTCAAATCCACATCACTCGGCACACAAATTTGACCTCAAAAACATATAATACCATCACTATTAAACCTGAAATTTGAAGTCTTACCCTCATCAATTTGCTAAACTTGATTGATCAGAGACTCATCCAGAAGCTATTTATCCCTAATCATTCATCCAAGTTCGCTTAACTTGCAACTCGGTCAAAATTCCATTATCATCAAATAGACTTAGGCAAACAAACTTTACCCTCAACTTAGACATAGATCTCCGACTAAGAGTATTAGCCACCATATTAGCCTTACCAGGATAAAACTCTATCGTGCAATCATAGTCCTTAAGCAACTTGATCCATAGAATTTGCTTAAGATTCAAATCCATCTGAGTGAGGAGATACTTGAGGCTCTTTTGTCCAATGTAAATTATACACTTTTCACCATATAGATAGTGTCTCCAAATCTTAATAGCAAAAACAACCACATCTAGCTTGAGATCATATTCCAGATAATTACATTCATTATGTTTAAGATGTCTAGGTGCATAAGCTACTACCTTACTCTCTTGCATTAGAGCATAACCCAAACTGGTGTGAGAAGCATCGGTTATACACAATAAATTCTTTCCCAAATTTGGGCTGGACTAGAATGGGCGTCTAAGTCAAAATAGATTTGAGCATCTTAAAGCCCGATTACTTCACATTATTCCACACACATGGTGTGTTCTTGCACAATAACTTAGTTAAGGGAGCTGCTATAAGTGAGAATCCCTCACCAAACCTCCGATAATATCCTGCCAAACAAAGGGAACTCCGAAGCTCAGTCACATTTCTATGTTCCTTCCAATCCAGAATAGCCTTTATCTTCTTAGGGCCCACTCGAATACCTATGGTAAAAACCACATGCCCTAGAAACTTAACTTTACTCAACCAAAATTTGCGCTTACTTAACTTAACATAGAGCTCATTCTCTCGAAGAATATGAAGAACCACTATAAGATGCTCATCATACTCAACCTCGCTCTTAAAGTATACCAGAATATCGTTGATAAACACTATGGCAAACTAATCTAGACACGGTTGAAAAACTCACTTCATGAGATCTATGAACGCAGCCGAAGCATTAATCAAACTGAATGGCATGACAAGGAACTCGTAATGCCTATAACGAGTCCTAAAGGCAGTCTTATGTACATCAGCCTGAATTGATGATATCCGAATGAAGATTAATCTTTATGAACATTGACACCCCATTAAATTGGTCAAACAGGTCATCAATCCTCAGAAGTGAGTACTTGTTCTTTACGGTCAGTTTGTTCAATTGGTAGTAATCCACACGCATCCTCATAGAACCATTTTTTTGACAAAAAAAATAGATTCTCCTTACGAAGACACGATAAGTCAAATAAAATCCCATCCCAAAGTTCCTGAAGTTGTAATTTTAACTCTTTCAACTCCTTTTTATTCTATACGTTAAGAAGCGATAGATACTGAAGCAGTCTCAAGCAACACCTCAATTTCAAATTCCACCTCCTTATCAGGTGGTAACCCCAGTAATTCATCAAGAAAGACATCTAAAAAATCTCTAACAGTTCAAATTCCTTTCACAACTGATTCCATATCACTCGTGTCATGCACATAAGCTAAATATGCATCACACCCTTTTCGGACCAATATTTTGACTACCGTAGCGAAGATCACATTCGAGAGGTAATCTCAGTGCTAGCCGACCATCACAACCTCCTCTCCATCACCAACCTTTAGAGTCACTCTCTTAGAATCACAATCCAAACCAACCTGATGCTCCACCAATCAATCCATGCCCAATATCAAATTGAACACTCTGAACAGCAATTCCATCAAATTAGCCAGAAACATAAACCCCTGAATCTTAAGTGGACACCTCCTAAATACCTTACTAACTTGCACTGACTGCCTCAATTGACTAATCACAGAAATCTCACTATAGTATCCTCAGCCAAAATCCCCAGATTACCAGATACACTACTAGCAATATAAGAATACATGGAGCCACAATCAATCAAAGTAAAAGAAGGATGCGAATGCATAGTAAACGTACTGGCTATCACATCGATCGTATCTCTATCCTTACGGTGCCTTGCCGTGTAAACCAAAGCGGGTTGTCTCGCCTCAATCTTAATCCCACCTTTGCCCAATGCCCTCTAATCATGACCACCTCCATTATCACCCCTAAACTGACTATGGCCTCTAGCGGGCTGCTAAACTTCCCCCTAAGGCTAAACCTGATCCTGAGCTAAAGCTTGTGCTGGCTCAACCAAATGAAGAAACTCGATGCTCAGTAGACCCATATCCTAAGCAAGCTCCAATCCACCTCCAACACTCATCCAGATGACGTCTATTATAGTACTCACAAACTGGAACCAGCTCAACCCTAGCAATCGACTCAGCCTACTGAGGTCTATCAACCCTGGCCCATTTCATAAGCCACTGAATAGAAGTAAAAAGACCTGACTCACTCTTATTGTTATTCTGGCTCCTCTCCTTATCCCTTTTCTTGCGCTCCACGTGCTTAATCTCCTCAATGGTTTTCTCTTTCTCCACCAAAGTTTCAAAGACTTACTTCTACTACAAAGCTACTAATACCTTGATGTCATACTTCAGCCCCTCCTCAAACTAGACACTCTTGTCATAGTCCGTCTCAACCAAACTCTGAGCATACCTACTCAGCCTCAAAAATTCGACTTTAGACTCGACCACAAATCTCTCACCCTGAGTTAGCCCAATAAACTTGCGTCTATAGGCCTCAATATAACTAGCCCCCACGTACTTATTCTGAAAGACTCTCCGAAAGTATGCCCAAGTCACACGCTTAGGCTAGGTGCCCTGCTCAACGGTCATCTACCACTGATATGCTTCGTTGTGAAGAAAAGATACTGCACTATTCAATTTCTGTTCGAGGGTGCAATCCAGATCATTCATTATTCTTTCTGTGGCCTCCAACAAGTACTTGGCCACAGTCAGATCAATCCCAACGACACCCTTAAATAACGATACCCTATTCAACCGAAGTCATTCAGTTACCAACCTTGGCTCCCAGATCTAGAGTGGGTCTCAGCGACCCTCTTTAATACCCTCAACGTCCTCGGTTCCTCATGCACACATATCTACTCTACAATTTCAGAGTTTTATGAATTAGCTTAGGTTGTAAAAATCCTAAGTTTAGAGTTTTATCCAAGCTATTTAGTAAAGTTTAGAGAATTTTTAATTACTACAGTCTCTAGAGGTAAACAATTTTACTAAAGTAACTAATGTAAAAGTATCTAAAATGTTCTAAAGTTTGAAGTTTCTTACTTGAATCGACTCCGAAGTATCACTTCCACTTTACAAAAATTCACAATATTAATTTCAATCAAAATTTTGAATTTTTTAAAAACATTTTAAACCCAAAATTCACAGTCCGAGTTTTGCAACTTGGCTTTGATACCACCAATTATAACACCCCAAACCTAGCCTAGACGTTACGGTCAGTTTATGAAGGTTACACGATCCATAAAACTTTGATCATTTATTTCCATGCAAACTTAAGTTTAAATCGAGAGAAAATAAATTAATTTAATTTAATGAAAAACATATATACCATAAAATGTAACCATCTTTCCAGTAATGTTGTTGTTACCAAAAAATCATGTGAGTGCGCTTTGTTGAAAACATTATTTTATTAATTATTTAAAAGCAAACCCAACTACTTCCACTATTCGATTTGTAAAGCAACATTTTTAAATTCAAAACTTTGCATTGGAAAAATGCTTTAGAGTTCTTATTTTGAAAAAACATAGAGTTTCAATGATTATGACGTCTTGTTAAAAATATCAATTAAAATTATACGTTCAAGACAATAAAAAGCAAAACCAAAATAATTGTCCCGTAAACAATTTAAAAAGTTCGAAAGCCTGTAAAGTCCGAAATAAGCCCAAACATACTTAAAGTTAGAATATCTTAATAGAGCTCTGGAATCGCCACCAAATCCTAAGTAATATATCTAACATGTATCTAAAGTTTGAAGTTTCTTACTTGAATCGGCTCCGAAGTATCGGCTCCACTTTACAAAAATTCACAATATCAATTTCAATCAAAATTTTGAAATTTTTTAAAACATTTTGAACCCAAAATTCACAGCCCAAGTTTTGTAACCTGGCTTTGATACCACCAATTATAGCACCTCAAACCTGGCCTAGACGTTACAGTCGGTTTATGAAGGTTACACGGTACAAAAAACTTTGATCATTTATTTTCGTGCAAACTTAAGTTTAAACCGAGAGAAATTAAATTAAATTAAATTAATGAAAAACATATATACCATAAAAATGTAACCATCTTTCTAGTAATGTTGTTGTTACCAAAAATTCGTGTGAGTGTGCTTTGATGAAAACATTATTTTATTAATTATTTAAAAGTAAACCCAACAGCTTCCACTATTCGATTTGTAAAGCAACATTTTTAAATTCAAAACTTTGCATTGGAAAAAAGCTTTAGAGTTCTTATTTTTTAAAAACATAGATTTTCAAAGATTATGACGCCTTGTTAAAAATATCAATTAAAATTATACGTTCACACAATAAAAACCAAAACCAAAATAATTGTCCTGCAAACAAATTAAAAAGTTCGAAAGCCTGTAAAGTCCGAAATAAGCCCAAACATACTTAAAGTTAAAATATCTTAATAGAGCTCTGGAATCGCCACCAAATCCTAAGTCTATGGATCACCTGAAAAGTATCAAAACAAACAAAATGAGTTAGAAGCCCAGTGTATGTCTTGGCCCACATACAAAATTTATTATTATCATTCTCATATGCAAACCTAAGAACAGAAAGAACAAAAAATCCACATATTCAGAAGCATATATCAGAATAGAACAAATCCAATCTCTATCTGTTACACACCAATTTTGTCCAACCAATCACATCAACTAGGACTACAAGAGTCCGTCCATCAAATCACACTGGTACATGGTGGTATGTCACTCAAAAAGTTACAATTGTGCTGCCAAACTGATATTGTGGTATAACCGCCAAAATTGCAGTTAAACAACCAGAATACACTTCCTCTATCACATATCATACCCCACCCCAATGCACATACATAAACATACTAACACATGTCCATAAAAAATAATAAATATGACATGCATGTATTATTTTCATATTCACAGATCATATAATATAGCCCACATGAAGTTTATTAAACTGGACCATGCTTTCTAATAAACAAACACTTAAATTTACCAATTTTATGGTTTCACATTCTCACAAGTTAATTTTGAATCTGATTTCAGAGTCTCATATCTGGCCCGAATTGGCCATAATAAACTGACCAAATTGGGCTCACACGTCCGTGTGGCCCACACGACCTAGCAGGCCAGATTGTGTGGCCTACACACCCTTCCTGTTTTGCCCATGTAATTGCAAACACCCATAGGCTCCACACGGTCATGTGACGCACTGTAGTTTCGAAAAAAACCTACATATTTCAAATTTTTTCTGAGTTCTAATCGATGTTTCGGGTTAGAATCACACACCCGATGATATATCTGATTAGCTACACAAGCCAGAACTCCTGAATCTTACATATGACATTAAATGACGCCTATTAACAGCAAAAAATTAAATAGACATCTAACTTAATAATTTCTTTTACTAAAAACCAGTCCCCAAAACTGATATTCGAGCATTTACTTTGCAAAAAAAGCGTCTAAAACAACAACTAATCCACCAGAGGATCCCGAATCCCGCACCCTTCGCCTAATCAAAGACCAAAAAAACATTTAACACAACAAAGAACAAGAATTAAACACCATTACAAATCCTACCATGCTCAAAGAACAAGTTAAATCTCGATATCATAAAATAATATGACGTTACTTACACTTTAATTGGATTATGATCTAACAAACGAACTCCACGCAACGATTTCAAATAAAGAACAAGATGACAGCAAAGCAAAAAAGCAAAGAGGAAAGAAGGAAAGAAGAAAAAGAAAAAGAAGAAAAGAAACATCAAAAGGGAGTAGGGTAATGGAAGGTAAAGTTGGGTGAGTAAAATTAGGGATATTTTGTTAATTCAAAATAAAATAAAATAATTTGGTAATATCCTAACCCACAAATTATTCAGAATTCGAATATAGCTCAACTTTGAACACATGGAAAAGAAACAAAAAGAATACCACTTTTGTGCACAACAAGGCTCAAACTCAATACCCCCGAGTAAGCTAAAGCCTTACCACTGAACCAGTAGGCTTATTCTTTTTAATAACTCACAAAATAAAAAAATAAACCCTAAGATTCAATTCTAACATAATTATTAATGGGAAAATTCCAAAACAATGGAATCAAACTCAAGACTCAAGGCAAACATCCAAAGCAGTTAACCACCATACTAAATCAATTTATTTGACATAATTTAAAAATCCAAACCTAAGAAAAATTGGGGCCTTACATCATCAAATCGAAGATAATATTTGTATAGCATTTGAGGCATTTCATACATGAAGAAACGTTAATGGGGAATAAAAGGGATGATGGCTCTCAAATTGGACCTAAGAAAAGCTTATGTCTGTTTTGAATTGGAATTCCATCAAGATCTTTTAAGAGAACTTGGGTTTTGCAAATGGTGTTTGATTCAAATTATGGAATGTGTTTTTATAGTGAAATTTACGGTGGTTATAAATGAAGAGAGAAAGCCAACTTTCTCCATTAAGAGGCCTCGATGGTTATAAATGGAATGTGTTTCTTATTGAAATTTGTAATGGTTATATTTTAACCTTGAGTAGAATCAAATGGTTGTCAAGATTGTGTTTCTAAATGATGAAATTGATGAGACGATTTATATGGTGCAACCAGAAAACTGTGTCTCGTGATACAAAATTAATAGTTTACAAATTAAATAAATCCATTTATGGGCTTAAACAAACCTCTCTATAATGTTATTATAAATGTCACCAAGTAATTACCTCATTTAGATTTAATATGGCTTTGGTTAATGATTATATACCACAAGTTCAATATTAGCTAGATTTTGTCTTTGGTTTTATATGTCGATGACATATTGCTTTTCAATAATTAGTTTAGTCTTGATTAATTCCCCAAGAATGATTTTGAGACTAAGGAAATGAAAAAAATTCTCTATGCTTCAGTAGTGGAGAGTCTAATGTATGGTCATGTATATTGCTTTCATATATTATGTATATTGTGGGGATGTTGTGCAGATATTTGAGTAATTCGAGTATAGATAGTTGAAAAGCAGGCAAATTTTTCATATGTTATCTTTAGAAAACAAAACATTACATGTTCACATGTCAGAGGCATGAGAAGTTAGAGATTGTCAAGCATACATAATTTGATTTTGTAGGAATACTGATGCAATTTTTTTGTCATTAGGCTGCAAATTGTGACGATATATAGTAGCGATTTATTCAAATAATGATAGGAGCACATCAAAGTTAATGCACATAGACTTTAAATCCATGGTTGTTAAAGAAAAAATTTAGAGTGGTCAAGTGTCTATGAAGCATATTGAGTCAGACTTCGTAATGGCAGATTTTCTCACTAAGATACTATCACCCAAGGTTTTTTATGAGGACACTGCTCATATAAGTGTAATGTCATTTTAAGATATTTAGTGTTAGTGGGAGTTCGTAATTTTAAATGATTTTCTATCATAGAAACATTTTTTTTATTTCAATTTACAAATACTTTAAGGCTTTTTTTTTTTTTTGCAAAAATAAAGTTTATTTGGTTTGTTCACACTCTGATTTTGGTAATGTTTGATCACACTAAGGTTTAAGGAGGAATAGTTGAAAATAAACATGTTTAGATCACAATGCATGTAATTTTCATGCTACACATCCATACTTGATATATGTCATTTGGTTGTGTTAATATATGTGATCAATGATGGATTTGGTTATGATATATGTAATGAAAGCTGTCTTAGTTCTATATTAATATAATTAATGGACGAGATTGCTCAGAATACCTTTTGAATATGATAGTAAATTGTTGAGCTCACGAGGTTATATAATGACATGTGGTCCAAGTAAAAGATTGTTGAATTATATAGGCGTCACATATATAATAAGAAAAATTACATGTTATTATTTACTATTATAGAATGTTAGCCAAAATTGAAAGTGATCTAAAGGGTTATTGGGCTTTATTTATTAAACAAAGCATAAGTCGAATATGTGTAGATACTTTAGTAACTAATTTCTAATAGATAATGATCTAATTAGAAATTAAAGTTAACATACAAAAGCTATATATATTAGAATTATGGTTCCTAAATAACACATACGTAATTTTTCTAATGTCTCATATTTAGAAAGGAAGAGAATCACCTCTTCTAAAATACTGTATTAATTTAGAAGAAAAAAATAAGATTTTGAAGATTTCAATATATTAATGGATTCAAGTATACTTTTGCATCTACTTTTTTACTCTTGATGATCTTACATGATAGATCCGAATTTATTTGTTATATCAAATTTTATGGTTCTAACATGCACCCGATTTACTTATATTGAGTGATCCCTAATGAAATAAAAATTAAGGCCTATTTTTCTTTTTTCTTTTTTATATGTTCATAACACATTAAATAAATTTTTAAAATCTATTTATATGAAATGAATTCTTTAAATTTATGGTTATTGTACAGACTGATATACCAACAATATATTATATACTTTATTTTTTCATTTATGATTTTTATTGAAAACATAACGTAAGGAGAGGATACTCCTATTTTGGATGCCAAAATTCCCCACCAGAAAATGATTGCAGGGTTAGTTTTTCTCTCTCTTTTTTAGTTAATTATTGGGGTTATTTTTTGAAGGATATAAGTACCTAATGTTTGATTACTTAATCTCGTAATAATTGGATTAATAGAATACAAACAATATTAGAGTCCAACACCACCTACCACCTCTTATTGGACTTGGACTAAATGGTGAATATTTGTGTTGATATAGTGTATAATAAGGGAAGAGAATAATGAGGAGAAATGGAGGTCGGTTTACTTAAAGAGGTTAAGAGTCATAATAGGGACAAGAAGATATGTTGACCAAGATGTAATTTTAGGGTGTTGGCCATCGATCCCTTCTTCCTTGTTCATCAGGTTATTTATAAGAGAGGTCTTTTTATCCATTGGTGTGGGGTAAGCGTTTAATCCCGCTAAATATGCAAAGGATAATTATGAACCTATATCATGGGACTCATTCTACTATGTTTTCAATCTGTTGAGGGTGTTATGCCTAAATGGGCTCATTATAGCCTTACAGGCGTGTTTCTAATTCATTTTAAATGGGCTCATTTTAACTTTTGAGACTCGAACTTGGTCTCGATCACCCCCGAACACCTAAAATTCATTTTAAAATGTTTTGATTCATTTTAAATGAATATTGAAATTGTTTTTAATCACTTAGTATTGACATGAGTAATGAATAATTGATGTTCAAAATTGCAATTGGAGTGGAATTCGAGTTACTTCGACAACAAATGTTGCACCTTATATTCGAATCCAACAATCAAGTCGAGTGTAAGCATATTTTTACCAAAGAAAAAACAACTAATAAACTAACGATAGATATTTATTCTAATAATTAAACCAAGAAAGTATGCAACTAAGTACGGGGTAGGCAATCATCATTGGGTAGGGACTAAGGGCCCAGAATTTGAAGTGGATGTTGAATGCTCGAATATATTAATATCGAAAATACTCATAATTTCAAGTACAAGATATTTTTGAATACCAAATTAATCTTGACGTTTGAAACAAAATTTGCATTTAGTAAAGTTATAAAGTAGTTTTAAATGAGTTACAAAAAATATGAGATCAAAATAATACTACTATGTCTATACAAAATCAAGACCAGATGTACTTGCAACAAACTAAAACCTCAGCTTGTATGCTGCGACAGAGGCTTCATCAACTTTACTTTTACTATGTTCACAAAAAGCAATGTATTGTACAGATACAACGTGTGCAGATAATATAGATCAGTCCATTCATTTTCATTAAGACACCAAGATCACACATACACACACACACACACATCTCCATTCCCTTCTTTGGACCACATATATATTTTACATTTACCAGGAAAACAGAAGTAATTTCTAATTAAAAATCCATAAATATAATTGCTAGTGTAAATAATGACTAAATTTCCCCTGTAGAGTTGATTAAATAGCTAACCATGAAATGAAGCATAGCTGTTGACCAAAGCCAAGGCATTACTTGTCAAATGAGCGATTGTGACAATCTTGGATCTCACAGCAGTCTTTATACTGCCGTTCATGTTTTTCCCCCCAAACCCGTCGGCGCAGGTGTTCTCATCCGTCAAAGCAGCGCTAACCCATGTCTGTATATCGTTAATCATTAGTCCAAAATTGGAGCCTTTAGTCTGACCCATCTCGCTGATTGACTTTCTCAGCTCATCTATCGTGTCCTCCAATTCCTCCACGCAATCTTGCATGGCGCCCACCTCTGTAGGCTTCAATCCTTGGCTTTTGGCAAGCTTCACCATCATGGCCGAGGTTGACTTGGCGGTTGAAAGGGTCACGTTTAGGGCTGCATGGGCGATGAGCTGGGGCTCGTTTGGATCATGCTAGCCTGTGTTAAGAGAGATTCGTAACAAAGTTTAGGGTAAGTCGTTGAACTACAAGATGTTCTGATAAACTCAATGCTCGTTTTAGGGCAATTTGCCTACCAGCTGAACTTATATTTATCAAGGAACTAAAGGCGACAAGAATGAGAAGGAATCCAAAAGAATTATAAGAGAATGTGCTTGCCATATCTCTTGCTCTTTACTTTTTCTATTTTTTGTTTTTTGTTTCCAAAGAAAAATGAGAGCAACTGGAATGATGAAAATGGTGGAGGCAAAGGCCTGCAATTTATAGGGAAAATGTTACCGCATGTGCATGGGCGTAATTCTCGCATACGTGATGTAATTGGCCCTAACTAGGCCTTAAGGGCCAAGCCTTATTGGAATAATTAGGGACAAGTTGTGTTCACGAGGTAACACAAATCGGTTACAGTTGAAAAAAAGAAAATGGATACGATATGGCCCTTTGCCTTTTAGCTAGATATTTTAAAACAAATCTGACAAAATTCTGTCGGCTGCGCGGTTGGATTTTTAAGATTCATTTTCTTTTTAAAAAATATAGAATGGTTTATTGAATGAATCAAATAAATTACCCATCAAATTTTCTAGATTCAAGGGTGTATACTTTTTCAAAAAAAAAAAAATTTTACACTTTCAAAATATATAAAAAACTTATTTTTTAAAAAAATAAGTAAACCCTGCTTTTATTTTACACTTAATTAGTTCCTTAAACTTTTAAAATATATAAAAAACCTTTAAAACTTTTTAAAAAAAGTAATAAAGTCTTCTTCTTTTTCACTTAATTGGATACTTCAACTATCCCTAATTTTTTTAGTTAAAGTCACCACATGTCACAACCACAACATGACATGTAACAAAAATAATAAAAATAAAAATCAATGAAAGTTATAAAATTATTAAATTTTATTTAAAAACATTGAAAAATTAGAAAAATTATAAAATCGTAAAAGAATTTATAAAGAATTTTAAAATTTTATAAAATTGTAAAATTTATAAAATATATAGAAATATAGAAAAATATAAAATTTTATAAAGTCGTAAGAAAATTATAAAAATATAAAAAATATAAAATTCATAAAAATATATAAAAATTATCATACTAAAAAGGCATGTCACGTCGTGTTGCGATATATGATAACTTTAATTAAAAAACTAGGAGTTGTTATCTTTAACATTAAAAGTTAATAGTTAAAGGCCTTTTTATACATTTTATAATTTTTATGGTATTTATAAAATAATTCTAATTTTTAATAAATTCTAAATATTTTATTAAAATTAAATATTTTTATAAATTTTATTGATTTTTATTTTTATAATTTTTTGTCACATGTCACACCTTGTTTGTTACACTAAGTGACTTTAACTAAAAAGATTAGGGTAATTAAATTTAACGATCAATTGTTAAAGTCAACAATCAAAGAGTGTTTTTGAGGCATTTAACAGTTCAAGTTCCCAATTGAGTGCAAAAAAAATCGGGACTTAATTACTTTTTTGAAAAGTTTAAGGTATTTTGATACATTTTGAAAGTTTAAATATACAATTGAGTGCAGACAATAAAAATATACTTAATTGCTTTTTTGAAAAAATATAAAGACTTTTAAACCCTTAAATAATATTCTATTATGTTAAATATCCGAATTTACTATGTTCAAAATTTTTAAAACAACATATAAAAAATCAAATAGTGAAACTAATAAAACGAATTCCGATATTAAACCTTTCATATGGAATATTCCCATTGTAAGTTACTACTGTTGAATATTTTATTGTGTTGATATCATAAAAATAGGCTTTTTATAAAATTAACCTAAAATGTTAATTAATTACTTAAATAATTTATTTTTTGAAAAAATTTGAAAATAACCTAAAATTTATAATAAAAGTTAGTGGAGCTAAAATATTTGACGCCACCAACATGTCACATCAATAATCGAAATAAAAATAATTTTTAGTGGAACTATATAGAATAACTCAACCTATATAAATATTAGAAAAATATTACAATTTACAAAAAAAAAAAAAAATTTAAGCAAATTTTCCTTTTGGTTGATCCAAATAGTTTGGCTCCACTAAATTCCTATTCTAGTGCCTATTCTACTTTCCCTGTTTTTTATTATTTGTTTTTCATTTTTCCTTTTCTGCTTTTTTCCTGCCTATTCATTTTTTTATTTTTTCCCAAATAAAATATTATGTTCTAAATTTTAAATATAATTTAAAAATGTTTGAATATCTTTAAAATAATTTTAAAATAATAATATTTAAAATTATATTTAAAATTTTAAAAATAATTTTTAAAAATTTAAAATATAAAATAAAAATATTATAAAATAAATAATAAATTTGAAATGTCATATCTTTAAAAATAATATGTTTTAAAAGTTATATAATATTAAAATATATATTTAAAATTAAAAATAATATTTAAATTAAAAATTAAAATTTTAAAAATTTAAAATATACATTTAAAATATTATAAAAATAATAATAAAAAACAAATAAAAAATCAGAAAAGAAAAATGAAAATGAAAACAAATAATAAAAAGGAAAAGATAATAGGGTATTGAAATGTGACGCCAAATTATTTAACTCTATAGAAAAAATTAGTTAAAACCCTTTTATTTTTTTAAAAATCGTAATATTTTCTTAATATTTATGTAAGTAATGTCATTTTAAATGGCTCTACTAAAAATTAATTTTTTATCTTGATTGTTAATGTTACATGTTGGTGATGCCAAACACTTTAACTGCATAAATTTTTACTGTAGATTTTAAGTTATTTTTATATTTTATAAAAATAAATTATTTAAATAATTAATTAATTTTTAAAGTTAATTTTATAAAAAACCGACGAAAAAATATCTGCAGCAGTCACAGTTTTAGAATGACCAATAATTTAATATATGTCATAAACAAAGAATTCCAATTGGCCCAGTTTTCCTTGTCAAATGGCAAATCAAGTGGGAGAAAGCTCAACGCTGGCATCAGTAAAAAAGGCAAATTTATCAAGTATTGGAATTGAAAGATCCCAACATTTAACCTTCAAAGCATGATTGTGGGGTCTAAAATTTGGTTTGACAATATTTTTTAAGTCTTTTGAAATACTTTGGTAAGATTTTGAGAATTTAAGATTTGGCATTCTTGTCAAAAGTATTTTGAAGTAAAATGTCTATTTTAGACATGATATTATAAAAGTAACAAATATGTATTTAAATAATGTTCAAATTAGTTAATATTATGATATTTTAACAAAATATAAAAATAATTTATTATAATTTATTATTAATATTTTAATAAATAATATTAATTTTAATATTTTCTGAAGAATTAATATTAATTATTTATTAAATTTAATTAGAATATATAAACAATATTAAAATATTTAAATATAATAATTAAATATTTGTAATTAGATATTGACACAATTGTATTATTTTAAAAATTATTTTTTAATTTTAATGCCTTTAACACATTTTGTAAAACTAATATTAGATATTAACATAACATAGAAAACATAAACGTAAGAAATTAAAATATTACATATATTGGGATTAAAGTTTCAAAAGGGATAATATTTATATACCAAATATAAATACTAAAAAATTACAATAGCATTAAATGAATTCATTAAACTAGAAGCTATAGCATCTCTTGTTAATTCCATTTCAAAACCACTTAAATTGCATGATTCACCGTCATCATCACCACCATCATCGTCGTTATCATCATCATCACTTTCTCGACCATGCGCATTTTCTGAATCAATAGTATTCTCATATGCCCAGTTAATATCTTCGTATTTCATAGAATCTGCATCATTTCGACCGACATATTTTCGGATAAAATTGTGTATCATCATTGTAGCAACAACAATCATCGTTTGCTTTTCAAAACTATAACTTGGCATATCCCTTAAAATGGCCCATCACCAAAAGTTCGTTCAATCACACTACGTAATGATGAATGTGAATAATTGAATATCTCTTCTTTACCAGATACTGGTCTACCTTTACGAAAGTCTGATAAATGATATCGCTGACCTCTATATGGTCCAAGATAACCTTTCATTTGAGGATATCCAGAATCAACAAGATAATATTTTCCTACATGTTATAATATAACAAACAATTAGTTCAATAATTTTTTTAATAAAAATTATCAATTAAAGAACTTATACTTTATTTTTTAAAAAATCACATATAAATAAAAGATCTAACCATTTGGTGGGTGCGAAAATTGTATTTTGGATCTCGAATTGCATCAAGAAATATTCTAGTGCCATGTGCCGATCCTTCCCATCCAGCGATGACAAATGTGAAACACATATTAAAATCACATACTGCCATAACATTTTGAGGAGGGATACATTTTCTTCCAATAAAGGGAATTTGTTCACTTGGTGGAAGAATAGCGACAATATGAGTACCATCAATTGCACCGATGCAATCCTGAACAAATAATCATATTAGTCTCGTGCATATTTTTAGTCAACCAAAATATTAAAAATATAATAAGATAAAATTAAATTTTAACCTTAAAATGCGGCATATATCTAGAATCATTACGTATTTGTTCGGTATTGAGCTAAAAAGGATCTTGGTGCAATTAGATCGGTGGCCATCCTTGAAACTTTCTCAAGCACAATTGCAAAGTATCGACTTATTGTTGATCCAGACCATTGAAATCTTTCTCGACATTGGGAAACTTTTGCACCGGTGCCCAAGATGTATAAAAAAATTCCCAACATTTTCAGTAGAAGATATGTGTATTGAAGTTTGCAAGTTGTATCTTGTCTCTAAAACTCTCAACAAACTTGTGAATACCATTTTAGACATCCTAAAATTAATCATACAACGTGATTCTTGACCGTCAAGGATCTCTCGGACCCATGTCTCACCTGACTGTTTTGAATTCATGCATGGTTGCTTCAATATATATTTCTTGTGATATAATTGCACGGAAGAAGATGCAACAACAAATAAGCGGTTAAAACATTCCACGAGTTGTAAAATCCCTTTCTTTTCACGTTCATCATCACTTTCATCACCGCTGTAATTCTCAACTATACTCATCACCTGTGAAAAAAATTGAACATCCAAAATCATATATAAACAACTATTGATAAAACTAATTTAGTAAAAATAAGTAGAACATAAATTCAATATCCAAAGACCAAATATAGACAACTATTAATAAAAGTAGATTACACATAAATAAATAGAACATAAATTCAATATCCAAAAACCAAACATAAATAGCCATTGATAAAACATAAACTCAATATCCAAAAACCAAACATAAACAACTATTGATAAAACTAGTTTAGCATTTTTTTTTTTTAGTCACATAATAGATATCTCTAAACACTAGAAGATCAGAAAATTTTCAACTATCCTTCATTTCCGTCTTAAGCCACAAAGCTCTAATCTTGGGATTAATTGATAAAACATAATTAAGCTTGTCCTTATTGAGCAATAATCTAAGTGCGAAAAAGTATAGCGGACTAGCTTCTGGAACTTCTTCTGACATGCTGTCGAGCACTTTGACTGCTTCTAGAATACCATATGGATCCATAACAGGAGTCAAACTAGCTGTGGCTTGACTCATATTGTCAGCTGCATTACATTATTTTTCTATTTGATTGGACAATCTTGCGCCCTCCAATTTGCTTTGAGGATTTCTTTCTTCCGGTGTTTAAAATGTGAACTTAATATCTCGGATTTTTCTTTTTGCCCATTTCCATCAATTTGAACATCATTTGAAATGTGAACATCATTTGAAATGTGAACATCATTTAAAATCAACATCGTTTCTCACATTCTCATCTTCATTCTCTTGGTATTTCATTGTTAATATCCTCAAAAAATCAAGACGAAGTGTACGGAAGAAGGTGCCCATGCTTTATCACTGTTGCAACTATCCCCATGAACATTTGGTCCAACTTCCTTGAATTCGGGATCAATGCCCGATGTTTTAAATTTTTGAGCTTGAGCATAACCTACATATAAAATGATAGTTTAATAACAAGAATTATCAATAACCTCATTGAAAAGAAAAAAAAATTCGAAATATTAATGTACCTTTAGCCTACTCTCCCACCAATCATCCGATGCATCAACAGTTCTTTTATAGGATTCCACCTAGACCAAGATCTTTGCCTTTAAGTTTTTCCAAGCTTTCCATTCTTTTTTAGGCGTCCCATATTTTTAAGTTGTCTTTGTGAAAAACCCTTGCACGTTTCTTTCTCAAAGTTTGTCATTATTTTCAACCATCCATCTTTTGTGAAATGCGTATCAGGCCTATTGCCTTTCAATATCTCTTTAATACAAATATCACAAAATATTTCTGTCAATCTCTTATCCCACATTGCTTTCACTTTTTCACTACTAACTTCAATCGCCGAAGTACTCATCTATTGTGTATACAAACAGATTCGTTTCAGCCAAGCAATCAAGAAAATCAAATGTCACATAATGAATTATGATCATGTATTATGATTATGTAAGCATGTGTAATTAATGTAAGGATAAATAATTAATGTAAGCATGGGTCGTTGCTTGACTAGTTGAAAAGTTACTAATATATAGAGCATGCATGCATATTAGTGTTAGTGACACACACTAAAATGGGAACGGATTGTGTTCATACAATGGTAGACACAACCCAACATGGATTTATAAAATTAGGGCATGGTGTTGCGGTCATTAAAACAATTATAAAAGTATTTTGATATGTTTTATATTGATTTAATTTTGTGTTATAATTGTTGTAAATGTATTTTTTATATAATATTAAAATTAAGTGATTCAAATTAGTGTTAAATGAATATTTGACAAAAATTTAAAATAAAAAAGATTATAAAAACTAATTGCAATATTATAGTACATTTTATTTAATAAAAACACTTTAAATAAAAGAAACTTTTGTTTTAAAGAAAAATAAAAAGTGGGGTAAAAGGAATTTGCATTCCCGACTATTAATAACATGTGAATCAGATATTCTTTTTTTGTTGAGTTGTCTTTAACCCTTTTGTTTGATTAATTATTGAAAATAAAAAATATGATTAAAGAAACAAGGTGGCTTTTTGTAAAGAAGCAAATGTTTCATTTTAAAGAACAGAAAATTTCAACTTTTTTTTCATAAAATTCTAACTTTATTTAATTTCGTAAAATGATTGTCAACAACAAACTTTGGATGCCTCAAAAAGAAAAGAAATTACGGACAAAAATAAAAGAAATTTCTTTTATTTATAAAAAAGACCGTTCATGGCCAGCAAGGTGTAAATTAGAAAGAAAAGTTAACATTCCTTAGAAAATAATCTAAGCCTAAAGATACAAACCACAAACTCAAGTAAACTCAAAAAAAGAATATACATGTTTTCTTTAATCTGTATATAGAGCATGCATGCATCTTAACATTGACAACAACAACATCATTGCAATCATCTAACAGAAAAAAGAAAAAGTTCCAAGCAACCATTTCCTGAAGATAGTAAAGGGCACAAAAATTACTTGCAAGTTTGTAACTAACAGTCTCTTATGGCGATTCACCAGTCAGGATTAAAGACTATTTTAACTGAGACACGAAATACCTTAAAAGTTAGTGAATTTGTACTATATAGGTAATCAAAATAATGCAATTTGAACCATACCAAATAATCTATTTCACAGTGATTTTTACATAACATAAATGAAATGCCTAAATGCTAAAATGGAGAGTAAAACTAACATTAAAATGCATTACTCATCAAACATGGAATATCTGTACTCATTGTGTAAATTGAAAGAAAATATATGGCTTGAAATAAAGAAAAAATAGAAGCATAGAATCTTAAAAACATATTAATTTAAACTGAAAAAATCTTGAAAAAATATATCATTGAATTACTGAAATGGACCATATTAATTTAAATTGAATATCAAAAAGGTCAAATATGTATCAGCAAATCACCAACTCTTATACCACTCAACTCATAAGCTAACCAACTTTCTACATAACCCATTTGCTTGGAAGCCTGCCATGATATAACCCATATGTACAAGTAAACCATTGCAAAATATTTCCAGGATTCGATAAAATGGAGCTTTCTTTAGACACAACAATGTTGTCATCTTTCCATGGGTTAAGACTCAAAGTAACAAAATCTCTAAAAACATAAGTCTATCTCAATCTACAATACTCGAGATCCGGTTTGTGAGAATTCTCAATACTTTTAGTTACTTTCCATGCATTAAAATCCCCACAACCACAAATTGATACCCAAAAAAAAAGAAAAGATTGTTATGATCCAAACATCAATTTAAACAGAAAAGAACAATTTTTGTGGATGCACCATGAGTAACAACCAAGTTCCTTCCATACTACCTTTTACGAAGAGGAAATGGTCATCTGTTTACTGGGTTATGTGAATATCGATGTAGCAAGAGTACCCGATGTTTCACCTGCAGAAAAAAAATCAATAAGGGCGGAGAACACCACTGTCATCTAAAATGTACAGAAGAAAAATTAGAGAATAGAATAATTGGAAAACAAATTCCATGCCTCAACTCTAAAATTGCTTGTCGGGGGATTAGAAAATGGGGGAGTCGGCGGAAGAGGGAAAAGAGAAAAAAGGCAGTAGCTTCACTTCAGGGGTTTCCCAGTCTCAAGGATCGAAGAAAAATCAGATAAAGAAAAGAAAAATCAGAAGAAAGGCAAGGATAATCAGACAAAGAAAAATCACCAGAGATTGAAGATAAGCGAAAACTCACCAGAGGAACAGAGGAAAAATCAGAGAAAGAAAAGGGGAAAAAAGAGGATCAGAACGTCTCTGGGAAGAATAAATAAAACAAGGATAAAAAGTAAAACACGGGTAAAAGTCCTTCGCTATGGAAAAAGCTAAAATTTTGGCTTTTTCATCTGTGAAAAAGGACTTCTGAAAAGTTGGAAAACTTTCTCCACTGGCCCTTGTTCTTTAGTCCTTTTTGCTGAAAAGTGCTTTTGGCCCAAAAAGTCCATCCCAGATGGAGCAACGAACGGGGCCTAAGTAGAGTCGCTTCAGCGTCGGGTTTCCACAGGTAAATTACTTAAAAATACTAAAAAAAATTAAAAATTTACAAAATTAGGTCGATTTTTAAAAAATTTACAAAAAAAGGTCATTTCCCATCAAAACGTGTTCACTCAGCGCATTTTGAGGGAAAATCACAGGAAAGCGAGCTCCTGGAGACGCGCTTTGTGTCACCTCAGCAAAAGTGCTCCTACGTGGATGTGCTTTGTTGAGGTGAACAAAGCGCGTCCCTAAAGGCGCTTTAGCCTACAAGAAGTCAAAATTTTTAAAATTAAATTTGAAAAAAATTAAACAAATTCTATTTTATAAAAGATATTAAAATTAAATTACAAAAATATATAAGCAACTATTATTTTATTAAATATATTAAAACTAAATTACAAAAAATAAAAATAAAAAACTTCTTATTTATTAATTATATTAAAACTAAATTACAATAAAATAAAAATAAAAAACTTCTTATTTATTAAATATATTAAAACTAAATTACAATAAAGTTAAAAATAAAAAACAACTTCTTATTTTATTACATATATTAAAATTAAATTACAATTAAAAATTAAACAATTTCTATTTTATTAAAGGTATTAAAATTAAATTACAATAAAAAATTAAACAACTATTATTTTATTAAATATATTAAAACTAAATTACAAAAATAAAAATAACTTTTTATTTTATTAAAAAATTCAAATTAAATTACATACAAAAAAATAAACAACTTCTATTTTAGTGAAGATATTAAAATTAAATTACAAACACAAATAAAAAATAACTTTTTATTAAAAATAAAAAATTATTACAATTTAAAAATAAAAAGCTCATCCGAATCAATGTTGATGCTGGTTGAATCGAGTGCCATACTGGTGATTAGGTGGTTACGTCTTTGGATTCCTCCTTCTTCTAGCTTCCTTGGGGTCGTGGAACCTCGGGGGGGATTCCTGTTCTCCGGTGGGTGCAGTTGTGGGTGTTGCGGATGACCCACCTTGATAAAATAACGACCCTGGAGATGTTTGCATAAACCACAGTGGGGGTGTCTGAATCCCGTATGGCGAAGGAGGCTGGTAGAAAGAAGTTCTCCCCGACGGTGCCTCTTGTGATCCCTCACGCGACGACGGCCTCAAGATTTGCTGGCCAGCCAGAGTAGTCGGGAATGGACTCGAACCCTACCATGCATTCCAACCTGGGCTAGGACTGGGAAAAGGAAACATATATAGGTTAGGATACATATAAGGGGTAGGGTACGCACCTGGCATAAAGGGTAAAGGCTGTGATGTCGGTGTCGTCGTCTGAACTGATGGGCCTGGTTGTTGTGTCGACGCTGTTGATGGCCCCGTCTCATCACCCTTCTCCTTGGATTTAAGGGGCCCCGACGTTTTCTTTGTTGACAAAATTACCATCGCCTCTCTTCTTCCGACAACAAATATGGCTTACAATAGATCCTAAACCATGGCATGTATTCTGGCAAGCACGCTAACTTCGGAGCGACGATCGGTTCCCAGTTAGGTAAATAGTCATATTAGTTCTCCCACGTCTCGATATGTGCTGACCAAAATCTTGACCAATCCATGTGCAACTGTTGTAAATCCACTTTGTGCTCATCATCGAGCACCTCAGGTGGCACGGGAATCGATTGTCGGAATCCAAATTGTCGCAGAACCTGATCTGACTAGTGCATCTCCACGGTCGCATAGTGATCAATGGGACCTTCACGTGCCAACTGCTCAGATTTTGCAAGAACTCCTCTGGAATTACTGCCCGAATTTTTGAATCCTCGTACGGTCCATTGAAACTATATTAACATTACCAAAATATTAGTTATATACATAATACTAGACACTAAATATTAAATACTAAATTATAAATACAAAATTCAAAACTTACTTGTGATTCTGACCGTTGGTCCAATAGAAGCCGTATATCTTCAAGTGAGGTAGGTATTCCAGCATGACTCGCCGAATGGTTCCACCTAATTAAAAAAAATTTTAGCATACAATTATACTATAAATCTACGTAATAATTGTAAAATATAACATTAAATTTACCTCGTTATCAGTGGGAATGAATATGGGTGGTCGAGTCGAGGACGTCAAAATAGAAATCAAAACCATGCCCATGACTGCAGTTGTAATAGGCAACCTCCGATTTTCGCTTTACTCGGCCGTGTCGCCCCGCACATCTCTCGATACAACCTCGATAGCGCGGCAGACCCCCAACTCAATTCACCGACTACTCTAAAATCAACAAGTTTTAGCAGCCATCTCAATTGTACGAGGTTTCTAGAAAGGTCCGGCATCAGATAGCCTCCAATTATCTGAAGAATGTATGCCCGAGCACGTCGTATTCGCTCTATTTCGGTCGAACCATCATTCGGCTCTGGGAATGTGTCTCGTAACCAGGCCATCTCGATCCGACCTCCCTGAATTTTATCCGGAATGGCACCCAGAAGCTCGTAGCATACGCCATCCAATCACCGAAGTTGCGGACCACGACTATCGACGAATCCCAAACAATCCCAATTGCAATCAAATCGCACATCTTCCAGAGTGATGGTACACTCTCGCATGAAAGATGGAAAGTGTACGTCTCTGTCTCCACCTCTCTATCAACACACTGATCAAAGGCGGCTCCAACTTGAACCCCCGGCCTATTGTGGCTACGTGCCAAAAACCCGCTTCCCACAGGTAATTCTCGATCAATGGCAATGGGGGACCATACATATTGTGAATATAACATTGCAACACCCGATCTACAGACTGTTTAAAAAATTATAAAATAAATAATTAAAATTGCATAGACCTAAAAAATATTAAAAATATTAAAAAAATTAAAATTAAAACTTACCATTTGCATTTGCTCGATGGAGATGTGCTTGTTGTCTAGGCAAGTAATTCTCCACCATTGTATCTGATCAAAATTTTAAAATTTTCCAAAAAAAATATATTAAAAAATTAAAAGGGCTTTTTTTGTAACTAGTAAAGGACTATTTTGAAATTTCAGAGGATGTTTGAAGGACTTAAAGAGAATTTTGAGAGGAATTTGAGAGAAGAATGAGTAAGGATTAAAGTGTGAAAAAAAAGGGTGGGGGTTTTTTATATTTTTTTTACGTTGGGCCCCCAACGGTCAAAAAAAATTTGACCTTTTTTTACCGTTGGAGGCTAAAATGCGCCCTAGGGATGCGCTTTCCTGCCATTTCCCCTCAAAACGCGCTGACGTGGATGCGTTTTGAGGGGAAATGGCCCTTTTCCGTAAATTTTCAAGAAACTAGCCCAATTCTGTAATTTTTTTTTTTGGTATATTTGGGTATTTTACCTAGGTTCCCACACCCTTTTGGCCATATTTCCCCACTTGAGTCAGCAAGCCACATTCATATTAGTCATTGTTATACCCTCTCTTTTAAATCCCTTCCGATTAATCAACAATTATAGGAATATGAGAATATATGAGTCCCTTAATCTATAACATGTTGACGAATGTTCCATTTAGCATTTTCAGGTGAGGTGAAATTAAAAATATTGTAAAATAGAGTTAGATATAAATTTATTCATAAGTTAGGTCAAGTCAAATCTTAACTTGATTTCAGAATTATTTTTCTCTAAATATTAGCTCAATACAATAAAGAAAAATGTGTTTAAAAAAATCTTTTAATTAAATACAAGCATGCATCTAAGAGTAATCAATGCAAAGGTGCAATGATCAGACAATAACGATGATACTTCAAAACCCTCTACAAGCCTCACCAAGGTTCAAGTAAGGTTTGCCAATGAATTAGCTCAGGCCAGGTCACTTTGTAACCTGTCTTACAACTAAGGGGTAGTTGTTATACCCCTTGCCTAGACTACCTCACTGGATCATTCAACAACTACAAGAATATGTGGCCTCTCCAAGATGACAGTAGCTAGGGGTGAGTATTCGATTGAATTAAGTCGAATCGAGTTAAAAAATTTCAAGTTAGTTAAGTTAACGAATCCTATTTTAGTAACCAAACTCAATTTGAAAATTTTTTTGAATCGAATTAAATCGAGTAAAAATTTTCGGCTCAAGTGGAGTCGAGTTGACAAATCCTATTATTTATACTCAATATTCTATTTACATGGACCATACGAAGTACGAGATTATTTAACTATATAAACAATATAATGGTTTTACCTTTTAACTTAATGGGTAAACATTTATCAAAATGACGTAGTTTTGCCTTTTACCTTAAAGGTTTTGACTTTTAACTTTAGAAAAGGTAAACATTTATCTAAACAAACGTAGTTTTGCTTTTTCTTATTTGGATTTTTGGATAATTCAAATTGTGTAATTCATATTCGAGTTAAACAAAAAAAAATGATTTTTATTCATGTTGATCCAAATAATTCGATTAACTCAAATAAATCGAACTATTTAATTCAATAATTATATTTTTTGTAACGCCCAAATTTTATAATTCTGCTTCTGTAAGTTTTTGACACAATTGTTTATCTGCTTCAGTGGTTAAGTATTCTGGGAGTGTGTGAGAGGTCCCAAGTTCAAGCCTTGCGTTTGGCAAATTTTGTTTCTTTTTCGAATTAAGCCCTATGCTTGTTCAGCAGGCTTATATTTAAATACTTGTAATATCATAACAAAATGGGCTTGCTGGTCTGGTGGTTAAGGGGAGTATAAGTTTGTTGGAGGTCTTGTGTTTGAGTCCGAGCGCAAGCTTGGATGTATATATTTTTACTTGGGTGGTTGAGAGGGTGTTTGAGTTGGACTAAGTCTAAGTAGTGGGAGTAGTGGGAGTAGTAGGAGTAGTGGAGAGATTTGAGGGATATAGGGAGTTGAGAGTTATCCTCGTTTTGTTTCTTTTTGGTTCTTTTTGAAAAAAATCTCTCACATTCTAACGTTTTTGCTCCCCATTTTTCTACCTTTTTTTCCTTTAGAATCTCTCCTTCTTTCTTTTCTTTTTGTTTCCTTAAATTCATTTTACGCTTAGTAAAATGGTTTGCGTTGGTACGAGATTGGTAAGTCTTCTATTTTTGTCCTTGTAGTGGTTGCATTATGATCGATTAAGAATCTGACTTCTATTACAATTGATGGTGTAGACGAAGGTTGTGTGCAGTGAGATTCACTGTTTCGGTTTAGTAAGGGTTAACGAAGGTTCTTCGTCGGTGGTAATTTGGGTTTCTGTTAGTTCACTTTTGTCGAAATCCGTTAATCAGTTGTTGAATCAATTTTGGTTAATTTGGTTTTTAGGTTTCGAGAGGCTTAGGAGTGGTTTCACATCGAATCGATACTAAGTGTGTACTCGAAAATGTAAAAAATAGGGTTTCAACGAAAGCCAAAAACACCATTGTCGAAGCCATACAGATGTGTGGTTGCCCGTGTGGTAGGCCGTGTGCCATAACATGGGCGAGTGAACAACGAGGCCAGGCCGTGTGATGGCCAGGTAGGCCATGTGCGACATACGGGCTGGACTGATTTGGGCCATGTGGGCCACACAAGCGTGTGGGATTTTAGGCCAGGCCGTGTGATCTACACGACCAAGGCAAAATTTGGGTCGTGCTGGCCACACGGACGTGTGGGCCCAAACGGGCAGGCCACATAGACGTGTGAGCCCATTATCATTGAATTGATTGCTAAGGTTGCATGGGTTGCCTAAGCAGACTGTGAACCTATTGTAGGGTCGGTAAGCATTACTTAGACCCCTAATTGTGTGAACTGACTAATTGATGGATATATATATATATTGAGCATGATGATAGTATGCATGTATACATTTACTGATTATATGTTCTAATATCATGAGATAGCATGCCATGCATTGCATGGGGTTGGGTTGATTTTATTTGGAGAAAGTGTACTGAAAGGCTTTTAGGTATAGTATACTGGTAGCTCGAGTTGCAAACTACTTTTTTGTGCCGCATTCGGTACTACTTAGAGTGTAGGGATGGGTAGATTGATTTAATCCCCACATAAAGTGTAGGGTTGGATGGAGATGGTGTGTAGAGGCTGGTTGGGTAGGACTTTGTTATTGAATACTGTATATATGTTCTGATACTGTGATGGGCTAAGGCCCTTGTGCATACTGGTACTAAGTTGGGCTAAGGCCAAATCATTACTATACTGAAAGGGGCTTAGACCCAAGACTATTTTTGACTGTGCATTGTGTTTACTATTATTTGTTTTATGTGGGATTACACACTGAGTTTACATAAACTAACCCCTTTCTATTTAATGTGCACAGGTAATCCCCAGACCTAGACGGATCGGTACGGCGGAGGACTCGATGGTGACCACAGTTTTTAGACTTTTACGTTTTATAATTTATGATTTGTGGTTTACTTGGATGTAATTTGGGGACTTTTGCTTAAATTTGGTTTTTATTAATTTTTATGGATTTATAACTGCTAGATGTATGAAAACTCGATTTTTAAAAAGATAAAGTTTTCTCTAAACACACGATTTAGTCAAAATAGTTTTAAAAGCTTCCGCAACGAATTATGTTTAAAACAATCGACCAACCGAGTAAGGATTTTGAAATTAAGAAGAAATAAGAAAAGTAAGTAAATGAAAATAGTTTTATCATAGAAACTTAGTTTTCAATACACTATCATGTGACTTCAACAAATTCAGCCATAACGTCTAGACCGAGTTTGAGATGTTACATTTAGTGGTACCAGAGCCAAGTTGCTAAACTCGACTGTAGATTTTAGGTTTTAAAATTTGGTTTTTAAATAACTGATTTTCAAATGATCTGAAATGATTTGATTGAGAATGTGATACACCAAGTCTCCGTGCCGATCCTGTATGTATTCTAATAAACTATTATGATAAATAGTCTACTTTGAAACACTCTAGTTAGTGTATACTGAAACTGTAGTGAAACTGAAATTGATAGAAACTATATTTGTGAAAAAAATTCTGAAATTATGATACTACTTTATGTAAAACATCTGTTAATACATACTAGAAGTGTAATTGATTCATAAAATTTGTAATACAAATAAATTTGAATAGACATTAGCGCATGAGGTATCCACGGACGTGGTACTAGAGGCTGAGGTAGAGGCCGTCAGACAGGCTTGGTGAGTCCTCTTCTGCAGGCAACATGTTAGAACTTAGATATGAGTGAGACGCCGATGTCACCTACTATGGAGACTGGATCTCAAGATCGCATGGCTGGGGACGACACACTGTCTCAGGCTATGCTAAAGATACTGGAGAGGGTCGCTGGACCCAATACTAGATCTAGGGCTGAGGGTCGGTCACGGAACGACTTCGTTCCAATGGAGTTGAGCTTTTTAAAGGTGTCATTGGAGTCACCCCTAATGTGGCCAAGTATTAGATTGAGGCCACAGAGCGAATTATGGATAACCTGGATTGCACCTCTAAGCAAAAACTAAATGGTGCAGTCTCTCTGTTGCGTGATGAGGCTTACCAGTGGTGGTTGACTGTTAAGGAGGGCACTAAGCCCGAACGCCTGGCATGGGAATTCTTTAAGACTGCCTACGGGGAAGTATGTGGGAGCTTGTTACATTGATGCTCGTAGGAGAGAGTTTCTGAACCTTATTCAGGAAGACCGATCTATGACCGAGTATGAGGCCGAATTCTTGAGATTGAGCCACTATGCTCGAGGCATGGTGGTGGATGAGTATAAAAGATGTATCCGTTTTGAGGACGATCTCAGAGATAATCTGAGGATGCTGATAACTCCACGGAGAGAGCGCGAGTTTTTTGTCCTGGTAGAGAAGGCGAAGATTGCTGAGGAGGTTAAGTACAGTTGAACGCCAAAATAAAGATCGCGAGAGAGGTAAGAACAAGAAGGATTCAGAGCCCTCGAGTTTTGTACCGAGGCTAAGAAAAAGGCTAGACCTGATGGGCCAGTTAGAGTTGGGCCCCTTGTTACTATTACTGCTACTGGACTACAGCCATATGTCGATTGTGGTAGACACCATCAAGGCTAGTGTTGGAGGAGGACTGGGGTGTGTCTGAGGTATGAATTATTGGATCATCGTATTAGGGAGTGTCTGAGAGGTCGATCGGATGCAAGCTCAAAATCTTGGTATTAGGCGAAGATGAGGAGAATAATCTGAGACCACCGAGAGCCCATGGTTAGGCTAGGGGTGGTAACGGTATGGATCGTGGACAGAGAGCTCTAGGCAGAAGTGTTGGACAGACTGAGGTAAGGCAGTCTGCTCTTTTTTATACTGCTCGTTGCCAAAAGGACAAATATGCTCCAAACGTCATCATGGGTACGTTTCTTATTTATGATGTGCCTTACACTACATTGATAGATATAGGATCTACGCATTCCTATGTTGCCTGTTCTGTTTCCAAAAATACAATAATTCTGGTTGAGAGTACTTCTAGTGAGGTGACTGTGCTGAGCTCGCTGGGGCAATCTGTTAGAGTCAGCAAATTGTATAGGATTGTTTTTTAGAGGTTTAAGGACGGTATTTTTGGCTGACTTGATGGAACTTTCGTTTGGGGAGTTTAATATGATATTGGGGATGGACTAATTGGGCAAGTATCGTGTAAACTTAGACTGTATGACTAAAAGAGTCGTATTGAGAACTGAGGAGGATGATGAGGTAGTTGTAATTGGAGAACGTTAGAACTACTTGGCTAACGTAATCTCTGTACTGGTAGCTAATAAACTGGTTTACAAGGGATGTGAGACGTATTTGGCCTATGTAGGTGTTTATGCTTCTAGGGACTCTACTGTAAAGGATATTCACACTGTAAGGAATTTTTCGATGTCTTCCCTGAGGAGCTACCGGGTTTACCTCCGAATCATGAAGTGGAGTTTGGGATTGAGCTTTTCCCTGGTATAACTCAGGTGTCTATTGCTCCCTATCGAATGGTACCGAAGGAGCTTACGAAGTTTATGGCTCAAATTCAAGAGTTATTGGATCGTAGGTTCATCTACCCTAGCGTGTCTCCGTGGAGAGCACCGGTACTATTTGTAAAGAAGAAAGATGGATCCATGAGGATGTGTATTGACTACCGACAACTGAATAAATTGACTATCAAGAACAAGTATCTATTACCAAGGATTGATGATCTGTTTGACCAGTTCTTAGGGGTGTCTATGTTCTTCAAGATTGACTTGCGTTCTGGGTATCATCAGTTGAGGGTTAAGGAGGTTGATGTGCATAAGATAGCATTTAAAACTCGTTATAGTCACTACGAGTTCCTAGTGATACCATTTGGACTGACTAATGCACCGACAGTTTTCATGGACCTGATGAACTGAGTGTTTTAGCCCTATCTGGACCGGTTTGTGGTGGTGTTCATAGATGATATATTGGTTTATTTGAGGACTGGGGATGAGCATGATGAGCACCCTAAGATTGTTCTTCAGATTTTAAGGGAAAAACAACTCTATGCTAAGTTTATCAAGTGCGAGTTCTGGTTACGTGAAGTAACATTTCTGGTTCATGTGGTATCTGCTGAGGGGATTCGAGTCGATCCTCGAAAGACTGAGGCTGTAGTGGATTGGAAACAGCCAGCTTTTTGGGTTTGGCAAGTTATTACAAATAGTTTGTGGAAGGCTTCTTCACTGATTGCAGCACCCTTAACTAAGCTGCTACGTAAGGGTGTACCGTTTGTATGGTCTCGATACGATGAAGAGAGCTTGAGAAGATCAAGGTCAGATCTTGTTGAGGCTCTTGTTACGTCTGACTGAACCTAGAAAGAGTTCACGATTTATAGTAATGCATCATATGTGGGCTTGGGTTGTGTTCTAATGCGGGAAAGAAAGGTTGTGACATATACGTCTCGTCAGATCAAGACGCATGAGGCAAACTATCCGACCCATAATTTAGAACTGATCGTTGTAGTCTTTGCTCTCAAAATCTGGAGGCACTATCTATACGGTGAGAAGTGTATTATCTACACTGATCACAAAAGCCTTAAGTACCTCCTGACTCGGAAAGAGTTGAATCTTAGGTAGCGTAGATGGATTGAGCTGCTTAAGGACTATGGCTGTACTATTGAATACTATCCTGGCAAGGCCAATGTGGTGGTCGATGCGTTAAGTCGTAAGGCAATGACCGATCTGAGAGTGATGTTTGCTCGACGATGGGAGTCTATTGGCTGGTTGTAAGTTAAGCCAACTTGGATTGAGAAGATTCAAGGTAAAATAGTTGGGGATGAGTCTCTATATATACGATTCTGTCAGGTTGAGAGTGACAGCACTATAGATTTTGGACTAAATAATGATGGGGTACTTTATTTCCATGGTCAGATTTGTGTACCGAATGATACTGATCTGAGGCAATCTATTCTGAGAGAAGCGTAAAATAGTCCTTATGCTATGTATCTCGGTGGGAATAAGATGTATCAATATCTTTGAGAATTGTACTGGTGGCCAGGACTGAAACGAAAAGTTACTAATTTTATGGCTTGATGTCTGACGTGCTAGCAGGTTGAGGCTGAGCATTATTTACCTTCGGGTTTGTTGCAGTCGGTGAAGATCCCACTAGGGAAGTGAGAGGGAGTAATGATTGACTTCAGTAGTGGGTTACCCTTGACACCCACTGAGAAGGATTCTGTTTGGGTCATCGTGGATCGATTAACCAAGTTTACGCACTTTATTCGGGTAGAACCGACTATTCTCTTCAGAAGTTGGCGAAGCTCTACATTTTTGAGATAGTAAGACTGCATGGGGTACTGGTTTCGATTATCTCTGATAGGAATCCCCGTTTCACGTCTCGATTTTGGAAGAAGCTATATGAAGTTTTAGGTTCAAGGTTGGACTTCAGTAATGCATTTCATCTTCAGACCGATGGTTAGTCGGAGAAAGTGATTTAGATATTGGAGGATATGTTGGGGAGTTGTGCTATCGATTTTCGAGGTAGTTAGGAGGAATATCTGCCGCTAGTAGAGTTTGCTTATAATAACAGTTTCCAGTCTAGCATACAGATGACACCTTGCAAGACTTTGTATGGTCGTAAGTGTCGCACTCCTTTGTGTTGGACTGAGTTGGGTGAACGACGTGTTTTGGGTCTTAAATTGGTTTTTAAGACTGAGGATAATGTCAGATTGATTCGGGATCGAATGAAACCGACATCGGGAAAAAAATCTTATGTAGATTTAAAGAGACACGAGATTGAGTGTTATGTGGGGACTTCATCTTTCTTAAAGTCTCGCCATGGAAAAAGATTCTAAGGTTCGATCGTAAGGGCAAGCTGAGCCCTAGGTTTATTGGATCGTACCAGATTCTGAAACATGTGGGACCGGTCGCTTATTAGTTTGAGTTACCTCTAGAGCTAGACCGTATTTATGACGTATTCCATGTCTTGATGTTAAAGTGGTGTCGCTTTAATTCGGACATATCATCCTTGTTGAGGAAATTGAGGTTAGGCCAGATCTGACCTTTGAGGATAAGTGATTCAGATTTTGGATTGTGATGTAAAGGTTCTCTGAAGGAAGTCTATCCCATTAGTGAAGGTGCTATGACGAAATCATAGCATTGAGAAGGCCACATCGGATCCTGAGGATGCGATGCGTCAGTAATATTCTCATCTGTTCTGATCAGGTAAATTTCGAGGTCAAAATTTCTTTTAGGGTAGAGTTGTAACGCCTCAAATTTTATAATCTTGCTTCTGTAAGTTTTTGACACAATTGTGTATCTTCTTCAGTGGTTAAGTGTCCTGGGAGTGTGTGAGAGGTCCCAAGTTCAAGCCTTACATTTGGAAAATTTTGTTTCTTTTTGGAATTAAGCCTTATACTTGTTCAGCGGGCTTATATTTAAATACTTGTAATATCATAACAGAATGGGTTTGCTGGTTTGGTGGTTAAGGCGAGTGTAAGTTTGTTGGAGGTCCTGTGTTCGAGTCATTACACAAGCTTGGATGTTTTTATTTTTACTCGGATGATTGAGAGAGTGTTTGAGTTGGACTAAAAGTCTGAGTAGTGGGAGTAGTGGAGAGATTTGAGGGATATGGGGAGTTGAGAGTTATCCTCGTTTTGTTTCTTTTGGGTTTTTTGAAAAAAATATCTCACCTTCTGACGTTTTTGCTCCCTATTTTTTGCTCTTTTTTTTCCTTTGGAATCTCCCATTCTTTCTTTGCTTTTTGTTTCCCTAAATTCATCTTTCCATTTAGTAAAATGGTTTGCATTGGTGCTGGATTGGTAAGTCTTCTACTTCTGTCTTTATAGTGGTTGCATTATGATCGATTAAGAATCTGACTTCTATTACAATTGATGGTGTAGACGAAGGTCGTGAGCAGTGAGACTCGCTGTTTTGGTTTAGTAAGGGTTAACGAAGGTTCTTCGTCGGTGGTAAGTTGGGTTTCTGTTAGTTCACTTTTGTCGAAATCCGTTAATCAGTTGCTAAATCAATGTTGGTTAATCTGGTTTTTAGGTTTTGAGAGGCTTAGGAGTGGTTTCAAATTGAATTGATACCAGGTATGTACCCGAAAATAAAGAAAACAGGGTTTCAGTGAAGGCCAAAAACCCCACTGTCGACACCACACGAGCGTGTGGGCCCACATGGGCGTGTGAGCCCATTATCACTGAATTGATTGCTAAGGTTGCAAGGGTCGCCTAAGCCGATTGTAAACCTACTGTAGGGTCGGTAAGCATTACTTAGACCCTTAATTGTGTGAACTGACTGATTGATGGATATATATATATATATTGAGCATGATGATAGTATGCATGTATACATTTACTAATTATATGTACTGATATCATGAGATAGCATGTCATGCATTGCATGGGGTGGGTTGATTTTATTTGGAGGAAATGTACTGAAAGGTTTTTAGGCCTAATATACTGGCAACTCAGCTACAAACTACTGTTTTGTGCCGCATTCGGTACTACTTGGGGTGTAGGGATGGGTGGGTTGATTTAATCCCCACATGGAGTGTAAAGTTGGACGGAGATAGTGTGTAGAGGCTGGTTGGGTAGGATTTTTTTACTGAATACTGTATATCTTTTACTGATACTGTGATGGGTTAAGGCCCTTGTGCATACTGATACTGATACTGATACTGAGTTGGGCTAAGGCCAAATCGTTAATGATACTGAGAGGGGCTTAGACCCAAGACTGTTTTTGACTGTGCATTGTGTTTATTGTTATTTGTTTTCTGTGGGATTACACACTGAGTTTACGTAAACTCACCCCTCTCTGTTTAATGTACACAGGTAATCCCCAGACCTAGGTGGATCGGTACGGCGGAGGACTCGATGGTGACCATAGTTTTTGGACTTTTGCGATTTATAATTTATGATTTGTGGTTTATTTGGATGTAATTTGGGGACTTTTGCTTAAATTTGGTTTTTATTAATTTTTATGGATCTATAACTGCTAGACGTATGAAAACTCGATTTTCAAAAAGATAGTTTTCTCTAAACACACGATTTACTCAAAACAGTTTTAAAAGCTTCCGCAACGAATTATGTTTAAAACAACCGACTAAACGAGTAAGGATTTTGGAATTAAGAAGAAATAAGAAAAGTAAGTAAATGAAAATAGTTTTATCGGAGAAACTTAGTTTTCAACATGCTATCATGTGACTTCACCAAATTTGGCCATAACGTCTAGATGGGTTTGAGATGTTACATTTTTTATCGAGTTTTTCGAATTGAATTAGATTTTACTCACCCTAATAGTAACATTGCCTAAACATTCTGTCATACTAAGTGGGCCCACATGATCCTTAAGAGTTACAAGAGAAAGAGTTTCTAATGACACTCTTAAATCCATCACATTGACTTAACGAATGTCTAGTCTAGCCCTTTCAAGTTAACTCAATACCCTCGACTAACATCCATCACTCTACTATTGCACTTATAAGATAGAAAATTTAATGGCTAGGACTCATGCTTAACCGACTTCCTATATAAATACCTTTCCTTGGCTTTAGAGTAAGAGAGACATACACCATACATAGTCTATACTTTATCAAAAACTTAACCTTAACCTACCTTCTCAAATTTATATTTTTATGACTCTCCACATAATTTACAATATAAATCACTCTTAGTGACTCTTCACATCTCTTCCATTGTCATAGTATGATTTAAAATTTTGTATAACTTTAGTACTAAAACAGTCCTTTTCGCAACCCCATCAAGGGGGGTTGAACAAAAAATCATTATCCTGACTAGCTATTATGTTTATGGCAATGCTAATTGGTTCGACTTTCACTTTCTGTTGCAGTAGTTTTTCTAATAGTTTTCAAGATTAATCACTTTGGTCAAATGGATTTCCCATTTTTGTAGGAGACCTGAAATCATGTGAATTCTACTTGACAATTACGAAGATGGATTTAGACTATATACTAATTTAGTAAGACATCGATTGGACATTGAATCTATCACAGGGTCACTTTTGTTCGTTAGTAGTTTGGGTTGAATGTTGTAGCTGCCAAAAGGAATACATATTCATTTAATCGATTAACCGATCGGTTAATCGACCCGAAATAATATTAACTGAATTAACTGATTTTTCAAAATTTTAACCGTTAACCGAACCGAAATTTTTTTAAAAAAATTAACTGAACTAAAACAACTTGGTTAATTCGTTAAAATCGAATTAACTAAAACTATATGTTTTTTTTTTGCTTAAAATTAACCGAATTAACCGAATTACCCAAATTACCCTAATTACTCAAATTAACGAATTACCTAAATAAATCACTACATAATTAAAAAGATTACATAATTTTAGTTTTAGAATTTTAGAATTTTATTTTTATTTATTAAATTATTTGTAGTTTTTATAATTGGGTTGGATTGAGTAATTATGTTGGGTTGGATATTTGTGTTTGAATTGGGTTTAGGGATTAGATTTAGGTGAATAGTGGGCCATTTATATATTATAATTTTATTTATTAATTTTTTGGTTAACTGACCGATTTGAATCGAATTAACGTTAACCAAAAAATCATAAAATAATTAACCAATCCCACCAAAAAATTTAATTAACTGACCGATTAATCGAATTCAATCAATTAATCAAATTTTTTAATTTTACTCAAATTTTACACATCCCTATATTCATCCATTAAATATGCATATAGTTTGTATGAACTAAAACAACTTGAACAGTGGATGCATGTGAAACGCCTTTTAAATACGACAACTTTTTATAATTTCAATAGTGATATTACATCACGGGGTCCGATATCGATACACAACATGGCCCGCATGGGCATGGGTGGGACTGGGACCTTTAACGCCACTCTTATCCTTTTTTGGACCAGTCATATCTCGCATTATTGGTTTTTTTGCTAAATATAAAGCTATGGTGTTTAAATTATTAAAATAAATAAGATATTTTCCGACAAAAATCAGATAAAATATTTTATTTTATTTTTAAATTGAATTGGTGTGTTATTGATTTGTAACATCAATTTAATTAATAAGTTATATATAATATTTATATTATTATTATTTAAATATTTAATTGAGTTAGTGTTATCAATTATCAATCAGATATCAATTCAGTTAAGAAATTACTAAATTACCTAACATATTTGAAATAAGTTATATTCTTACAATTATTCTTTTGTATTTGTGCTTTTTAATAAAACCGATATAAATTTTACATATGTTGATATTTGAAGTCATGCTATCAATATTTATAAAATTTTTACTTTACTATTTCTATCAAAGTTTTTTTTTGATATTTTGATATATTTTAATGTTATTACACAAATTATTTCACTCACATTATTTATATTGATAATATCGTTAATTGTGTATCGATGTCACAAGTCAACTCAAGAGAAATAACAACACTATGATAAATAATTATAATGCATTTAATATTCTTGATTCAATGTATTTATCTATTTAAATTTCTTTTTACTTACAATTTAAATTATTTTTATTTTAATTTCATACATATTGTATATGAGCTTTTATTATTAATTTCAAAATTTACGTTTAATTATTTATTATATTATTTTTAATACATGTATTTTCAAATTACAAGATTTTTATATGTATGCGCATGTGAAAAAATTCTACTAGATATTAATTCAAATAAGACACATAAAGTGAAGATAACTGGATGGCTATGTCTATATATATATATATATATATTAAAGTTAGATATTAGTAAATTGATAACTATTGTAGAAAATGGGTAGTTTATCTATAATACATATATATATGTATGAGTTTGGAAAAAATTTGAACTCACAAGAATACTTATTATTTTTATCATATTATTAAATTCATATTTAAAAATAATTATCATGTTTCATTTTGAATTATTAATTTAAAAATTGAAATAAAAGATAAATTGTGATATTTATACATTTAAAAATAATTAAAATTTTAAGTTACAATTGTTAATTAAAAAGAGTTGTGATAATTATAATTATAATTCACAAATATTAGTTTAATTTTTTTTACATAGACAAAAGTTGTGCTAAATTTAATGATGTATTACTTGAATAGAATTTTAAGCATCTTAATTATTACTTAATTAATATTAAATTTAATAATTTTAATTAGTTATTATTTTGAATAATATTATTTTCATTAATTACATAAAGTAAAACTATATTGTAAGTTGAATATGTTAAAAATAATTTAATTATATTTAATATTTTTCTATTATAATATTTGAATTGATTATTTAATATATTTTAATTATATTCAATAATTCAAATTCCAAAGTTTGCCAATCATTTGTTTCATTTAAAGTAGTTGTGAAAAACAACTCCCAACTACAATATACTTTGCCTTAGTTGTTGATAATGAAATGGATGATTGCTTCTTGTTATACCAAGATACAAGATTCAAGCCAAGATAGAAACATCCATCATATATGTTTTTCTAGTCATGTACATTTCCTACCCAGTCTGTATCATTAATCTACCACAATTTGTTGTGGCAAATTAGAGTCATTTTGGCACTTAATGAGCATATTTTCTAGCTCTTTTATATGTTTTAATTTTGTTCTCCATTTTTAGTAGTTTAAGTTTATTTTTGGTAAAATAAGTGTTTTTACCCACTATTCAATTTTTTAACGACCCGTAAGGCCAACTCGGGCCTCGGGTATGACTAATGGGTTATTTAAGTGTGTAGGACATCGATTTGAGCTTAAGTATGCAAGGAACGAAGGTCATGTCGCGGCATCAACATACGACGTCTCGACACTAAACTTTGAATCATCAAGGGCTAAAATAGGGCTGACATCGCGATGTGGGATTTTGGCGTCGCGAAGTCTTGACGTCATCGTGACAAATTGCTAACATCAATGGTCGCGTGAACAAATTTTAAAGATTCAGTTTACTAAATACAAATTTGTTAGTATCAGGGGTATTTTAGTAATAATTGACATTAACGATTGCCCTAATTTGTGCTTATATAAACACTCTTATAACTTCGTTAGACAGTTGTTGAAAGTTAGACATTTTAGAACTAAATAGTTTATTTAGTTTTCTTTGTAGTTTTATTTTATGTTCATGTAGTCGAGATTTTTCCTGTTCCGATGTGAAGACGATCACGAGCGGATATTGCTCTAGAGTTGCGCCTATATTTATTCAAGAGCTTTCTCCCATTTTTATTATTCTTTTATTTATATTTTCGTTGGCCTGATCAATTGATGTTTATATGAATATTAGAATAAGTTGTGTGTATTTTATATCTGGTATGTTTTGCTTATGAATCTGATTTATTAATTAAGTAATTATTTACCTAAAATTGAGAGTTCATTCAAGAGTACTTATTATATTAAGGAGCGACGTCCCTAATAGAATATCAAGATAGGTGAGACTGAAAGGCGGTAGTTTGTCAAGTGTAACTTATGACCAATGATGAGACCGAGAGTTATCTGTATGCCTAGGAAGAGACGAAAGGGTGACTTAAGTGGTAATCCTTAGTGAAGATGAGACCGAGAGGGTATTCGTAGCTAAAGGTGGTAAACAACTCAGTTGAGGGTAATTAATGACTTAGTTGATATTTAGGGATTTAATCAATTATAGGCCGAGAGCTTGTATTATCTACACTAGGAATAGGAAATTTCATTAGCTTAGTTTAGGTTAATTAACTTAATTAGTTTAATAAATACTTTAATTTGGATTTGTACTACTAATTCGAACTTGATTAGATTAGTACTTATTTTCTGTAATTAATTTAATAATAAATTTCTCAAATCTATAATCCCTTGGGTACAACCCATGGAATACTTTCCAAGTGTTTCGTTGTAAACAAACTATATTATAATTTGACCGGTATACTTGCGGACACCATTGCTTTATTTATTATCTTTTTGCTGCAGTATTTTCAGTCCAAACATTCGCACATTTGGCGGCATTCAAGTTGTTGGCATTGTTGCCGAGGATTGTGACTGTGAAAATTATTATTAAATTAATTGCTTCGTAAAATAATATTAATCGAAAGATGAATGAGTTAGATAGTGTATTAATTTTACTTTTCATTAATTTTAGTTATTTTTATTTTTAGCTACCTTGTTGACTAACTAATTTACTCAAGGATTGGGTTGATTATGGGTTTGATGATTATAGCCGTTGGGCTGAATAATGCAAAATGTTTGCGTTGTATGATGACAAAGTATACAAGGAATGATTTTATGAAGAATGGAATATCGAGGAGAACCAAATATTGCTTATGATAGAGCTACAACAAACCCCATTGGATGAGGTTGTGCATGATGTTCCTAACTTCAACCGGAAGACCCTTGTATTGCGATTAATCATCCTGAATCAGATTGTACAAAGCCATTGGATTGGAACATTAACAAAGAATCAAGTTTGACGAATGAAGATTCAATGAATCAATGGAGTTATAAGGAAAAATCTGGTATGCCCGAACATTCATCAAAAAGAATTGAATTAATCATGGATGACGATGTATACTGCTATTTGTATGAACAACATAGAAGAAATAAAAAATCATGTCGAACAAATGGAGTTTCAATGAATCAACAGAGTCATGATCGAAAGTGTGGAGAATATTTATCCACATTCCATCCTGAGTCAGATGCATTCCAAACTAACCTAGAAAGAGTTTAAAAACAGGTGGACTAGTTAGAGATATTGCTCTGAAAACAAGCAGAATTAGAAATACCATTGGAAAAGGCCGTACATGATGCCTCCAACTGTAATTATGAAACCTACAGTAGAATTATCGACCATCCAAAAGTAGATTATGAAAGTTGGAAAGTGTAATATCCGGGATTTAGGGGTTATGCGTTTTAACTCTAATGTATGTAGTAGTGTGCTTGTGTGCTGTTTGTATGTGATTGGGGGCTTTGGAAACCTTGGGGTGTAGGCAGGAGCCTTAGAAAAATGTTTGACTTTAAGCTGATAGGGGGAAGAGCTAGGGAGCTAGGCCTTAAGAAAAGGTGTGTGTGGGTTATGACACAAGAATCCGATTGGTAAAGTGGCAAGGGAGGCGCCACTTGGAGCACAGAGCAGTGACGCCTCAGGGAGTGTGAAGAGACCTAGGTTCGAGCAGCACAGGTAGTGTTTTGGCTTTTATTTTTCGGCAAGGAAGTGCAGTGGTGGACGGCACAAGGACTCTGAAGGGATGGGCATTGGACATGGTCAAATTCATTTGAATGGGCGGCTAAGAGAGTGGATGAGAGGTGGAATCATTCAAACTCTTTGAATGAGAGGTGGAGAGGAAAAGTAAGAGAAAAAGAAGGGATTTGAGAAGAGGGGGAGAGTTGGCCGGCCAAGGGACTTCTATGATGACCATATCGGTCATGTAGGTAGGGGGAGAAGCCGAATATGCTTAGAAAGGTTTAGGCACTTTGTTGTACGATTTCTTCTTCCTAAAAGCCTTTCAGTTTGTTCTCTTTCTCCTTCATCTACTAAAAGCCGAACCACACCAACTTTCAATCTCTTTTCTTCTTCTTCTCACGATTTCCTCTGTCATTAAAAAGCCAAAAACACATTTGACCATAGCCGATTGCATCTTTAACCTTTGAAGCCAATTTATCCACTAGATCAAAAGCCGAATCCACATCTAGTTGTTATTGCTTTCTAAACCGAAAAGATTTATTGCATCTCTACCCTTTGAAATCGATCCACTTGTTCTTAAAAGTCGATCAACCTTCTTTGGTGGCCGAATCTCTCGGTGTTCCAAGCAAAGGTGTCGATTTCGGTAAGGGTTAGCTGTCAGTTGAGTTCTCTTCTTTTTCCTTTGGTTAGCCGAAAATCAAGGCACTAATCCCTTTTATTCTTTTGGCCAAAACCATGAAGGGTGGGTTCGAAATCTTTGTAGTCGACGAGTAGAAGGAGACCTTTTGGGATTTGGATATCCAAGGTAAGCAGAATGTAACATTCGGCCAAGGGCCATTCTTATAGATCTTATGCAATAATCTGAATTTGACATAAGTTATGTAGGGATTTTGACATCTTCAAGGGCAAACGATAGTTTCTTAATTTAGGCAAGCGAGGTAAGGGATAGTGATATTCGGCCAAAGGCCATATTCTCTATTAGCCGATTTCTCATAAAAGGGTTGTGTAGGTACTCAATCGATTCCCGAAGTAAAAGCCGAAAGCTTTAGTATTCTGTCGATCTAGCCAATCAAATGAAGGGGTTGGAAGCGCAGTTCCTACCCCTAGATTCAGAAACGCTTGGTTTCTGCCGTACGTGATTGGCCACCGGGTTGTGGGCTAGCACCAGAAAGGGATAAGCAGATCGCTGTTATCCCTGCTAGCGAGAGTGTCGTTCTCAGTGTTATCAGGTGTGTAACCCTACATTAATTTCCCGATAGATTAATAGTATCAATATTAAACATTTGACTATGAAAATACGAGTAACGTGGCTAAGGGTACCATTCAATGGTGCAGTCCATTCAGGTATGTTACCCCCTTAATACTCAGTTAATAATATTATAAACATTGATATGGAATATGTGTGCTTTCGTTATGACTTTGGGGTAAGGTACATTGCATGATATTTGAATAATATGTATGTTGCATGGGCATATGGGTGATAATGATAAGGGAAGTGTTCCGGTGGTTTTTACCATAATATCCGGTGACTTATGTCACATAGTATGAATCCGGTGACTTATGTCACATATTATGAATCCGGTGACTCCGTCACATTATCTGGTGGCTATGCCACGATTATAAGAGCGATGTGCAGTTGACTGCAGCGACTGCCTTCGATGGTGTGTAGAGGATAAAGGGTCGATTTAGTAATCCCCACGGTGTGATTGGCAGGTACGGGTGGTGTGTAGAGGTTGGATATCTAGGTGGGTTCGGGTTGCATCATTGTTTTATATACATGTGGTTTAATATGTTATGACATGGGCCTATGGCCAAATATGATTTTGGATGGGCTTTGCCCAAAACGTTGTAAGTAAGGCTATAATCGATTGGGTCTTGATGGTTGGCTGTTACACATTGAGTCTGTTGACTCACCCTTCGTGGGCTAACATTTTGCAGGTGATACATAGTGCGATGGACCGGGTCGACAGGGACTATGTGGTGGCCTTGCTCAGCAAAAATTTTGGGTTTTCGAATAATGGCACTCTTTTCGTGTTTCTTTAGTATGTTTTCTTTGGGATTTATTTTGGTTTTTCTAAGATGTAATAAGGCCATCACTTAACTGCTTAATTTTGCGTGTTAAATTTTATTTCCATACGATAAACAACAAACAAGTAATTAAATATTTTTCCTAAAGAAACTTCAAATGTTTTATCACCTACTCAACTTACATTTTCAACCTAATGAAAACTAGAATCAGGCAAATCTTTTAATTTTTGAGATATGAAGTAAGTGTTTTAATGAGATACAAACTTGAACGGTATCTTGGTTTTCAATTTGATGAAAATACAAACCTGTTTTTATTAAATCGTCATATTTTATAAGTAGATGAAACGAGATAAAGCTAAGTTTTTCTTAAAGAACATGTCAGATCCGGTCGGCGCTTGTGGGCCGAGTTTGGGGTGTTTCAATTTGGTATCAGAACCCAGTTCAAAACTCGACCTTGAGGGCTTTTGGGCCCAAAATGGTTTTTTTTCGAAAGTGGGTTTCACTAAAAGATGATCAGGTTTTCTGGCATGGCACCTGTGTCTCCGACCCGAAGTCCACTAGGTAAGTACCCCTAATTATTGTGTGATTTGTATGTGGGTATTACGGGATCGTAGATTAGTAGATTAGGAGCTATTGAACTCTAGGATTAGCTTACTCCAACACAAAATCACATAAAATTTAAAGACTAATCGAACAAACCTGTGAGTAAGTCGTCGAGTTAAGGGTGTGGCAACAGGTTGTGCGCATGTCTAGGATTGGATTCAGGGAAGCTTGGTATTTAAGCGATCCTAGTGACTCACCTCCTCTTCGCTCGAATCCTACAGTGCGTAGTGACGGTTCACCCTAACCAAGAGGACTTACCACAAAGCTAAATTCAATAATTAAAACCCGAAAGGGACTAGCTACATTGTATTATAAAACCCTAGTTTTAAAATCACCAAATTACCCACTGATTTGCAAAAACTACCTTAGATCTAAAAAAATTTCAAAGTACCCGATTTGTGGGAATTACTAAAATACCCTCGGTTTATAAAATTACCATACTACCTCAATTTTACTAAAATATTTCTATTTTGTAAAAATACCCAAAAACCCCTATTTTGCAAAATTTCAAGATACCCTGATTTGGAAAATTACCAAAATACCCCTATAGGAAAAATTACGAAAATACCCCTGGGTTAGGAACGGACGAAAATGTTCAAAGTGGTGACCGTGTGTAGTGGATAGTATTGATGAATGAATGTAGTTCTCTGAGTTAGGGTAGGAGAGTAGAACAAAAACTTTGTAATGATCGAAAGAACTACTACTAAACTTCTTTACATAAAACTTGTTCGTGGGTAATCAAGTGGAACAAAAGCTAATGCATAAAATTTCTTAAATCAGATTAAATCGCGATCATAGACATGAGTTCTAGGGGATGTGGTCGTAATGTTAAGTAGGCGTGGTAGAGGCGAATGATCGTATCGGAACCGCTTAGGTCCAGTCAAGGGTCCGAGAATGAGATGCCGCCACTACCAATTCTTGTGTTGAGTATCGAGATCGAACGACGGATGATCTGATGATCGCAGCGATCTCGCGAGTTCTTGAGAGGGTGGCTGGAGCGGATGGAGGTGTGGGAGCTTAAAAATCAGATGTCTGAGCGACTCACGAGCCAATAGAGCCGAGGTATTCGAGGTGTATCTGGTGTGGCGTAATCTGGTGAGTATTGGTTGGAGGTGACGGAGTGAATCATGGACGATTTGGATCGACTCACGAGGAGAAACTAAAAGGGTGGTGTCGCTTCTCGGGATGCGTCATACCGATGGTGGCTCACGGTTCGGGATAGTCTTTGCGATGGATGATCTCACTTGAGAGTATTTCAAGCGTGGCTATCGGAAAAGAAGTATATCGGGTCTAGTTATATTGATGCGCAGAGGAAGGCATTTTGAAATTTGGTTCAAGGAGTAAGTCCGTAGTAGAGTCTGGGCGAAATTTTTAAGGTTGAGCCAGATGCTCGAGGTATCGTGGCTACGGAGCATGAACGATGTGTCGTGTTCGAGGACGATGAGGATGACACGAGATTCTTGATTGCTCCATAGCAGAGCGGGAGTTTTCTGGTGTTGGTAGAGAAGGCTAAGGTAGCCGAAGGGGTCAAGGAATCTGTGAGACAGAATTTGGATAAGAATAGACAAAAGAGAGGTTTTGGATTATCGGGGTCATCCGAAAGTCTCTAGAAAAGACCTAGAGTTGATGGGTCGCGAGATCGGTGGGTTGCTGTGGGAGGTCAGTATCGTTCGTGTGCTCAATGTGGAAAGACGCACCCGGGAGAGTGTTGAAAGAAGACAGGGGGATGTTTTAAGTGTGGGTCCAAAGACCATGTGATTAGGAACTGTCCATTGGAGTCAGACAAGAGTCGACCAGCAAGCCAGGGTTTTAATCAGACTGGAAGAGGTGGACAACAACCACCGCGGGGTCGTGGTCTAGTTGGTAGAGGTAATGGTTTTGGAAGAGGTCGGGGACATCGGGCAGAGGTGTTGGTAACACAGAGGCGAGACAGTCGGGTCTGGTGTATGCAGTTCGTCGGAGGGAGGATGGTGACGCATCGGACGTCATAACCGGTACGTTCTTTATTGCTGATAAGCCTTTCTTTACTTTAATTGATGTTGGCTCGACCCACTCATATGTTGCAAGTAGAGTAGCTGAAACACTAGGTGTAGTATCTGAACTGTCTGTTAGGGAGATGACTATAGTGAGCCCGTTAGGTCAAACGGTAGTGGTGAATAGGATATTCCGGAGTGTGCCTCTAGAGATTCAAGGAGTGGTATTTCCTGCCGACTTGATGGAACTACCTTTTGGGGAATTTGATCTCATTGTAGGCATGGATTGGCTAGTGGAACATCGGGCTAAATTGGATTGCACAGCTAAGCGAATAGAGTTGAGGACTCCGGAGGATAAGGAGATAATTATGATAGGAGAAAGAAGAAACTATTTGTCTAATATAGTCTCCGCGTTGAAGGTTGATAAGATGGTTCGAAAAGGGTGCAAGGCATTTCTGGCCTTCGTTAGTGCTTTGGATGCAAAAGAAGAGGGGGTTAGTGGAGTCAGAACAGTAAGAGAATTCGTGAATGTCTCTTCAGAGGAGCTGTCTGGGTTACCCCCGGACAGGGAGGTAGAGTTTGGAATTGATTCTTGCTGTGTCTGACTCCTGTGTCAATTACTCCGTATAGGATATCGCTAAAAGAGTTGGTAGAGCTCAAGGCCCAGATCCAAGAGTTACTCGATCGTGGGTTTATTCGACCCAGTGTGTCTCTATGGGGAACACCGATCCTATTCGTGAAAAAGAAGGACGGGACTATGCGCATGTGCATAGATTACCGTAGAGTTGAATAAGTGACGATCAAAACAAGTACCCGCATTCTTGAGGATAGATGACTTGTTCGATCGACAAAGAAATGCGGTATTTTTAAAATAGATATAAAGTCGGGATATCATCGACTTAAGGTGAAGGAAGCGGTATCCATAAGATGCGACTTTTCGGACTAGATACGGACATTATGAGTTCTTAGTAATGCCGTTCGGATTGACGAATGCCCCAGCTGCATTCATGGATATGATGAACCGAGTTTTCCAACCCTACTTGGATCAGTTAGTCATTGTGTTTATAGACGACATTCTGGTATATTCCAAGTCCGAGAAAGAGCATGATGCGCATCTCCGGGTAATATTGCAGGTGTTAAGGGAGAAGAAGTTATATGCCAAGTTTGGCAAGTGCAAATTTTGGTTGAAGGAAGTTGCGTTTTTGGGTCATGTGGTGTCTGCAGAAGGGATAAGGGTGGATCCTCGGAAGATTGAGGCAGTATTAGATTGGAAACCACCTAAGTCTGTGGCAGAGGTTCATAGTTTTTTGGGGTTAGCAGGCTACTACAGGAGGTTTGTTGAAGGGTTCTCGTTAATAGCAGCACCTCTGACGAAGTTGTTAAGAAAGGAGGTACCTTTCGTATGGGCGGATAAGCAGCAGGAGAGTTTTGAGAAGCTTAAGAGAGTATTGACAGAGGCTCCGATTTTGATTCAGCCAAAAGTAGGGAAAGACTTTGTGGTGTATTGTGATGCTTCCCACACAGGATTAGGGTGTGTTCTAATGCAAGACGAGAAGGTGGTCACTTATGCTTCTCGGTAATTGAGGCCACATGAGGTTAACTATCCGATGCATGATCTGGAATTGGCGGCAGTAGTATTCGCTCTAAAAGTGTGGAGGCACTATTTGTATGGAGAAAGGTCAGTGATCTACACGGACCACAAGAGTCTGAAGTATTTGTTGACTCAGAAGGAGCTGAATTTGAGACAGCGAAGGTGGGTGGAGTTGATGAAAGACTATGACTGTTCAATAGAGTATCACTCGGGTAAGACGAATATGGTGGCAGATGCTTTAAGTCAAAAAATAGTGTCGGATCTGAGGGCGATGTTTGCACACCTTAGTCTTTATGATGATAGAAGTTTGCTAGCAGAGTTACAGGTGAAGCTGACATGGCTAAGCCAGGTAAAGGAGAAACAATTGGTAGATGGTGAACTAAGTGCTAAGTGCTGCAAGTGCAAAATGGGGAGTTGGAAGACTATGGTGTAAACAACTATGGAGTCTTTGTGCTTTGGGGCAAGGTCTCAGATGCCAAAGGATGAGGAGTTAAAGCGAAAAATTCTTGAGAATCACATAGTAGCCCTTATGCTATGCATCCCGGAGGAAGTAAGTTATCTGAGGATCTACGGGATCGATTTTAGTGGCCGATGCAAACGAGAAGTTCTGAAATTTGTGGGAAGTGCTTAACGTGGCGAGTTAAGGTTTGAACACCAAGTACCTTTGGGATTGCTTCAACCAATAAAGATTCCACAGTGGAAGTGGGAGAGAATCACTATAGACTTCATTAGTGGGCTTCCCCTTACGCCTACTAAGAAGGATTCGGTATGAGTGATAGTGGATCAGTTAACAAAGTCTGCACATTTCATACCAGTACGGGTTGACTATTCGCTGCGAAGGTTGGCAAAGTTGTATGTGGCAAAAATTGTGAGGCTGCACGGGGTGCCAGTGTTGATTATCTCAGATAGGGATTCGAGGTTTACGTCTCAATTTTAGAGAGGATTGCATCAGGCACTAGGCTCCAGGTTAAACTTCAGTACGGCATTTCATCCGCAGACAGACGGCCAGTCTGAACGAGTAATTCAAGTGTTAGAGGATATGTTGAGGGGTAGCGTGAGAGATTTCAGAGGAAGCTTGGAGGAGTTCTTGCCTTTAGCGGAGTTTGCATACAATAACAGCTATCAAGTAAGTATTCGGATGGCACCGTATGAAGCGCTGTATGGATGGAAGTGTCGCACTCCTACGTGTTGGACAGAATTGAGGGAACGTCAGGTTTTGGGTCCAGAGATTGTGACAGAATCGAAAGAAAAGGTTAGAGTGATTCGGGCACGGTTGAAGGAGGCGTCTGATAGACAAAAGTCATATGCAGATCTCAAGCGGAAAGAGATAGAGTTTGCAGTGGGGGATCAGGTGTTTCTAAAAGTTTCACCATGGAAGAAGGTGATGAGATTTGGTCACAAGGGGAAGCTAAGTCCCAGGTTTATAGGACCTTATCGGATTTTGAAGCGGGTTGAACCAGTGACGTACCAGTTGGAATTGCCTTTGGAATTGAAGTAGATGCACGATGTGTTCCACGTTTCGATGCTACGTCGTTACTGATCGGATCCATCTCATGTAGTACCAGTTGAGGAGGTGGAGCTAAGACCAGATTTGTCCTATGAGGAAGAGCTGATTCAGGTTCTAGAACAAGATGTGAAGGTGTTACGGAGAAAATTAGTTCCTCTAATCAAAGTGTTATGGCGGAACCATGGATCGGAAGAAGCTTCATAGGAGCCAGAGGAAGCAATGCGACAGCAATACCCTCACCTATTTTAGCCAGGTAATTTCGAGGCCAAAATTATTTTAAGGGGGTAAAACTGTAATATCCAGAATTTAGGGGTTATACGCTTTAACTCCAATGTATGTAGGAGTGTGCTTGTGTGCTGTTTGTATGTGATTGGGGGCTTTGGAAACCTTGGGGTGTAGGCAGGAGCCTTAGAAAAATGTTTGACTTTAAGTTGATAGGGGGAAGAGCTAGAGAGCTAGGCCTTAAGAAAAGGTATGTGTGGGTTATGACACAAGAATCCGATTGGTAAAGAGGCAAGGGAGGCGCCACTTGGAGCACAGAGCAGTGCGCCTCAAGGAGTGTGAAGAGACCTAGGTTCGAGCAGCACAGGTAGTGTTTTGGGCTTTTATTTTTCAGCAAGGAAGTACAGTGGTGGACGGCACAAGGACTCTGAAGGGATGAGCATTGGACTTGGTCAAATTCATTTGAATGGGCGGCTAAGAGAGTGGATGAGAGGTGGACTCATTCAAACTCTTTGAATGAGAGATGGAGAGGAAAAGTAGGAGAAAAAGAAGAGATTTGAGAAGAGGGGGAGAGTTGGCTGGCCAAGGGACTTCTATGATGACCATTTCGGTCATGTAGGTAGGGGGAGAAGTCGAATATGCTTAGAAAGGTTTAGGCACTTTGTTGTGCGATTTCTTCTTTCTGAAAGCCTTTGTGTTCTTTTCTTTTATGACCGAAAATTGAAAGTAGAGACCACTCGTGCACCTTTCTTCTCCTTTCAGTTTGTTCTCTTTCTCCTTCATCTACTAAAAGCTGAACCACACCAACTTTCAATCTCTTTTCTTCTTCTTCTCACGATTTCCTCTGTCATTAAAAAGCCGAAAACATATTTGACCATAGCCGATTGCATCTTTAACCTTTGAAGCTGATTTATCCACTAGATCAAAAGCCGAATCCACATCTAGTTGTTATTGCTTTCTAAACCAAAAAGATTTATTGCATCTCTACTCTTTGAAATCGATCCACTTGTTCTTAAAAGCCGATCAACCTTCTTTGGTGGCCGAATCTCTCTGTTCCAAGCAAAGGTGTTCAATCGATTTGATGAGGTTAATTGTTAGTTGAGTTCTCTTCTTTTCCTTTGGTTAGCGAAAATCAAGACTCTAATCCTTTTTATTCTTTTGGTAAACCATGAAGGGTGGGTTCGAAATCTTTGTAGTCGATTTAGTAGAAGGAGACCTTTTGGGATTTGGATATCCAAGGTAAGCGAAATGTAACATTCGGCCAAGGGCCATTCTTATATATCTTATGCAATAATCGAATCGACATAAGTTATGTAGGGATTTCGACATCTTCAAGGGCAAACGATAGTTTCGGGATTTAAGCAAGCGAGGTAAGGGATAGTGATATTCGGCCAAAGGCCATATTCTCTATCAGCCGATTTCTCATAAAAGGGTTGTGTAGGTACTCAATCGATTCTCGAAGTAAAAGCCGAAAGCTTTAGTATTCTGTCGATCTAGCCAATCAAAGGAGAGGTTGGAAACGCAGTTCCTACCCTAGATTGACGCTTCGGTTTACATTGCGTGATTGGCCACGGGTTGTGGGCAAGACCAAAAAGGGATAAGCGGATCGCTGTTATCCCTGCTAGCGAGAGTGTCATTCTCAGTGTTATCAGGTGTGTAACCCTACATTAATTTCCCGATAGATTAATAGTATCAATATTAAACATTTGACTATGAAAATACGAGTAACGTGGCTAAGGGTACCATTCAATGGTGCAGTCCATTCAGGTATGTTACCCCTTAATACTCAGTTAATAATATTATAAACATTGATATGGAATATGTGTGATTTCGTTATGACTTTGTGGTAAGGTACATTGCATGATATTTAAATAATATGTATGTTGCATGGGCATATGGGTGATAATGATAAGGAGAAGTGTTCTGGTGGTTTTTACCATAATATCCGGTGACTTATGTCACATATTATGAATCCGGTGACTTATGTCACATATTATGAATCCGGTGACTCGTCACATTATCCGTGGCTATACCACGATTATAAGCGATGTCTGATTGATTGCGGCGATCGCCTTCGATGGTGTGTAGAGGATAGAGGGTCGATTTAGTAATCCCCACGGTGTGATTGGCGATGCGGTGGTGTGTAGAGGTTGGATATCTAGGTGGGTTCGGGTTGCATCATTGTTTTATATACATGTGGTTTAATATGTTATGACATGGGCTATGGCCAAATATGATTTCGAATGGGCTTTGCCCAAAACGTTGTAAGTAAGGCTATAATCGATTGGGTCTTGATGGTTGGCTGTTACACATTGAGTCTGTTGACTCACCCTTCGTGGGCTAACATTTTACAGGTGATACATAGTGCGATGGACCGGGTCGGCAGGGACTATGTGGTGGCCTTGCTCAGCAAAAATTTTGGGTTTTCAAATAATGGCACTCTTTTTGTTTTTCTTTAGTATGTTTTCTTTCGGGATTTATTTTGGTTTTTTTAAGATGTAATAAGGCCATTACTTAACTGCTTAATTTTACGTGTTAAATTTTATTTCCATACGATAAACAACAAACAAGTAATTAAATATTTTTCCTAAAGAAACTTCAAATGTTTTATCACCTACTCAACTTACGTTTTCAAACTAATGAGAACTAGAATCAGGCAAACCTTTTAATTTTTGAGATATGAAGTAAGTGTTTTAATGAGATACAAACTTGAACGGTATCTTGGTTTTCAATTTGATGAAAATACAAACCTGTTTTTATTAAATAGTCATATTTTATAAGTAGATGAAACGAGATAAAGCTAAGTTTTTCTTAAGGAACATGTCAGATCCAGTCGGGGCTTGTGGACCGGGTTTGGGGTGTTTCAGAAAGAGTTTGAAATCAAGGACAAGAAAGAATTGAAGATCGTTGAAGTAGTTTCCGATCCAATTAACTTTGGCATAGATGTAATAGTAGATTTAGAAGTAGATGTAACATTAACCACTAACTTGGAGCTTAAACGGTTCTAAGTGAAGATGTCAATGAGTCGACACACCTTCGGCCATAGAAGAGGAAACACCAACCGAAAAGGTTAACGAGTTCATATCATTCTCATTCGATGACGATGACAAAACTTAGGTTGATCGATCTTCACGCAACATTGAGGTGAAAAAGCTCGAGCTAATAATATCACGAAAACCATTTGCGGTTGGCTCAACTTTGGCATTAAATGGCTCGTAATGTAGATTTCACGCCGGTAAAAAAAATAAGGCAATATCATTGGAATCGACCAAAATTATTGGTTCAGATACATCAACAGTGAAACAAACGAAGGATAAAAGTGTCGAGGACCAGCTGGAAGTTCTTCTATGGTTTTGATACAGATCATCCTAGTCTTTAAAAGGACTTTTGTTTTTTCTCTAGTTTTTCCTTTCCTTTTATTTTTATTTATTTAATCTATTATTTTTTTTTTTAAATTTTGTTTGTTCCTTTTGATTGTTTGTGTTGTTTTCCACAAGTAGGTGTTGATATTGTGGAACATCTAAAAAAAAAACTTGTAGAAGCATAGAACTAGACTCAAAGGCACAACGATGAACCCTGTATCGTGACATGGAACTTCAAAGTTAAAATACAAGGAGAATGTCCCGAAATTGAATCTCGGTGTTGCGACACTGGATTTTGAACCAATTAGCTAGGAACTTTGAAGTTTATTTTCGCGACATCGAGTTGTGATTCTTTTAAAAATTGTGTTTTTCTATGTAGGAATCTTATATTTTGGCTGACACAAAATTTTTTGGAGCTAAACCGGGGAGGACGAGACTACCCAACATCGTTCATGGAACTATAACGCCAAATTAGGTAATTTCGTTCCTTATTTTATTTTTAAGCACATTAGGGACAATGTGCCAAATAAATTGTTGGGGGTACCATAGAATTTTTCAATTTTTTTCGAAATTTTTAAATTTTTGTTACTTTCTTTTATTTGTTTTGGTAATTTATTTTAATTTTTGTGTGCTTATGTGTGCTCGAGCTTGTAGAAATACAAGTGATTGGTTAGTAGCATGTAAATAGGATCTGGTGAATAAACTATAAATTTAACTCGATAGTAATTGATTTTTGGTTGTTAATGTTAAACTAATTAGCTTACCTAGTTTGTTTTCTCCTTTCCTTGTAGATCGTCACCTTGTGAATCATGTCAAGCCGGATTGTCTCGAAGCTTACACTATCCTTGATGTATAAGACGTCTTGATGAGTTTGGTAACTTGTGATGATTTAGTGTTTTGATTCACATATGGAGATGAACATATATGCATTTTATGCTTAATGATGTGATGAGCATATGGAATGACATTGAATGAGATAGAAATGGTAGCTTGTTTGATAGGTGAATGAGATAGAAATGCATTTGAACATGATTAACTTGAAGTATGCTTGAAAAATGTGGCCTAATTTGGATATTGATGGTATGTTTAATGCCTATAAGTTTTAGATATGCTTATGTGTTCATAAGTTCTTATAGCGAAATTGAAACAGTGGTTTGACATAGGTAAAGTTTGGAAATTGCATTGCTTGAATATTAGTTTGTAATGGCATTGAATTGTTTAGGTTTACATGGTGTATAAGTATTGATTGACTAGATAAGAACTTGAACATAGATGCTTGACTATTTGGCATATTTTTGGTATGTTTTGATTCAATTGAAATTGGTTTTTGTTGAATATGCTCATAGGTTTGGTTGGAAACTTTGAAATAGGTATTAAATGGTTCATTTTTACCAAAAAACAGAGTCCACATCTCAACGACCAACTTACCTCATCACATTATCGACTAATAGTGAGTCACATTGTGACGTCAAGTGGCCTGAGGTCACGAAGTGACAAACTATTTGGCGACATCACAACATGGGGAAGAGGGTATCACGGTGTCGGCCCTGAACTTTTACAACTTTGCAGTTTGGTCTTATTTCGTGCGAGTTAATAAAAGAGCTTTCGTAAGCTCAATTAATCCTTGAAGTAGAATGATTAACCTAAAATGAATGTGTTTGACATTTAATTGCATGTGTGACTTATTATTTTACTCTGAATTCAATTGTAGTTGCTCTGGTAACTAATGTAGCAACCTATAGCTCGCACTCGATGATTGGGTCGGGCGATGGGTGTTACAAATTTGATCCCTCAAATTCCTAAAAATTTGAAGCACTTGCATCTCACAGTTTACCCAATCAAATTTAAATCCGAATTTATAAATATAGTATAGAGACCTCACATTACTATCTTTCAATATTAAACCTCAAAATTGTTATCTCCTATAATTTGGTCCATAGTAAGACTTAATTAATCAAGTAATTAAAACTTGATCTAATCTTAATTTCATGCTCCCAATTGCATTTCCTAACATAATCTTTCCATAAATTAACCAACATTACACATGCATGCGCTTAAACACTAAATCTCCAATTTTTTAGATTTCCAACCATGGAAACTAAACCAAAACTTATTAACTAACAATTTTAATATTTGGGCTAATTAAATATAACATTCTTAAAGCATAATTTAACAAAAGTTATGAAAGAAACTTACTTAGATCCTTTGGCAAGCTCATGGTTTTGGTTGTATGTAAGAAAACTTAGACATTTTATTTCGTTTTGCTTGTATCTAGAGGAAGAAATGGGAGAATACATATTCTCTTTCATCCCTTTATCATACTTTTATTATGATAAAACCTTATTAAATAAATTAATCATAATAATTAATGGTTTAATTAATTTAAGAAACCATCAATCCTAATGGATAGTGACGCTCATTTCACTCAAATAATTAATTTAATGATGATTTAGTTACCTTTTTGGTCATTGGATTTGTTGCACATTAAGGGCCTGTTTAAAATTTAATCAAATCCACTCGTATAATTAACATTGCAATTTATTCCTCATATTATTTTTAATAATTGATTTAATTTATTATCACTTAATAATTTGATCTCTCAATTATATACTTGACACGTAATTATTCGATTCCAAATTACGACTGTCTCGGTTTTAATAAATTTGAGCCCTAAAATTAAATATTTCGACACTATTGAAAATCGAGTCGTTACAAAAAAACCTTTTATTGAAGAACAAAACATCGATGATAAAGGGATTGATGTAATCCTTGATAAGAATGACCTTCTTTAATTGGTTGCATTTTTCAAACCATATGTGAAGGATGTGGTGTATGAATTTTATGCAAATCTACTCAAGATTATCAATAATCTTGCAAGCAAACTTTATGACAAGGTATATGTAAGAGGGGGTGGTATGATTTTGGGCTGCTCAAGATAAAGACTTGTTGTTGCACTCATCCACTACAGATGTTGAACTTGATGAGTCCTATGACACCATGGCCAACATCATCACAAATGATGTTCATCCTACATAGCCCCAAGCTAAAAACTTCAAGCCTTAACTCTCGAGCATACTTATCTTATTTTTCAGATTACGTATAATCAAAATTCTAAAATTATATTGGCTACTGAGAAATATGAGAGAAAGCATGAAGGGTTGAAGTTTTCTTAAAAGTGGTTCAAAGGGAAACACAAGGCTACCATACCTGAGACTACTTTTGGGGCAATGGATCTACCAATAGAGATAGTGCCTGAAGGAGTTTCCATTGAGGAAGGAAAATATGCTCAACTATCAGCTTTTGAACAAAGGATGCTTCATTATCTTGATGCTAAGTGATGGTCACTAAACTAACTAAAATTACGACAAACACAAGCGCACCTTTCGAATAATAGTATAGCTATGGTGAGTCGGGAATATCGTATATACGAGGACTAAAAGTACTAGTATTTACTATTTTTCTATTATCTAGCCGATAAATTGAAGGAATTGTTTTTAATCTAAAATTAACTAAACTAATAACTAAAAATGCGACAGAGAATGAATTAAGAAAATAATTGAATTAAACCAATGAGATAGACAATACCCAGGAAAGAATCCACCTAGACTTCACTTATTATTCTGAATCTGAATTAAACGATTTATTCATTTGGGCCATGATCCATAGAAATCCCTATTTTATGAAAATATCTTTTTCAAGAGTAAAAACAACTGACTCTAGGTTGATTAATTGAAATCTCTTTCTAATTAAAACCCCTATTATCACATTAACTCGATCTATGTATTCCCCTATTAGATTTCACTCTAATCCGATAGATTTATGTCGTCCTATTTCTAGGATTTCATGCAATTCCTGTAATGACCCAAAATTCACGGGCACCGGAAAAGTGAGTTATAGGGCCTCCGTCTTAGTGAATCGAGTTAGTAAATATTTATTAGGAATATTTGTGAGGCTAGTTGTGTGTTTAATTAGGCTTTAATTAAGTGAATTTAGCTTAATTAAGAGAAATTAGGAAAAAGGGCTAAATTGAATAAGAGGTAAAAGTAGAATTATAGACAAATAAAAAGAAAGAGGGACCAAAATGGAAAATATACCATTCACCATAAATGAGGCGGCAAATGTTGATAAAAAATCTAAGATTTTTATTGTTTAATTATTATTAAATTATAATGTATATAATTATTTTATTATATGGTAATTTATATTAGTTATAAATTAAAATATTATATGAATAAATAAAAATTTGCCAAATGGATGGTGATGATATTGTACAATTGTAAAAAAATATATGTACATTTGTAATACTTATATTTAATTAGTAGATAGATATTTATTATTTAAAAGATATTTAATAATTAAACAATTAGTATAAGATTTTTATTGATAATAATTTATGATTTTACTGAAGTGTATGGTAAAGATAAAATACAAGTGTATTAATTTTTTCTTTTTCTTTTTTCTTTTTGGTGAAAAATAAAAAGCGAGTTTAACAATTCCTAAGATACATTAGAAACTTTTTTCATGAAGAAAAGTCGTTATCACTATATCAGGTGGTACTTCATAAGTCCGAAGAGAAGTCTGCCATGAAAGCCCAATCTTCGCCATTTGATCTGCAACTAAGTTACACTCCCTAGGTACATGTTTAATAACCCATTGAACTTCAGTGTGTAAAAGTCTTTTAATTCTTCCGATAAGTGTATTTCCGAGTCGATCATATCTTAGTGGACAAAGCCCTAACCACTTCAAGATTATCGATTTGGATCTTGATCATTTTGTAACCATTATTCTTTAGGATAAACCAAGTGTATTAATTTAAATATGCACATTTGTAATATTTTTATTTAATTAGTAAATAGATATTTATTATTATTAAATTGAATTAATAAAATATTTATGAGATAAATAATTATATTATGAGATTTTTGTGATAAATAAATCATATGGTGACAATTGTAGGGTGATGATAGTGTACAAATGTACAAAGAAGTATGTATACAAATGTATTATATATAATTAGTATTAAGCATTTTTATTAATTAAATAATTATATCATAAGATTTAATTGTGATAAACAAATTAATTAAAGACAAGTGTAAAATATGTAATTGTCTAATTGTAAAATAAGTATTTGTTATTAAATAGATTTTTATTATAATAATAATAATTATTATTATTACTATTAACTAATATATATATATATATATATATATATATATAGATATAATGTAAAAAGAAAAGAAAGAAAAGAAGAAAGTTATAGAGAAGAAGGGTAATTATCCTAAAAATACAAAAAAAAAAAAAATTTACGAAATTGAGTCGTTTTCTAGAAAATTTACGGAAAATGGTCGTTTCCCCTCAAAACGCATCCACGTCAACACGTTTTGAGGGGAAATGCCAATAAGCGCCTTGGGGCGCTCTTTGTGTCCACATCAGCAAAACGTGCCTACGTGGACGCTTTCTTGGCGTGGACACAAAGTGCGTTCGAGGAGCGTGCTTTCTTTGAAAATTTAAAACTAAATTATAAAAAATAAAAAATAAATTTTATCTATTTAAAATATTAAAACTAAATTATAATAAAATAAAAATAAAAACAACTTCTTATTTTATTACATATATTAAAATTAAATTAAAAAATAAAAATAAAGAAAACTTCTTATTTTATTACATATATTAAAATTAAATTACAATAAACTGCTCATTTCTTATTTATTAATTCTAAAAAGGATCAAAAGAAACGGTCATTTCCCATCAAAACATGTTTTTAGAATTAATTTTTTGGTATTTAATTTTAATTAATTCTAAAAAACAGTCAAAAAAGCATCACATTTTTTAAAATTTAATTTAAAAATTAAACAAATTCTATTTTATAAAATATATTAAAATTAAATTACAAAAACATATAAGCAACTATTATTTTATTAAATATATTAAAACTAAATTACAAAAAAAACTTCTTATTTATTAAATATATTAAAACTAAATTACAATAAAGTTAAAATAAAAACAACTTCTTATTTTATTACATATATTAAAATTAAATTACAATTAAAAATTAAATAATTTCTATTTTATTAAAGGTATTAAACTTAAATTACAATAAAAATTAAACAACTATTATTTTATTAAATATATTAAAACTAAATTATAAAAATAAAAATAAAAATAACTTTTCATTTTATTAAAAAAATTCAAATTAAATTACATACAAAAAAAAAATAAACAACTTCTATTTTAGTGAAGATATTAAAATTAAATTACAATCACAAATAAAAAATAACTTTTTTATTAAAAAAATAAAAAATTTATTACAATTTAAAAATAAAAAAGCCCATCTGAATCAATGTTGATGCTTATTTAATCAATTGCCACACGGGCGATCGTGATTCTGTATTGGATTCCTCCTTCTTCTAGCTTCCGGCGGGGGTCGTGGAACCTCGAGCGGGGATTCCGGTTCCTCCGGCAGTGGGTTTGGTTGTGGGTGTTGCGAGGATGACCCACCTTGATAAAATAACGATCCCGTATGGCAAAGGAGGCTGGTAGAAAAAAGTGCTCCCCGATGGTACCTCTTGTGATCCTTCACGCAATGACGGCATCAACATCGGGTGGCCAGCCGGAGTAGTCGGGAACGGGCTCGAACTCGGCCATGCATTCCAACCTGGGCTGGGATTGGGAAAAGGACACATGTATAGGTTAGGATACATATAAGGGGTAGGGTACGCACCTGGCATAAAGGGTAAAGGCTATGATGTCGGTTTTGTCGACTGAACTGATGGGCCCGGTGACTGTGCCGGTGCTATTGATGGCCCCATCTTATCACCCATTCTCCTTGGATTTAAGGGGCCCCGACGTTCCCTTTGTTTACGAAGTTGCCGTCGCCTCTCTTCTTCCAACAACAAATACGACTTACCATGGATCCTAAACTTAACACCCCAAACCCAGCCTAAACGCTATGATCGGATCTGGCATGTCACATGAAAGGAATGTCTAAATACTGTGCGTTCGTTAAAAAGCTTGTATTCTTTATAGTTGTTGTGAAAAATTGAGTTTAAGTAATTTTGAATAAGAAACGGTTTATTATCATTTTAGGAAAATCCGATATTGATCATTTAATAATAAGCGAATTAAATTGAAAGTCAAAACCAAGTAAAATACCCAAGGCCTTATTACATAACAAAACCCAAATAAAAATAAGTCCAAATAAAAGAAACGAATTTACGAGTAAACATATGTATGGCCCCACGAGTCCACCTCATTTCCCAAACTCAAGTGATCTAATGATTACCGCAAAATTTAACTAAGGGTGAGTCATCAAGACTCGAGTGTAAATCCCCATCCAACGGTGTTAAACCCTTACACAATTTCATATGAAAATATGCATGTCATGCAACCCAAAACCTAACCATCCAAACTCCCGATTCTACCCGTGTGGTACCAAACCACCGGTGGTGCCAAACCACCGTGACCCAAAGTCACCGATATCAATATAATGTGGTGCCAAACCACGGTGACCCAAAGTCACCGATATCAATATAATGTGGTGCCAAACCACCGGTGACCCAATGTCACGAATAATCCATGTGGGGCCAACCCACGTTGTGATACCAAATCATCGGCGACAATCCCATTTATCAAATGTGGGCCAACCCAACGTGGTGCGAAAGCCACTGGACGAGTCGCTATGAGGTGCCAAACCTCTGGTGACCCAAAGTCACGAATAACATATGTGGTACCAAACCACCGGTGGTGCCAAACCACTGGTGACCCAAAGTCACGAGATATCAATCGTCCCCTCCTCTCATCGGACCCGTGCAATATGACATAATAATTGTGTATGCAGTATGTCTTGTATGCTGAACATATATCAAATATAAGTATAACATGAATTACCATCATAATCAGATAGACATAAAACAACATAATCATGCTAATCAACCTCTAAGCGTATAACCGTAATTTTACCTACCAAGGGTATTTTTGTAATTTACCCACCAAGGGTATTTTCGTAATTTATCCACCAAGGGTATTTTCGTAATTTACCCACTAAAGGTATTTTCGTAATTCACCCACCAAGGGTATTTTCATAATTTCGCACCTACAATGGCCCTCCCAAAGGTCTAATGTTACCACAATGACTCATGGCCACCATTTTCAATTGTCACTAGACTATTGGGCCTAAAACTCAATTTTGACCTATTCAGGCCCACACACTCGTGTGGCCCACCTAACACAAATCTAGCCACGTATATAGGTTCCACCTAGTCTAGTTCACTATATACTATATCATCATACAATTTACTCCCATTTGGCCCACGGGCCTATTGGGCCCATTTCGGCCCATCACGGCCCAAGCAGTTCCAACCCACAAGAATACTACTGATGGCCTCAACTATCGCGTTGAATCCCCACACGTGCGCTCGTACACTCGTGTGGCTACTAATGCCGTGACCGGCACTTCGGCATTTGCCACTCTACAACTAGAGGAGAGAGAGATACACACGATAGACTCGGTGTTAAATCAGCTGCGACCACTCCTGCCCAAACGCCCACCAAGGTCTCTTAACTCTCCTCCGGAATGCTCTTTATATAGCTAGCTCTTCACCTTCCTTCTTTGTATCTTTTCGATGTGGGATCCCTCCGTCAGTAGAGTTTAAATTTAACTGAAACTTTTACCGTCCAATCCGCAAAATAAATACTCCCTTGCTTCTCATGAGATTCGAACCCAGACTCTCTTGTAGCATAATCCATACCGCTAGCCACTTTACCAACTAGCTCCTTGTGTCTTAAACCATGCGCAACTAAATATAACCCTATGTCTAAGGTCTAAATTCATTTAATAAAATAATCTAAAAGGAATGCAAACACTACAACTAGAACCTTGGACCTCCTTCCTTCCTTGTGGCGTCATTCCCTTGTCCCCTAAGTGGCGTCACTTTGCCACTCCACCACACACCCACTTGTGTCACTTTTCTCCATATTTTATTCTTAAGGCCTACACCGCCAACTTTCGTGGTTTTTTCACCTAAAACCAAAATTTCCCCAAAGCTAATATTTGATCCCGAGACTTCATGAAGCCCCTAACCTTCCAAAATCACTTATCTAAAAGGTCCAACTTGCACTTAAGCCGATCTCCTATTCTCCAAAAATTTTAAACCCTACTACGCCTAAGGCCCATTGGGCTCAATCCTACTAGGCCCAATTTCAGGATGTTACATAAACCATGGCATGTATTTCGGCATGCACGCTAACTCCAGAATGATGATCGGTTCTCGGTTTGGTAAATAGTCATACCGGTTCTCTCACGTCTCGATATGTGCTGACCAAAATCTTGGCGAATCCATGTGCAACTGCCGTAAGTCCACTTTGTGCTCATCATCAAGCACCTCAGGTGGCACGGGAATCGGTTGTCGACATCCAAATTGTCGTAGAACCCGATCTGAGTGGTGCATCTCCACGGTCGAATAGGTGATCAATGGGACCTTCACGTGTCGACTACTCGAATTTTACAAGAACTCCTCTAGAATTACTGCTCAAATTTCTGGATCCTCGTACTGTGTCCATTGACACTATATTAACATTACCAAAATATTAGCATATACATAATACTAGACACTAAATACGAAATACTAAATTATAAATACGAAATTTGAAACTTACTTGTGATTCTGACCTTTGGTCCAATAGAAGCCGTATTTCTTTAAGCGAGGTAGGTATTCCAGCATGACTCGCCGAATGGTTCCACCTAATTAAATAAATTTCTAGCATACAATTATACTATAAATCTACATAATAGTTGTAAAATATAACATTAAATTTACCTCGTTATCAGTGGGAATGAATATGGGTGGTCGAGTCGAGGACATAAAAATAGAAATCGAAACCATGCCCGTGACTGCAGTAGTGATAGGCAACCTTCGATTTTCTTTTACTCTACCGCATCGCCTACACATGAAACACTCCAAACCCGACCCACAAGCCCGACCCGGATCGACATGCTTCTTGTGTAAAACGTAGTTAAGTCTTGTATGACATTTTGACAATCGTGATGGTTTTGAAGAAAATAGATTTGGGTTTAAAATTGAGTTGTAATTTCATTTTGTACTAAATCGATATTTTTGTATTTCAAAAGTTACAAGTTAAAGAGATACTAAATTTTAGAGTTTAATATTATTGTTAACTTGAAAACCGTAGGTGTTTGAGTTTCAAAACAATTGATGTTGTTCGTATCATAATAGAAATTTAAAACGTAAAAAAAATAAAACAGTTAAGTAATAATGGCCTTATTACATCAAAATATATCCCCAAAAAAACCAAAATAAACTTAATAAGAAAACTGAAGAAAAATTTAGCTGTGCATGGCCACCACTAAGTTCCTGCCGACCCGGTCCATTCACTGAGTGCCATCTGCAAAAAGTTAGCCCACGAAGGGTGAGTCAACAGACTCAGTATGAAACAACCATCACAGATTCTCAAAACATACAAGGCATAATAAGTCACATAAAATAATGGTAAACCATGATGCTACCCAAACCACCTACATCCAACCTCTACACATCACCCGTACCTACCGATCACACCGTGGGGATTACTAAATCGACCCTCCATCCGCTACACACCATCGAAGGCAGTCATTGTAGTCAACTGCACATCGCCCTTATAATTGTGGCATAGCCACCAAATAATGTGACAGAGTCACCAGATTTATATTATGTGACATAGTCACCAGATAATGTGACAGAGTCACCAGATATTGTAGTAGGAACCACTAGATCACTTCCCCTTTCACATAATCACCCATATACCCATGCAACATACAAACATGCTATCTTTCATGCAATTTACCTTACCCCAAAATCATAACGGGATTTCACATATTTTCACATCAATGTTAATAAACATTATTTACAAGGGTTAAGGGGTAACGTACCTGAATGCACTCGTACCATTGAATGGTACCCTTAGCCATATTTTCATATTTTTATTAACACATATCTAATATTATCAACCTAAGGGGAATTAGTGTAGGGCTACACACCTGATTATTCGTAGATCTAATCGAAATCCCAAAAATCCTGATCTAACGCACTAGATCCCTTTTTCCTACATTCGGCAACACTAAGCATATTAGCAAAAAGCCATTTGGCTAAACAGTCGAATCCCAAAAGGTTATCGCAACCAAAATCCGTACCTTGCTGTCGATTTGGTTACTAACCAAATCTTGAAACTTCGTGATGATCCCCCCTTGCAATCGGCTAAACACTAGAACACTCAATCGGTTAGTTTTCGGCTTTTGAACGAATAAGAAACAGATCTGAATCACTAGAACCCTTACCAATCGACATCAAAAACTATTGGCGGGGAAAAGATGCTCCCGATCTCGCTTCAAAATCTCAAAAATCCTAAAAGAAACCGATTGCATGGTTGATTAGAAGTCAAGACAAATGCCAAATTTTGGCTTTTGTTCTACACATGTCGACAGAGAGGAAATAAGGAAGAATAGTGGAGATTCAGTTATAGCAGACTTACCTATTCCAAATCGATTTGAGAAGAGATCAAGAGATATCTCTACTTGGTTGATATTCGGCCAAAAACTGAGAAGGGATGAGGTGGAAAGATTTCGGCAATGGCTTTAGGAAAATAATGGAGATTCAGCCAAAAGTGAAAAGAGAAAATAGGAGAAGGATAAATGATATTCGGCTTTTGATTAACAAGAGAGATTGTGAGAAAAGAAGAAAAGAATGATATGGAGGCTCAATTATGATTCTTTAGAGTGAGAAAGAAGAAGAAGAAAAATTGAGAGAAAGAAAAGAAAAGTGTTGGTGAGGCTTAACCAAAAATTCGGCTTAAGGGATTTTGGTGACCGAATTTGTCATCTAAGAAGTCCCTTGGCTGGCCAACTCTCCCTCTCTCCATTCAATCTCCCTTTTCACTCTACCTTAGTCGAATCTCTAAGCTGTCAGGCCCAATCTATACCTCCTCCATCAGAGTCCTTGTGCCGTCCACCACTGCGCTTCCTTGCTAAAAAATAAAACTCCAAAATGCTTCCCTTGCTACTCGAACCTAGGCCCTTCTCACTCCCTGTGGCGTCACCTTACAAGGCCCTAAGTGGCGCCTCCTTGCTACCTTACCACTGAGTTATTGGTGTCCTAAACCACGCAATAATCTCCTTAAGGCCTAGCTCCCTTAGTTCCCCTTTTTGGGCTTAAAAAAAATCCAATAACTTCTAAGGCTCCTACCTACATCCCAAGGTTCTTGAAGCCCTCAAATCACATTCAAATCATCCTCAAGCATGCATTCACATACATTTAAGTAAAAATGCATAACCCCTAAATCCCAGATATTACAGTTCTACCCCCTTAAAATAATTTTGACCTCGAAATTACAGCTAAAATAAGTGAGGTATTATCGTCAGATTGCTTCCTCCTGGCTTCCACGGCTTCCTCGATCCATGGTTACGCTTATAACACTTTGACTAGAGGGACCGATTTCCTCCACATCCCATTCCAGAAATTGAATCAGCTCTTCCTCATAGGATGATCTCGGTCTCGGCTCCACCTCCTCAACCAGTATCACATGAGATGGATCCGATCAGTAACGACGTAGCATCGAGGCGTGAAACACATTGTGTATTGCTCTAACTCAAGGAAACTCCACCGATATGCAACTGGTCCAACCCGCTTCAGAATCCGATAAGGTCCTATAAACCTAGGACTTAACTTTCCCTTGCGACCAAATCTCATTACCTTCTTCCACGGCGAAACTTTGAGAAACACATAATCTCCCACAACAAACTCAATCTCCTTCCGCTTAAGATCTGCATATGACTTTTGCCTGTCAGATGCCTTCTTCAACCGTGTCCAAATTACTTTAAACTTCTCTTCAGATTCTGCCATAATCTCTGGACCCAAAACCTGGCGTTCTCCTAATTCTGTCCAACATGTAGGAGTGCGACATTTTCGTCCATCTGATAACCGTCAGACGGTGCCATCCGAATACTTGCCTGATAGCTATTATTGTACGCAAATTCTGCTAAAGGCAAGAACTCCTCCCAACTCCCTCTGAAGTCTATCACGCAGCCTCTCATCATATCCTCTAGCACTTGAATTACCCGCTCAGATTGGCTATCTGACTGCAGATGGAATGCCGTACTGAAGTCCAATCTGGTGCCCAAAGCTTGATGTAGTGCCTTCTAAAATCGAGATGTAACCCTCGGATCCCTATCCGAGATAATCGACACCGGTACTCCGTGTAGCCTCACGATTTTTGCTATATACAACTTTGCCAATTTCTGTAGAGAATAGTCAACCTACACTGGTATGAAATGTGCAGACTGAGTCAACTGATCTACTATCACCTATACCGAGTCCTTCTTAGTAGGCGTAAGGGGAAGACCACTAACGAAGCCCATGGTAATTCTCTCCCACTTCCATTGCGGAATCTTTATCGGTACAAGCAATCCTGACAATACTTGGTGTTCACCTTGACTTGTCGACATGTTAAGCACTTCCTACAAACTCAGAACTTTTCGCTAAGACCGTGCCACCAAAACTGCTCCTAAATCCTATATAACTTACTTCCTCTAGGATGCATAGCATAAGGGCTACTATGCGATTCTGAAGAATTCTCTTTTAACTCCTCATCCTTGACAAGATCATGACCACCCCAAAAATGCAGCACTCCATCGTTGTTTACACCAAAATTTTCCAATTCCCTATTTTGTACTTGTAGCAGCTTAGCACTTAGTTCACCATCTAACAATTGTTTCTCCTTTACCTGACTTAGCCATGTCGGCTTCACTTGCAATTCCACTAGCAAACTTCTATCATCATAGAGGCTCAAATGTGCAAACATTTCCCTTAACTCCGCCACTACTTTTTGACTTAGGGCATCCGGCACAACATTCGCCTTGTCCAGGTGATACTCTATTGAGCAATCGTAATCCTTCAATAACTCCACCCACCTACGCTGTCTCAAATTCAGATCCTTCCGAGTCAGCAAATACTTCAGACTTTTGTGGTCCATGTAGATCACTGACCTTTCTCCATACAAGTAGTGCCTCAACCCTTTTAGAGCGAATACCACCGCTGCCAACTCTAGATCATGCGTCGGATAGTTAACCTCATGTGGCCTCAATTGTAGAGACGTATAAGCGACCACTTTCCTGTCTTGCATAAGAACACATCCCAATCCTATATGGGAAGCATCACAATATACCACATAGTCCTTTCCTGCTTCAGGCTGAATCAAAACCGGAGCTTCTGTCAATACTTTCTTAAGCTTCTCAAAACTTCCCTACTGCTTATCCACCCATACGAAAGGTACCTCCCTCCTTAACAACTTCGTCAAAGGTGCTGCTATTGACGAGAATCCCTTAACAAATCTCCTGTAGTAGCCTGCTAACCCCAAGAAACTACGAACCTCAGCCACAGACTTGAGTGGTTTCCAATCCAATACTGCCTCAATCTTTGGAGGATCCACCCTTATTCCTTCAGCAGACACCACATGTCCTAAGAACGTAACTTCCTTCAGCCAAAATTCGCATTTGCTGAACTTGGCATATAGCTTCTTTTCCCTTAATACTTGCAGCACAACTCAGAGATGCTCATTATGTTCTTCCTCAGACTTGGAATACACCAAAATATTATCTATGAACACAATAACGAACCGGTCCAGGTAGGGTTGGAAAACCTAGTTCATCATGTCCATGAACGCAGCTGGGGCATTTGTCAATCTGAATGGCATTACCAAGAACTCATAATGCCCATATCTTGTCCAGAAAGCGATCTTATGGATATCTGTCTCCTTCACCTTAAGTTGATGATATCCTGACCTTAGATCTATCTTCGAAAATACTGCGGCCCTCTTAAGCTGATTGAACAAGTCATCTATCCTTGGCAATGGATACTTGTTCTTGATGGTCAGCTTTTCAGTCGCCGGTAATCTATGCACATGCGCATAGTCCCGTCCTTCTTCTTCACAAATAGAATCGGTGCTCCCCATGGAGACACACTAGGTCAAATAAACCCACGATCGAGTAACTCTTGGATCTGGGCTTTGAGCTCTACTAACTCTTTTGGTGCCATTCTGTATGGAGCAATTGACATAGGAGCTGTACCCGACAGTAAGTTAATTTTGAACTCCACCTCCCTATCCGGGGGTAACCCAGGCAGCTCTTCCGGAAAGATATCTACAAATTCCCTTACTGTTCTAACTCCTCCTACAGCTGCTTCCTTAGCCTCTAAGGCACTGATCAAAATAAAAAAAGCTACACACTCTTTTCTCACCATCTTCTCTACCTTAAGGGCAGATACCATATTTGACAAGCAATTCCATCTCTCGCCCATCACCACAACCTCTTTATCGTCAGAAGTTCTTAACGACATGCTCTTAGTAGCACAATCCACATTCGCATGGTACTCAATCAACCAGTCCATGCCTAAGATTAAATAAAATTCCTCGAATGGTAGCTCCATTAAGTCACCGAAACTGCACCCTCGAACTTCCAAAGGTATCGCCTAAAGAGTTTGTCTAATACTCTTGATTGCCCTAAAGGACTACGCATACCATCTTCCTAGGTGCAGTTTGAGTTCATATGCGAGTTCCGGACACCTTACTAGCAATGTATGAATGAGTTTACCTAATATCTATCAACGCAATAAAGGGTAATCTAGAGATAAGGAACATACCTGTTATAACATCAGGTGCGTCACCGTCCTCCTTCCAACGGACTGCATATACTAGACCTAGCTGTCTCGCCTCTGTGTTACCAACACCTCTGCCCGGTGTTCCCCATCCTCTTCCAGAACCATTACCTCTACCAGCCGGACCACGACCCCACGGTGGCCGTTGTCCACCCTTCCCGCTGATTAAGACCACGACTTCTTGGTCGGCTCCCTGCATTTTCATGGGATGTCCCTAATCATGTGATCCTTGGACCCATACTTGAAACATCCTCCGCCTTCTTCCAACACTCTCCCAAGTGCATCTTTCCACACCGAGCACAAGTACAGTCTTGTCCTCCGTGGCGACTTGCGACCTAGCGACCCATCCATTCTAGGTCTCTTTTGAACATTCCCGGATGACCCTGATGATCCAAAACCTCTCTTTTGCCTATTCTTGTCCGTGTTCTATCTCACAGACTCCTTAACTCCTTTGGCTACCTTAGCCTTTTCTACCAACACGGCAAACTCCCGCTCCTGCTGTGGAGCAATCAACAATCTCAGGTCATCCCTCAGTCCGTCCTCAAATCGGACACATCGTTTATGCTCCGTAGCCACTATACCTCGAGCGTATCGGCTCAACCTTAGGAATTCTGCCTCGTACTCTGCTACGGACTTATTTTCTTGATCCAGCCTCAGAAACGCCTTCCTCTGCGCATCAATATAGCTGGTTCCAATGTACTTCTTCTGATACGCCACCTTAAAATACTCCCAAGTAAGATCATCTACTGTGGCACCATCCCGAACTATGAGCCACCATTGATATGACTCATCACGGAGAAGCGAACTACCCCTTTCAGTTTCTCCTCGGCAGTCAGGTCCAAATCATCCATAATTCGCTCCGTCGCCTCCAACTAATACTCAACCGTATTGGGCACCACACCAGATATACCACGAAAAAACTCAGCTCCATTGGCTCAGAGTCACTCGGGTACAGATTGTCGAGCTCCCATACCTCCACCTACTCTAGCCACCCTCTCAAGAACTCGTAGCATCGCCTGCGATACTGCATCATCTCCCGTCTGATCTTGATATTCAATACCAGCAGCTAGTGGTGGTGGCATTTCATTCTCGGACCCTTGACCAAACCTAACGGCTTCCGACACGGTCATTCGGCCTCTACCACGGCCACGCACATTACGACCACGTCCTCTAGAACTCATTCTTCTGAATTGCGTTTATCTGGTTAAGAATTTTATGAATCATTATTTCTTATCATTGATTTATCGCGAACAATCTTATGATTAATAGTTCTAAAAAGTAGTTCTTTCGAATTCATACATACACTACAGTCTCAAGTTCATTCATTCAATCATCATCATTCATGAACTTGCATTCATTACAGAAAAAGTGTTGTGATTGTCATTGTCGTTGTTTTCCACTACCCAGGGGTATTTTCGTAATTTTATCCTACAGGGGTATTTTCACAATTTGTCCAAATTAGGGTATTTTGAAATTTTGCAAAATAGGGATTTTTGGTATTTTTGCAAAATAGGTATATTTTAATAAAAAAGAATCGGGGGTAGCATGGTAATTTTATAAACTGAGGGTATTTTTGTAATTTTACAAACCAGGGGCATTTCTGTAAAATATAGTCCTAGTTGATTTTACGAAATATGGGTAATTTGGAAATTTTCAATTCGGGGGTACTTTGGAAACTTTTCATACTGAGGGTATTTTGGTAATTTTTACTGGTTAGGGGTAATTTGGTCAATTTGCAAATCAGGGGTATTTTGGTCATTTTTTGAATCAAGGGTGTTTTGGAATTTTATGACCAAGGTTTGACTTTAAAATTGTTCAAAACAAGGTGATTGGTCTCTTTCGGGTTTTAATTATTGAGTTTAGCCTGTGATTTAGTCCTCTTGGTTAGGGTGAACCGTCACCACGCACTGTGTAGGATTCGAGCGAGAGGAGGTGAGTCACTAGATTGCTTAAATACCAAGCTCCCAGAATCCACTCCTAGACATGCGCTGTGGTTGCCACACCCTTAACTCGACGACTTACTCACAGGTTTGTTTGGTTAGACTTTAAATTTTATGTAATTCGGTATTGGAGTAAGCTAATCCTAGGGTTCAATAACTCCTAATCTACTAATCTACGTCCCTATAATTCCCACATACAAATCACACAAGGGTTAGGGGTACTTACCTGGTGGACTTCGGGCCGGAGACTCAGGTGCCATGCTAGAAAACCTGCTCATTCTTTAGTAAAACTTAATTTCAAAATAAAGAAAACGTTTTGGGCCCAAAAAGCCCTCAAGGCCGAGTTTTGAACTGGGCTCTAATACCAAATTGAAACACCCCAAACCCGGCCTACAAGCCCTGACCGAATCTAGCATGCTTCTTGTGTAAAACGTAGTTAAGTCTCGTATGACATTTTGAAAATCATGGTGGTTTTGAAGAAAATAGATTTGGGTTGTCCTCAAGTTAAAAATTGAGTTGTAATTTAATTTTATACTAAATCGATATTTTCGTATTTCAAAAGTTACAAGTTAAAGAAATACTGAATTTTAGAGTTTAAAAAACCGTAGGTGTTTGAGTTTCAAAACAATTGATGTTGTTCGTATCATAATAGAAATTTAAAACGCAAAAAAAAAAAAACAGTTAAGTAATAATGGCCTTATTACATCAAAATATATCCCAAAATAAACCAAAATAAACTTAATAAGAAAACTGAAGAAAAATTTAGCTGTGCATGGCCACCACTAAGTTCCTGCCGACCCGGTCCATTCACTGAGTGCCATTTGCAAAAAGTTAGCCCACGAAGGGTGAGTCAACAGACTCAGTGTGTAACAACCATCACAGATTCCCAAAACATACAAGGCATAATAAGCCACATAAAATAATGGTAAACCATGATGCAACCCAAACCACCTAGATCTAACCTCTACACATCCCCCGTACCTACTGATCACACCGTAGGGATTACTAAATCGACCCTCCATCCGCTACACACCATTGAAGGCGATCATTGCAGATCAACTCAGACATCGCCACTTATAATTGTGGCATAGCCACTAGATAATGTGATGAGTCACCAGATTCATATTATGTGACATAGTCACGAGATAATGTGACAAAGTCACCGATATTGTAGTAGGAACCACGGATCACTTCCCTTTCACATAATCACCCATATGCCCATGCAACATACAAACATGCTATTTTTCATGCAATTTACCTTACCCCAAAATCATAACGGGATTCCACATATTTTCACATCAATGTTAATAAACATTATTTATAAGTGTTAAGGGGCAACGTACCTGAATGCACTTGTACCATTGAATGGTACCCTTAGCCATATTTTCATATTTTCATTAACACATGTCTAATATTGTCAACCTAAGGGGAATTAGAGTAGGGCTACACACCTGATTATTCGTAGATCTAATCGAAATCCCAAAAATCCCGATCTAACGCACTAGATCCCTTTTTCCTACATTTGGCCAACACTAAGCATATTAGCAAAAAGCCATTTGGCTAAACAGTCAAATCCTGAAGGGTTATCGCAACCAAAATCCTTACCTTGCTACCGATTTGGTTACTAACCAAATCCTGAAACTTCGTGATGATCCCTCCTTGCAATCGGCTAAACAATAGAACACTCAATCGGTTAGTTTTCAGCTTTTGAACGAATAAAAAACAGATCTGAATCACTAGAACCCTTACCACTGACTTACTGAAAACTATTGGCAGGGAAAAGATGCTTCCAATCTACTGCTTCAAAATCCTGAAAATCCTAAAAGAAACCGATTGCATGGTTGATTAGAAGTAAAGACAAATACCAAATTTTGGCTTTTGTTCTACACATGTCGACAGAAAGGAAATAAGGAAGAATAATGGAGATTCGGTCATAACAGACTTACCTATTCCAAACCAATTTGAGAAGAGATCAAGAGAGATCTCTACTTCGTTGATATTCAGCCAAAAACTGAGAAGGGATGAGGTGGAAAGATTTCGGCAATGGCTTTAGGAAAACAATGGAGATTCGACCAAAAGTGAAAAGAGAAAATAGGAGAAGGATAAATGATATTCGACTTTTGATTAACAGTAGAGATTGTGAGAAAAAGAAGAAAAAGAATGATATGGAGGCTCAATTATGATTCGCTAGAGTGAGAAAGAAGAAGAAGAAGAAAGAATTGAGAGAAAGAAAAGAAAAGTGTTGGTGAGGCTTAACCAAAAATTCGGCTTAAGGGATTTTGGTGACCGAATTTGTCATCCAAGAAGTCCCTTGGCCTACCCAACTCTCCTCTCTCCATTCAATCCCCTTTTCACTCTACCTTAGCTAAATCTCTAAGTCATCGACCCAATCCATACCTCCTCCATCGAGTCCTTGTGCCGCCCACCACCGCCTTCCTTGCTGAAAAATAAAACTCCAAAACGCTTCCCTTGCTGCTCGAACCTAGGCTCTTCTCACTCCCTGTGGCGTCATCTTACAAGGCCCTAAGTGGTGCCTCCTTGCTACCTTACCACTGAGTTATTTGTGTCCTAAACCACGCAATAATCTCCTTAAGGCCTAGCTCCCTTAGTTTCCCTTTTTGGGCTTAAAAAAAATCCAATAACTTCTAAGGCTCCTACCTACATCCCAAGGTTCTTGAAGCCCTCAAATCACATTCAAATCATACTCAAGCACGCATTCACATACATTTAAGTAAAAATACATAACCCCTAAATCCCGAATATTACCGCACATCTCCCGATACAACCTCGATAGCACGGCAGACCCCCAACTCAATTCACCGGCTGCTCTAAAATCAACAAGTTTCAGTAGCCATCTCAAGTGTACGAGGTTTCTAGAAAGGTCCGGCATCAGATAGCCTTCAATTATCTAAAGAATGTATGCCTGAGCATGCCGTATTCACTCTATTTCGATCGAGCCATCATTCGGCTCCGGGAATGTGTCTCGTTACTAGGCCATCTCGATCTGACCTCCCTGAATTTTATTCGGAATGGCACCCAGAAGCTCGTAACATATGGCCATCCAATCACCAGAAGTTGTGGACCCAAGGATGACCGAATTCGCCCACCCAAGAATCCTAATCAAGAATCGGACATCTTCTAGAGTGATCGTACACTCTCCACATGGAAGATGGAAAGTATGCGTCTCGGGTCTCCACCTCTCTATCAACGCACTGATCAAAGACGGCTCCAACTTGAACCCCTAGCCTATCGTGGCCACGTGCCAAAACCCGCTTCCTGTAGGTAATTCTCGATCAACGACGATGGGGGACCATGCATATTACGAATATAACATTGCAACACTCGATCTACAGATTGTTTAAAAAATTATAAAATAAAAATTAATTAAAATTGCATAGACCTAAAAAATATTAAATAATATTGAAAAATTAAAATTAAAACTTACCATTTGCATTTGCTCGACGGAGATGTGCTTGTTGTCTAGATGAAGTAATTCTCCGGCCATTGTAATACGATAAAAAATTTTAAAATTTTCCAAAAAAAATATATTAAAAAATTAAAAAGGGGTTTTTTGTAACTAGTAAAGGACCATTTTGAAATTTTAGAGGAAGTTTAAAGGACTTAAAGAGAATTTTGAGAGGAATTTGAGAGGAATTTGAGAGAAGAATGAGTGAGGATTAAAGTGTGAAAAAAATAAAAGGGGTGGGGGATTTTATAGTTTTTTTTACCGTTGGGCCCTCAACGGTCAAAAAAAATTTGACCCTTTTTTTTACCGTTGGAGGCTAAAGCACGCCCTTGGGGATGCACTTTGTGCCATTTCCCCTCAAAACATGCTGACGTGGACGCGTTTTGAGGGGAAATAGCCCTTTTCCGTAAATTTTCAAGAAACTGGCCCAATTACGTAATTTTTTTTTTTTTTGGTATTTTTAGGATAATTACCCGAGAAGAAGCAACGAAAATAGGGAAGGAAAAAGAGAAAGCAAAAGAAAAGGGGGAACTAGGGAATTGAAGCTTGAAGTTTAATTGGTAAGTTAAATTAAGTCATTCTCTCTTAATTTTGATGCTTTAAAAGCTTAGAACAAGGTTTTATTGAAATTATGTTGATATTTTGAGAGTTCATAGGTTTTCAAGTATAGTTTATGTTGAACAAAAAGTTGAAGTAGGGGTTTAATTGAATGAATTTAAAGTTAGAATTAATAAAGGGATTAAATTGTAAAAGAAGCCATAAATTTTGTGTTGTAGGGACTAACTTGTCGAATTTTGAAATTAGGTATTTATGATGAAATTTTGATAGATATGTATAAGTTTGGTTGAAATTTGGATAGAAATAAAGTATGAATTGAATTAGAAAAGTAGATAAATCTAGTTAAGACCAAATTGGAATTAAAGTATAAATTGGATAGAAATTCAATTAATTGTTATAAATTAGTGCTATAATTAATAGTTTAATTATTATTATTTTCATAGCTAACAAAGAACCTGAAGCATCGGCATCGAAAGGAAAAGAAAAAGTTATAGAGGAGTAATCGCAGAATCCGGGTTCGTATTACTATAATTCAAATCTATTTATTATTAATTGTTATATTTTAATAAAAATGCATGGTAGATAAAATTAGGAAAGTAATTGAAATAATAATATTGGTTTGAATGAAATTGATTTAAAAATGTTTATAGCTATTGAAATTGAGACCGATACTAAACTGAATTATGGAATCTTGAATATTGTTTTAGTCTCGAATGAATTATGAATTCTTGAATATTGTTATGTGTCTTGCATTGAATCGTGAAATTATCAAGTAATGAATTATTGCAATCTTGTGGAAACTGATTGAAATAAGGAAATTATAATTGGTACTAAACTAATATGGGAATTGTACTGAAAAGTGAATTAAATAGCCTATTAACTAGTCGGGCTAGTCGGATATAGTTGGCATGCCATAGGATATGGAAGAGTACGAGTTTTTGTCGACTTACTGATCGGGCACTTATGTGCCGACTCATCGTTATTCATATCGATTTGACACTTTGTGTGTCGAATACTATTATCATTACTATTATTATCGCCGCCATTCGATTCTTGTTTAGGTATTGTGTAAATTAAGACACAATGTCCGCATCTTGGTATGTTTGGGTTGGAATCTGTATCCGCAAAGTCCGAAAGTTAATATGGTGAATAACTAAAATGAGAAAATTAAATAAAATTTGATTGATCGTACTATTAAAAATATGAGAAAGTGAAATTATGAATTGAAATGTGAATTGAAATTGAGATATCGAAATAAGAAGTGAAAATAGAATGAATTGAAAATAATGAAATAGTGTATGAGTTAATTGAATATAATCTTATGAATTAATTATAATTATTTTATTGAAAATATTAGTTTAAATAATTATTGAAAGACTAATGTTGTAAGATTTTAGATGAGGAATAAAATATGTTATTGAATTAGGATATAGAAATGAAAAATATGAAATAATGATTTTATGAAATGGTTATTGAAGAAATGCATGAATGATTTTTTGAAGGTAAAATAGTGGTAAAATTTAATGTGTGTATATATTGTTTTTACCTTAAGTATTTGAATTATAGTAATGCCACTGGGTGTATACTTAGCGTACAGTTTGTTTCCGTGCGTAGATTAGGTACAAAAATTTTTGAGATTCGAATTTGAGATTTCAAGCTTTCATCTCATCACATCTTCAAGCAACAACAGGGTATGTTTTAAAATTTTTAATAGAATGGCATGTACTTAGGCAAAATTAAGTATGTCCCAAATAGTAGTGATGGGTTTAAATTTATTATTTATCCGGTTTTATGTTCAAATATAATAGTAATTAGCCAAGAATTACTTTGGCACCAAATGTAATATTCCTATAACAGGTTCCTTGAGTCGAACATGGTATAGGGGTGTTACAATTCCACTAATTATGCTCGATCTAATCTTAAAGAGGGACTTTTGCTCCACTGAATTAAGCACATTAAGCATGAATTAATATCCTGAAAATATTAAAACATGAAATAAGCATACATACTTGAGAACAAGAATTAAGTATTTATCATGTAATTTAGAAATCAAATAATAAGGTTCATATAGGTTTCATCTTCCCTGGGTATCTAGGGAATTTAGTTCATAATCTGGAATAACATCATCTCAAAATTAGGAAAACAACAAGACATAAAGAAACCCAATAAAACTTCTAAAGAAATTGAATGGAGATCGTCAATCTTGAAGGAAATCCACTTTTGAAATGAATCTAGTAACATTCTTCAAGTCTTTTCTTCGTTCTTCTCTGCGTACTCTCCCAGGTCCTCTTCTACTATGTATTTATAACCTTTAGAATGCTCAAAATCCCTAAAAATTAGCTTTTCACGTAAAAGAGAAATAGGATGCGAATGACACAGTCAGTGGCACATGTGTGACCAGCACAATGGAAATGCTAGGCCGTGTGGATCCCGAAAATAGGTCTTTTTTATTTTGGCCCTTTTTCACTCATTTCGCTCCCTATGCTCACCTAAATATAGAAACACAAATTTAAAGGATTAGGAGCATCAAATACACTAATTTACATAATAAATCACCCAAAATCACATAAAAATGGGATTAAAAACATGTTACTTTTATAGCTTATCAAATATCCCCATCGCTTAAGCGTTTGCTTGTCCTCAAGCAAAATCCTCAACTCACAATTAAAATTAATCTTTCTCAACTTATAATTCTCATCAATAATGTTTCGAAATAATTCAAAAATAATCATACATTTATAATTCAACTAAAAGAGCATTAAAGATTCAAACAATCCAAGTCGAGCATTTTTTAACACATGAAAACATAGGTATTTCCCCTTATCAAAGTAATAGGTATTTCCCCTTATCAAAGTAATTACCTTTAATTCAAAACCGACAAGAATTGACATCCTCATTAAAGATTCACTCAAATCACTCAAAGTGTTTAAGGTTTAAAAATAAGCACTCAATAGTCAAACATGAAAAGTCATTACCATAGGCTTGCATAAAAATCAAATCTCCACCACTATAAAATGAGATGATACACAAATCAAAAGGTCTTTATGAGGTTGTAATGGGGCTTAGGTTAAGGGTGCGGAGAAATGCTGAAAAAGTTGGTTAAAATCGAGATCGAATTGATAAATTACCAAACTAGAAAATAAACTAATGTTGAATAATTACATCAGTCGAAAACTTATCAAGAATAACACCAGCTTCTTCTCAAAATATGAATTTAACTGTTCAAGCTCAATTAACATAGAACTAGTAATAATCAATATATATATGTTTTTTTTAGAAAAATAATAAATAACTAAGAAAATGAAACAAAAGAGCATAGTTAGGCAACTAACCAGATCAAATCTCGATAAAAAGGGAGTCAATAAAATGGGAAAAATTCTCAACGAATCAAAAGAGTGAGTTATGGGTTAACATGAATGGGTAAATCAAGAAATGGTGTATTAGGCTTAACGGGGTTCACTAAGGGTTAATTATGAAGGTAGGCTTTTAATGGGGTAAGTGGGTTAAAACATAAGTGCCTTTATCATCTCAGTATATCAAATGAAATGTGTGGTCTCGACATGCATAATTGAAGCAAGTTCTAGAATAACAAATCAATATTGACACACTCATAACCAATAATAAAATAAGCAAGAAAATGTATGCTCTAA